>CM035096.1:77073216-77653852 GCA_020205505.1 Panax japonicus | reverse complement strand
TAACAGAAACACAAAATTTTGAGTGTCTACATTGGTCATCTTGAAATTTTTTTTATGAACAAAATATCCATCATATTTTAATAAATTGGATATAATATCCTTATTTACACATAATTATAAAAAGTTTACCAAATAAATATCCATACATCAAACAACTCTTGTTATTTTAATAATTTGGACACTAATATTCTAATACGTACTTATTATCTTGTTTTGTTGTTCATTAGTATAAGTTTAATTTATTATTGTGCTTAAATTGATTTAATTAATTATTATATTTCTTATGTATTACAAATGAATATATTATAAATTATTATTTTACCAAATAATAATAAATTTTAAACATGTTTTTTAAATACTATTGAATTAACTTAGACAGTATTTTGGGTGTTTATTTGATAAAAGTTCATTGGTGAATTATTTGACAGAATTAATTTATGGGCATTTTAGTAAAATGAGAATATTAAAAAATTTATACCTAGTACTAATTTAGCTAGAATTCGTACCAACTACCAAACATTCACAATAACTATTACTAGTAATCAAATAATTTTTACCAAACAAATGATAAAATATGATCAATTTCTGTTACCAATAATTTAATTATCCAAAATCTAAATTTCGCTGAATATATTACGTGATCAATACTTTTAGAATGAACTTTTTAACTAGTATTTTTCTCTAATGACTTGAGAGCTTGAGATATTTACAAGCTAATAATAAAAATCGTAATAAATAATTATTCGCTAAAGCATCGTTAAAATATATTTTATCACTGAATCTGTATTAAGAAAATTTGAAGAATATGTATAACGAATAAAATCTTAATCTACATTTTACATTATTTTACTATTTATCTTTTTTTAATAATAAAAAAAGTATTCAATGCTAAGATGACGTAGTATATTTTAGGTTTAAAATGTGTATGTCCATTTTATACGTCATTTAATAATTGATTTTGGTGAACAACGATAGAGTGATAATCAGGACTCGACTTTTGAAAGCGTCAAAATACACTGCATAGAATGAGGAGGGCAGAAATCTTCCGTGTTCCTTTGGAGACTTGAATATTTACCGCTGTATTTTTATGGCATTGTAATAATTTGAGTATGAATATTGTTGTATTATATCTCTTTTAATATTGTATTGAAACTCACAGCCTATCTGTCGTTGTATTTTGTACGACAGTTCAATATTGGTAATAGGAAAGTTCGCGTCAGTAATGTTGTATTTCTAGCGATCCAATAGGGGTTGTGTGGACCTATTTTGGGGCCGTCATATTTGGTATCAAAGCTTAGGGATATAATCTCTAGCAGATATCTGGGATTAGAAGTAGAGAGGGAGAGACAGTAATATCATTCGCTGGTGTGTGGCCTACCTAAGCGGAATTTTCTTACTTAAGTTGACAAATTATGATATGTCAATTAACATTTGTTTTGAAGCTGTATTCTAGAATGATATCTGAGATACAAGAGATGAGCAACGATGAACTATGATATAGAGAAAATGGCCTGGAAGCTAGAATTTGAAATGAAAGCTAAGTATCATTATCTCTTCCGATTACCAGGTACGTACAAAAATTTTGGGGATGAAATTTCATAAGGAAGTGATTGTAAGATCCTGACTTTTATGAAACAAAAGTCTAATTTAATTTATGATTATTATTCTAAAATTGTAAAATATTAAATTGATAAATGGTCAAATGAAAAATTAATCGGATAAATGAGCAAATAAAGAGGAAAGAGAATTAAATTCTTCTAGAAGGTAGCCAAGTGGCGTCTAATGAGAATGGAGGGGCTGATAATAGAGAAGAATAGAGTAAGTGGGAAATGGTGGGGGGAACATGTGGGAGACAAAGAAAATGGAAATGAAGAAAAGAAAGAAAAAGAAGGAGAAAAGAGGGGAGAGAAAAAGGAAAAGAAAAAAAAAAAAAAATGAAATAATGGAAGAGACTTCTTCCACTCCTCCCCATTCCCTTTCGATGGAGAAAATGAGAAGAAGGAGAGCGAGTGAGAGAGACTTTGCTGAAAATTAGAGAGAGAATATGAAGAGAAGAAGAAGAGAATGAAGAAGAAGATAAGAAGAATGAGAAATGAAGAAGAAATTAAAGAAAAGGTTAATTTTATAATCTGTGATTTATTCTTAGATTTACGGATTTTATGAGTACATATTTATGTATGTATTGAATGATTTAAACTTGCATAAACATGAAACAAATGAGAGAAATCAAAGAAATTAAATGACAAACGAAATCTGAAAATTTCTAATAAGTTAATTTGTGACGCCCCCAAAATTAGGTATACATCACCCATCTTGGGTCGCCAGATACATGGTATAGAATTCAAATACAACTTACTAATACAACTATCGTGTACAATACGACAAAACATAAACTGTGAGTTTGAATACATATATTGTCTACTAGAGATTATACAAACTCAAAAGGAGTCCTCATTACAATTATTATCACACTATTTCACAAAAATAGTGAGAACTACTAATGCTATCCTCTGGACCATCACTCGTTCCCCGACTCGTCCGAGCTATATTCTCATTTCCTGAAGAGAACAGTGAAAGAAAGGGTGAGCTCAACTAGCCCAGTAAGAAATATTATGACTAAGATAATGCATATTAAATTATCATTAGTCTCCAACAATGTTAAACTGATAAAATATAATAGACATCAAGTTTACTGCAGCGGAACAAGCAATCCATTAAAAGAGTCAAGTAGAAAATAAAATCAACTATCTTTTATGATTTAAAAGGTTTTTTATCACTGTTATCGTTGGGACTCAGCTTAAAAAAATATTCCACATCATCGAATCACCGTTGCACTACAGCCAATGATATTCTTTAGTATCACGACCATAATTATCCATGCACTACGGGCCAATAATATTTGTGTATTCATTAATGGTCATGATCATGCCAACAACTGTCCATCAATACACTAAGGGCCAATGTGGACTTTTACCACATCATTTGTAACATTACGGTCATGATTACACCGAATAATCCCTGGTCATAATCATACCAAGTCCATCTATGCACTACAGGCTACATATGACTTTAAAAAATATATATAAGTATGAGGATGATGACAATGATATAAGAATTCAATAAAACAAATTCAAGAATTAATTTATCCAGGAACTAATAATATCCAAATTGTCAACATGATACTACTTTGTAGAGTAAAATTCTAGAAAGATCAGAAGAATATTTTTATGAAAAGATACTGGATGAAACGCAAATATCAAGGATATTCTACTAATTTCATGGAGTATAGAAGTCAAAACTTTAACCAACTGAGTATAATAAAGAATGGAATAACAAAAGAAATCACCATGCATGCGATACTTCGCATAAACAGGTTATTCCAACAGAATAATAATAACGGAACCAGGTCAGGCAAAATTTGCACCGACAGGATATTCCAATAGAATAATAAAGACGGAACCAAGTTCGGTGTAAAACACACAGACATGATGTTCGCATAGAATAATAATAAAGACGGAACCAGGTCCGGTGTAAAACACACAGACAGGATGTTCCAACAGAATAATAGAAGAATGTCACCAAGTATAGGGTAGACCGCGTATACAGGTTATTCCAACAGAATAATAAGAAATGGAATAACAATAGTTCTCTCCATGAATAAGAAAGAATAACACCCCTTACCGTAAAAGAACTGAATATAAAAGTAGTTAAGTAGCAGAAAACTTTTCTTGTTTCTCTCTATAATTTTCTCTCTCTAGAGTTTCAGTGAATTCGTAAGAAAATAATGAAGGAATAAGCTTCTATTTATAGAAAAAATGGACTATATAGTAACTCACTCATGAACGGTCCAGATTGATTTACTTTAATCTGACGGTCCATATTTAAAGCAAAATCTTTTAAATATAATATATTATATATATATATATATATATAAGTTCACGGGTTATCACCCCCGTGAACCACCATCCCCTCCATTTATCATGCCTTAATAATATATACATATATAATACATATATATTATAATATATAATATACATATATCTAATAATTCAACAAACATGCAAGCCACCTGAATCAACCATTTGAAATTCTCTGCCATCCTATTTTCCACACATGGGCCTCACATTTGGGCCCACCTTTATTAAAAAAAAAATAACTTTCTATCGATTATTTTGAAAAAATGGTAAATAGGGATCCATAAAATAAGCAAAAATGAGTGACTTTTTACGTAAGCATCAATAATCAATACAGTGTGCTACTATGCAACCACGCGTATTTCTGTACTTTTACTACCGAGTAGTTCAACAGTATTAACGGTAAAACTTCCGCCGTTATTTTCAATAAATATTTTTGTCGTTTTCTCAATCTGACAATAATTCTGTTGTGGGGTACACCAATGATTGAGCCGTTGTACGAATATTCTCTACTAAAACGAATATTCCCCGACCAATCGAATATAATATGACAACTTGCATACTTTACAAAATTTATAAATATTGCCCACAACTATAACATTATATTAAATTCATTCTGTAATATTCAAAAATGATAATTATAGAAAAATCATCTTTATTCATAAAAACTGGGGTCTCACAACCTCCCATTCTTAAGAAATTTTGCCCTCGAAATTAGGGTACGTATCTGGTATGTCAAAGAGGTAAGGATACCTTGACTTCATTTCAGATTCTAACTCCCAGGTCATTTCCTCAACATCGTGGTTTCTCCACAAAACTTTGACTTGAGGTATAACATTGGAGCGTAAAATATGTTCCTTCTTATCCAAGATTTGAACATGAACCTCTTCATACGTTAAATCTTTCGCTATTTTGCCCGGTTCCAACTCAATAATGTGGTTCGGGTCTTCCACATATTTACGTAACATGGATATGTGAAAAATATTATGAACACGAGATATACTTGGCGGTAAAGCGAGTCTATAGGCCACAGTTCCTACACGATCGAGGATTAAAAATGGGATAATGAATCGAGGATTGAGCTTTCCCCTCTTTCCAAATCTCTTAACTCCTTTCCATGGAGCAACACGTAACAACACATGATCTCCTATATCGAATTCCACGTCCTTTCGATGAAGATCAGCATAACTCTTTTGTCGATCTTGTGAGGTTTTTATACGTTGTCGGATCGTTTGAATCTTTTCCGTAGTCATACGTACCAACTCCAGTTCCAACAACGTTGCTTCACCCACCTCATTCCAGCATACCGGAGAACAACACTTTTTTCCATACAACGCTTCGAATGGAGCCATGCCAATACTTGCTTGATAACTGTTGTTGTAGGAAAACTCCACCAATGGTAAGAACTTGTCCCAACTTCCCTTGAAGTCAAGGACACAGAGTCTTAATAGATCTTCAAGAGTTTCAATCGTCCTCTCCGACTGTCCGTTCGTCTGAGGATGATATGCCGACCTAAATCGTAAATCTGTGCCCATAGCTTTCTGTAAACTAACCCAAAATTGTGAAGTGAATCTTGGGTCTCGATCAGAAACTATGGATACTGGCATACCATGCAGTCTTACAATCTCGTTTATGTACATACGAGCAAGACTTTCAAGTGTATAAGTTTCTCGTATCGGTAAGAAATGAGCAGACTTGGTCAATCTATCAACAATGACCTAAATCACATTTATGCCTTGAGAAATTTTGGGAAGATCGGTAACAAAATCCATTGTAATGTGCTCCCACTTCCATTCTGGAATTTCAAGTGGTTGCAATGGACCTTTTGGTACTTGATGCTCCGCCTTGACTCGTTGACACGTTAGACACCTTGAGATAAACAGCGCTATCTCTCTCTTCATATTGCCCCACCAAAATGTATGTCAAAGATCATGATACATTTTGGTACTCCCAGGATGGATTGCAAACGGTGTGGTGTGCGCCTCCATCATGATTTTATACTTTAAATCAGGGTCGTTAGGAACACAAAGTCTAGAGTTGACTTGAAGTATTTCTTTTTCATCGATTCTTGCTTCCGGCATCGCACTTTATCGCACTTTCTTCCTCATATGTATCAGCTCCAGATCTATAACTTGAGCAGCTTTAATTTTATCAATTAAAGTCGGTTCTACTCATATATTTGCCATCATCACGTGGGTCCCTGGAGTCTTTATCTCTATCTCCATCCTTTGCAAGTCATACAAAATGGGCCTTTGCGTTGAGAATATTGAACTCGTACCCGCATATGATCTTCTACTCAATGTGTCAGCTACCACGTTCACTTTTCCAAAATGGTATTGGATGGTATGATCATAATCTTTCAACAGTTCAAGCCAACTTCGTTGTCGCATGTTGAGTTCCTTTTGAGTGAAGAAATATTTGAGGCTTTTATGATCCGTAAAGATCTCCACTTTCTCCCCAGACAATTAATGCCTCCAAATCTTTAGTGCGAAGACAACAGCTGCCAACTCTAGATCATGAGTAGGATAATTCCTCTCATATTCTTTGAGTTGTCTTGAGGCATAGGCTATGACTTTCCCATGTTTCATGAGAACACCCAAAGCATCACTGTAGATGACAAATCCCTCTGAACCAGATGGTATTGTCAGAACAGGTGCTGAAATGAGTCTCCTCTTGAGTTCATGAAAACTCTTCTCACATTCCTCACTCCGACCGAACTTTGTATCTTTTCGAGTCAGCTGAGTTAGTAGAGTAGCGATTCGAGAAAACCGTTCTACGAATCTCCGATAATAACCAGCTAAGTCGAGAAAGCTACGTACTTCAGTCACTGATTTAGGTTGGTCCCAGTTTTGAATAGCTTCAATCTTTGCTGGGTCAACAGATATTCCATGACTTAATACCACGTGCCCAAGGATTGCTACTTCCTCAAGCCAGAACTCGCATTTCTTCAACTTGGCATAAAGCTTGTATTCACGAAGCTTTTAGAGTATCAGCCTCAAATGTTCCTCATGATCTTCATGACTTTTGGAATAAATAAGGATGTCATCAATAAAGACGACCACAAAGTGATCTAAATATTCCTTGAATACTCGGTTCATCATATCCATGAAGGTAGCAGGAGCATTAGTCAATCCAAAGGACATGACTAGGAATTCATAATGCCCGTACCGAGTTCTGAAAGCCGTCTTTGGAATGTCATCGGTTCTAATCTTCAATTGGTGATATCCGGAACGAAGATCAATCTTTTGAAAAGAATTTAACTCCTTGAAACTGGTAAAACGGGTCATCAATACGTGGCAATGGGTACCTATTTTTGATGGTGACATGATTCAACTCCCAATAATCAATACAAAGTCGTATAATCCCATCTTTTTTATTCATAAATAGAATAGGAGCACCCCAAGGAGAAGTACTAGGACGAATAAAGCCAATGTCTAACAATTCATGCAATTGAGTCTTTAACTCCTGAAGTTAAATAGGAGCCATTCGATATGGGGCTTTGGAAATGGGTTTTGTACCGGGTTCAAGGTCGATACAAAATTCAATTTCACGCTCTGGGGGTAGGCCAGGAAGTTCTTCAGGGAATATGTCAGGAAATTCATTAACAATAGAAATATTATTCAAAACTGACGTATTTTTGTTTAGATTCGTGACGTGGGCTAAGAAAGCTTGACATCTGTTTTTCAATAAACGAATAGCTTTATGGCTTGAGATGATTATAATTAATTTTAATGGTTTGGTTGCTTGAATTCGCATAATAGGTTGATTAGAAATATGAAAGCTAACAACCTTATGAAAACAATCAATTTTTGCATGATGAGTAGTTAACCAATCAATCCCTAGAATTACATCAAATGCAAGTATTTTTAATGCAATAAGATCGACATGTAATGTGTGGGTACCAACTTGAACCAAACAAGACTTATAAACCGTGAATGTAATAAAGGTTTCTCCCAACGGAGTTTCCACAGATAAGTCAAAGTCTAATTTCTCCGGAGTCAAATTTAATCGTTGAGCGCAAGTAGGAGAAATAAAAGAATGGGTAGAACCGGTATCAAATAAAGTATAGACTTGTTGTTTATTGTATTCTATCAGTTTAACACTGTTGAAGGCTAACATAATTTATTCTGCATTATCTTAGTCATAATATTTCTTACTGTGCTAGTTGAGCTCACCTTTTGTTTTCATTATTCTCTTCAGGAAATGAGAACGTAGTCGGGACTAGTCGGGGAATGGCGGTCCGAGATGGTGGATGTACTAGTCCTCATTATTTTATAAAATAATGTGATAATAATTGAAACGATGACTCGATTTGAGTTTGGATATTGCCAAGAAGACAGTATTCATGTTAAAACTCTCAGTTTATGTTACACGACAATTGTATAATTAAGTTTGTATTTGTATTCTGTACCATGTATTTGGCAACTCGGAATGTGTGATGTATACCTATTTTGGAGGCGTCACAGTCTATATATATATATATATATATATATATATATATATATATATAAATATATATATATATATATATATATAGAAAGCTTCAAATCTAAAAAAATCTTACAGCGTGCAAAGAAGGCTTCAGACTGCTTTTGGAGCTTGAAAGCTCAATTTCCATAGGTTAAAATTTGATATGTCGTAATATATATGTATACAAGTGTTTAGAAAGAAGAATATTGAAGTTTGGAACACTATAGGCGGGATTCTCTTTTTTTATTAGTAGCTAGGGTCTATCTGCGGCTGCCCGGGTGGGCTCGGGCCCCGTGGGTCCCGTTGTCTAGAAGTATGTGCACTTGGGTCAACGTGTTGTCCGCTCGAACCTTCATAACTTTCAATCCAAGAATCCGGTGGAGGCGTGATATACCTTTTCGGAAAGTCCTTGATGAGAGCTACACAATGACATGGACTTTAACATTTTTCAAATCCAGAAAGATGGGTCCATGACCAAATCTCCAAGTCTTTACAGTCCATCCGTTGAGCTGCCTTGTACTGTTTTGACTCGAGATTGATGTTATGGTTCTGCATGACTTCTTTTGCAGTGATTTGAGCTAAATTGATGTTGAGTTGAAAAAATTAATATTTTGCCCCTCCTGGGTTGGTTACGGGCTTGATGTAGTTGTAGCTATCTTTTCTTAGGGTTGTCTCCGAGATTGGACTGTTGTTGACTTTTGACAGTCCTTAGGGTTGTCTCTGAGGTTGGTTTGATGTCCCGATGGTTGTCTCTGGGTTTTTGGTTTGATCTCCCGAGGTCTGACTTGGTCTCCCGGGGGTGTCACCGGGGCAAGATTTGATCTCCTAAGGTTGTCTCCGGGGTTGACTTGATTTTTCGGGGTTGTCTTCGGGGCTTGACTTGATTTCCCGGGGTTGTCTCCGGAGTTTGAATTGATCTCTCGGGGTTGTCTCCGGGCTCTTTACTTGATCTCCCGAGGTTGTCGCCGGGGCTTGATTTGATCTCCCAGGGTTGTCTCCGATGTTTAAATTTGATGATTTTGACTTCCAGGGTTTTCTCTGGAAGACGAAAGACGATTCTGCCCTCTTGCATAGTTAGTAACATAAACACAAAATTTTGAGTGTCTACATTGGTCATCTTGAAATTTTTTTATGAACAAAAATATCCATCATATTTTAATAAATTGGATATAAATATCCTTATTTACTCATAATTATAAAAAGTTTACCAAATAAATATCCATACATCAAACAAACTCTTGTGTATTTTAATAATTTGGACACTAATATTCTAATATGTACTTATTATCTTGTTTTGTTGTTCAATAGTATAAGTTTAATTTATTATTGTGCTTAAATTGATTTAATTAATTAATATTTTCTTATGTATTACAAAATGAATATATTATAAATTATTATTTTACAAATAATAATAAAATTTTAAACATGTTTTATTAAATACTATTGAATTAACTAAGTTAGACAATATTTTGGGTGTTTATTTGATAAAAGTTCATTGGTGAATTATTTGACATAAATTAATTTATGGGACATTTTAGTAAAATGAGAATATTAAAAAAATTTATACCTAGTACTAATTTAGCTTGAATTCGTACCAACTACCAAACATTCACAATAACTATTACTAGTAATCAAATAATTTTTACCAAACAAAATGATAAAATATGATCAATTTCTGTTATCAATGATGTATGTATTTTTCTCTAATGACTTGAGAGCTTGAGGATATTTACAAGCTAATCATAATACCATTTTGTCCGCCAGTATCCTTTACTTTCCTCGTTGATTGACAAGTATCCTATACATGCAATCATCATTTCTATGATTCATTTTCAATGAAAAATTTACAACTCAAAAAATAAAATGTCCTTTAAAAAAATACGTAAGCCTAATGATGAAAAGGAGAACAATTAGAGTAAATTGCGTTATTAAATCATAAATACAACATGTACTAACAAAGTTTAAAATTTTATTACACTATTTTTATTCATTATTACACTATTTTTATTCATTTTTACACTAAGATGACGTAGTATATTTGAGGTTTAAAATTTTTTTGATGGGATGTGGTGGGGTTTAGCTTGGACCTGGGGGTCAGGAGTTGGAGAGAAAGCTGTGGGCTTTGTCTCTGTTTTTGAAACCCTATAAAGACAGATTTCCACATTTCTAGGGCACCACACCCTATGAATGGACAGTTGCCCTAATAGCAAGAAAGTTACGAGAAAAGGTACCACCTGATAAGCCACACCACCCTTCATTAACAAACACGTACACAAATTAGGCAGATAAAAAGTTAAGTGACATATTGTCAGTCACTTAATTACAAATTAGTACTCCATTAACGGCCTCCTACGCATATGTTACAATGTGCGGTAGAACCTAACCTTTACAAATTAATACGGTTAAGATTAAATTTTTTTATTAATTTAAAAAGTTGTTATTTAATTAATAAATTAATAATTTATTAATTTAAAAAGTGTTTCTCTATTCGATGAACATAAATTTAATTTAATTAAAATTATTGTATTTTATTGATGTTTATATCATACTTTTTTTGTTGTAATGTATCATACTTGTTAAATTAATGTGTCATACTCGTGAGGATGATACTAAACATTTGGAGCCAATATCGCGAAAATAAGCACTCAAACGTCAACAACTCTTTATAATTTTTTTTTACAAATCAAGAATGCAACACCTGAACTTTTGGACGCAATGAAAAAAATTAAGGATGAAATTCAATTAGATTTGAATTTCAAGACAAAACAAACGAGAATAGAATCATAATTGTACTGAGGAATTAAAATGTGTATGTCACATTTTATACGTCATTTAATAATTGATTTTGGTGAACAACGATAGAGTGATGATCAGGACCCGACTTTGGAAAGCGTCAAAAATACACCGCATAGAATGAGGAGGGCAGAAATCTTCTCGTGTTCCTTTGGAGACTTTAAATATTTACTGCTGTATTTTATATGACATTGTAATAATTTGAGTATGAATATTGTCGTATTATATATGTTACAATATTTGTATTGAAACTCACAGCCTATCTGTCGTTGTATTTTGTACGACAGTTCAATATTGGTAATAGGAAAGTTCGCGTCAGTAGTGTTGTATTTCTAGCAACGGATGAACTATGATATAGAGGAAATGGCCTGGAAGCTAGAATTTGAAATGAAAGCTAAGTATCATTATCTCTTCCGATTACCAGGTACGTACAAAAATTTTGGGGATGAAATTTCATAAGGAGGGTGATTGTAAGATCCTGACTTTTATGAAACAAAAGTCTAATTTAATTTATGATTATTATTCTAAAGTTGTAAAATATTAAATTGATAAATGGTCAAATGAAAAATTAATCGGATAAATGAGCAAATAAAGAGGAAAGTGAATTAAAATTCTTCTAGAAGGTAGCCAAGTGGCGTTTAATGAGAATGGAGGGGCTGATAATAGAGAAGAAATCGAGTAAGTGGGAAATGGTGGGGGGGAGACATTTGGGAGACAAAGAAAATGGAAATAAAGAAAAGAAAGAAAAATAAAGAGAAAAGAGGGAGAGAGAAAAAGGAAAAGAAAAGAGAAAGAAAAAAAATGAAATAATGGAAGAGACTTCTTCCACTCCTCCCCATTCCCTTTCGATGGAAGAAATGAGAAGAAGGGAGAGCGAGTGAGAGAGATTTTGCTGAAAATTAGAGAGAGAATATGAAGAGAAAGAAGAAGATAATGAAGAAGAAGATAAATAAGAATGAGAAATGAAGAGGAAATTAAAAGAAAAGGTAATTTTTAAAATCTATGATTTATTCTTAGATTTATGAATTTTATGAGTAGATATTTATGTATGTATTGAATGATTTAAACTTGCATAAACATGAAACAAATTAGAGAAATCAAAGAAATTAAATGAAAAACGAAATCTGAAAATTTCTGATAAGTTAATTTGTGACGCCCCCAAAATTAGGTATACATCACCCATCTTGGGTCGCCAGATACATGGTACATAATTCAAATACAACTTACTAATACAACTGTCGTATACAATACGACAAAACATAAACTGTGAGTTTGAATACATATATTGTCTACTAGAGATTATACAAACTCAAAAGGAGTCCTCATTAAAATTATTATCACACTATTTCATTGAATAGTGAGGACTACTAATGTTATTCTCTGGACCATCACTCCGTTCCCCGACTCGTCCCAGCTATATTCTCATTTCCTGAAGAGAACAGTGAAAGAAAGGGTGAGCTCAACTAGCCCAGTAAGAAATATTATGACTAAGATAATGCAGAATAAATTATCATTAGTCTCCAACAATGTTAAACTGATAAAATATAATAGACATCAAGTTTAACTGCAGCGGAAAAAGCAATCCATTAAAATAGTCAAGTAGAAAATAAAATCTACTATCTTTTATGATTTAAAAGGTTTTTCATCACTGTTATCTCTGGGACTCAGCTTAAAAAAATATTCCACATCATCGAATCACCCCTGCACTACGGCCAAGGATATTCTTTAGTATCACGACCATAATTATCCATGCACTACGGGCCAAGAATATTTGTATATTCATTAATGGTCATGATCATGCCAACAACTGTCCATCAATGCACTACGGGCCAATGAGGACTTTTACCACATCATTTGTAACATTACGGTCATGATTACACCGAATAATCCCTGGTCGTAATCATACCAAGTCCATCTATGCACTACAGGCTACAGATGACTTTAAAAAATATATATATAAATATGAGGATGATGACAATGATATAAGAATTCAATAAAACAAGTTCAAGAATTAATTTATCCAGGAACTAATAATGTCCAAATTGTCAACATGATACTGGTTTGTAGAGTAAAATTCAAGAATGATAAGAAGAATATTTCCATGAAATGATATTGGATGAAGCGCAAATATCAAGGATATTCTACTAATTTCATGGAGTATAGAAGTCAAAACTTTAACCAACTGAGTATAATAAAGAATGGAATAACAAAAGAAATCACCATGCATGCAGTACTTCGCATAAACAGGTTATTCCAACAGAATAATAATAACGGAACAAGGTCAGACAAAATTTGCACCGACAGGATGTTCCAACAGAATAATAAAGACGGAACCAGGTCCGGTGTAAAACACATAGACATGATGTTCCAACAGAATAATAATAAAGACGGAACCAGGTCCAGTGTAAAACACACAGACATGATGTTCCAACAGAATGATAGAAGAATGTCACCAAGTATAGGGTAGACCGCGTATATAGGTTATTCCAACAGAATAATAAGAAATGGAATAACAACAGTTCTCTTCATGAATAAAAAAGAATAACACCCCTTACCGTAAAAGAACTGAATATAAAAGTAGTTAAGTAGCAGAAACATTTCTTCTTTCTCTCTATAATTTTCTCTCTCCAGAGTTTCAGTGAATTCGTAAGAAAATAATGAAGGAATGAGCTTCTATTTATAAAAAAAATGGACTGTATAGTAACTCACTCATGAACGGTCCAGATTGATTTACTTTAATCTGACGGTCCATATTTAAAGCAAAATCTTTTAAATATAATATATATATATATATATATATATATATATATATATATATATATATATATATATATATATATATATATATAAGTTCACGGGTTATCACTCCCGTGAACCACCATCCCCTCCATTTATCATGCTTTAATAATATATACATATATAATACATATATATTATAATATATAATATACATATATCTAATAATTCAACAAACATGCAAGCCACCCGAATCAACCATTTGAAATTCTCTGTCATCCTATTTTCCACACATGGGCCCCACATTTGGGCCCACCTTTATTAAAAAAAATAACTTTTCTATCGATTATTTTGAAAAATGGGTAAATGGGGATCCATAAAATAAGTAAAAATGAGTGACTTCTTACGTAAGCATCAATAATCAATACCGTGTGCTACTATGCAACCACGCATATTACTGTACTTTTACTACCGAGTAGTTCAACAGTATTAACGGTAAAACTTCCGTCGTTATTTTCAATAAAATATTTTTGTCGTTTTCTTAATCCGACAATAATTCTGTTGTGGGGTCCACCAATGATTGAGCCGTTGTACGAATATGCCCTGCTAAAATGAATATTCCCCGACCAATCGAATATAATATGACAATTTGCATACTTTGCAAAATTTATAAATATTATCCACAACTATAATATTATATTAAATTCATTCCGTAATATTCAAAAATGATAATTATAGAAAAATCATCTTTATTCATAAAAACTGGGGTCTCACAACCTCCCCTTAGAAAGAAATTATGCCCTCGAAATTAGGGTACGTACCTGGTATGTCAAAGGGGTAAGGATACCTTTACTTCATTTCAGATTCTAACTCCCAGGTTATTTCCTCAACATTGTGGTTTCTCCACAAAACTTTGACTTGAGGTATAACCTTTGTAAGACCCCAAATAATTAATAAATGAAATTTAATTTCCTTTAATTATTATTTTGAATAGTAAGAGTTGATTTGATTCATGTGGATAGTTATGGGTAAAATACGCAAATATTTCAAAATAAGCAAGTGGTTATAAAATATTCATTATTGTCGGAGAATATTCGTTTGGTCGGGGAATATTCGTACTGTCGGGGAATATTCGTACGACGGCGCAGCCATGTGTGGGCCCCATAATGGAAAGCGGTTGGAGGAAGAAAACGAAAAATATAAGCTGTTTAAAAATAACGGCGTAGTTGTTATCGTTTACACTGTTGGAATATCCGGTGGTTAAAATACAGTAATACGCGTTGTTGCACAGTGGCACACGGTATTGCACAATATTTTGAATTATTGATCCTTACGTAAGAAGGCACTACTCAATAATTTCTACAGGAGTTACTGTTCATTACTTTATTGATTCAATAATTGCTGCGTTGATATTTATATTATTATTGTTTCAATAATTGTACATTGCACAGTATTTTCCATTATCAGATCAACAATTCATATTATTTGAATAATATTATAAGATAACATTATTGGCAATGTCTAGAAAGTTCTGTCTAAGGAGAGGTTTGGTCATCTAATTGCGCGCCAGTAAGGAGAAATCCTTATTGGAAAGCCCCTCTATCCTGGGAACGGCCTGGTTGTCAGTACTGTTATTCTGTAATATTATTTTTAATAATTAATTATTGATTATTATGATAAAGAAAATATTTATTTTATGTGGATATAGATGGAGAAAATTTTTAATGTAACAATTGTTGAAAAATTAATATTTTATCTTTTTCTGATAAAATAATTCATTTAAATATATTATTTTAATAATATATTAACGATGATATTTTTACAATGAATGTGGGATATATGAATATATGAGGAGGTAGAGTATTTTTGTGGCATTAAATGTTTAACATATGTTTTGTGTGTCGGTGGACGCAATTCTTGACCAAAAATTGATTGTAGACTGTAAAATCACTCGTTTGTGGATTTCGGATAATTTCTGTTTGGAATTTGGAAAAACTTCCTTCTGCAAAGTTGTAGAGAATTGAAATTCCTATAAAAAGTCGCGATATTCGAATTTTCTAATAAAAGGGCTATTTATTGTGAATTATTGAAGTTCCGTAGTTCCGAAATAATTGATTTTTGGAAGTTTTAATTATTATTTTCAACAAAAACGTTTTTCAAAGGTTGGTGGGCATCTTTAACATGTGTTTGATGGCTAAAATCAGATTCCTTGGTGGTTGGCTTGAATATTTTGTAAATATTAATATTATATTAATTTAGTCTCCTTTGGAGTTCTAACATTTTCCTATAAATAGAGGGCTAAGTTAGAATTGAAAATCACACCAGAAACAAAGTTTTCTCTCTTTCTCTCTCTATATTATCGAGCGTATTCTTGTGAGTATACTTTGAGTGTTGCTATACGGTGCGAGTTTCTGTCAGCACTATACCGAAATTCAGTCAGAAGTACGGCTATTTTGAGGTAAGGGATGCTATTTTCTTCTTAAATGATATTATTTTCTTCAATATTATTATGCCGAAATATTGGTGAACGTTTTTATCAAATTTGGAACTTTTTGTGCCGGAGTTACTATTCACGTATACGGTACTATTCACGTATACGGCACTATTCACGAATACGGCACTATTCACAGAAAAATTATTTTTTTTCTTTTCGTCCAAAATATGTATTGTGGATACTAGCTTTGATTGTATCCATGTTTTGATCATTCTTGAATTTTACACCACTATGATTATTTTTGAGGTATTTTTGGACATGGATAAAACAAAGTACGAATCCTTAATCCTTAATCTTTGTCATTTTGTTTCACTGGATTTGTTTCTTTAAAAATATTTTTTTATCATCTTCAGTCTTAAAGGATGTTATTATTGAATATCTTTGGCCTGTAGTGCAAAGATGAATGATTTCTGATGAATATATTTGGCCCGTAGTGCAAAGATGAACATGTATTTAGATGAACATGACCAACAGATGAATATCCTTGACCTGTAGTGCAAGGGTGAATATATGATTCAAGATGTGCATTGATTGATGTTACAGGGATAAAAATACTGTTGATGGACTGTTAAATTCATAGACATTAGTAGATTTCATCCTCTACGTAACTCTTCTATGAATTAATATTTTCCGCTGCGAATATTGATTTAAAACTTGTTGTCTATTGTATTCTATTAGATTTTTTTCCCTGTTGAAGGCTAACGATAATTTGTTGTATATTATCTTAGTCATAATATTCTTTACTGAGCTAGTTGAGCTCACCCTTTTCCTTTTTGTTCCATTTTTCTTCTCAGGAGACGAGAATATAGCGAGTACGAGTCGGGGTATGAATTGATGGTCCTTGAGAGAGTTGTTTAGTAGTCCTCACCATTTTTGTAAAATAATATATCAATAATTGTATCGAGGACATAGTTGGGTATGTATATTGTCTAGATGACAATGTTTGTATTCAAACTCACAGTTTATGGGTTGTAAAAGTTGTAGTTGTTTCTGTACCATGTATTTGGCGACTCAAAATGGGTTGGATGGAATGGATCTATTTTGGGGGCGTCACAGTTGGTATCAGAGCTTAGGGATATGATCTCTGGCGGAGATCGGGGAATAGAACTAGGAGGGGAGAGACGAGTAAATCCTTCGCTAGTTTGTCCTACCTAAGCTTATTTGTTAGTTGGTCAGTATATAGGGATATTATGTGATATATTGATTTCCTTAATTAACCCTTGTTTTATGACAGTATTTGAGAATGTCGACTGAGAATATTAACAATGGAAATGAGACTGTGGAGACGCCTGTACTCACCAACGAGGAGAACGTGCAACAGGCTGGCAATGTTCCTCCTGTGAACAACACCACTGATCAAACAATGAACGACGCAATGTTTAGAAGCTTTTTGCAGTTCATGCAAAATCAGACGAGGGAGACTCGTGTTCAAAATACAGGAGGAAATGATAACAATTCACGGGTTGTCACAGCCAAGCAGTTCAAAGAGCTGGGACCACCAGAATTTAAGGGAAAGCCAGACCCGATCATGGCGGAGACATGGGTCAAGCAAATTACCAAGATATTCGATGTCTTGGGATGCACGGAGGAACAGAAGGTTCCATTCGCCACCTTTATGTTCCGTGGCGAGGCAGACTACTGGTGGGAGTCTGTGAAGCGTACCCATCCAGCCGCACTCAGCATGTCTTGGGAGACGTTTCAGAAACTATTTAATGACAAATACTTTCCTGAAAGTGTTCGTCATATGAAGGAAGTGGAGTTCATCAGATTAGAACAAAATAACATGACGGTGTCTCAGTACGAGGCAAAGTTTGCAGAGTTATCCAGGTTTGCACCTCATTTGGTGTAGAATGAGGAACGTATGACGCGGATGTTTCTGAGAGGTTTGAAACCCGGCATACGACAATATCTCATCTCTCATAAATTTTCTCTCTATTCAGATGTTGTTAACAGGGCTCAATTGTTGGAGCGAGATAACGAGTACGGTCAACCGAGGTACCACAACCAGGATCATACCGGAGATAGCAGTCAACAAAATAACGATAACCAGTGGAGAAAGAAAAAGACGGACAAAAATGGTAACCACTTTGGTGGTAATCATGGCCATGAAAATAGAAGAAGCGAGTCAGGAGGAGATTTTAAAAAGAGGAGATTTAACAACGACCATGTGAAGACGACAGTGCCGGCAGCAACTGGTTCTAAGGGAGGAGAAAGACCACCGGTTATATGCTATAAGTGCGGGAAAGAGGGACATATCAGTCCAAACTGCCTACAACAGTTCAAAGTATGCTATAATTGTGGAAAGGAAGGACATATCGTTCGAGATTGTACGGTAGCGAAACCTAGTTCAGCGGGGACGGTGACTCAAAAGACTGTCCCAGAAAAGCCAAAGTCAATGGTTCCTGGAAGAGCGTTTGTTGTGACTGGTCAATATGCGAGGAATCCAAATGAGGTGATCACGGGTAAGCTATTTATAAATTCTTGCGAAGTTTATACCTTACTTGATACCGGTGCTACCCATTCATTTATCTCTCCTGCTTGCGCTCAACGTTTAAACTTGACTCCGGAGAAATTAGACTTTGACCTATCTGTAGAAACTCCGTTAGGAGAAACTTTTATCACATCCACTGTTTATAAATCTTGTTTGATTCAAGTTGGCACTATCATCTTACCTGTTGACCTGATCTCTTTAAAGATACTTGCTTTTGATGTGATTTTAGGGATTGATTGGTTAACTACTCATCATGCCAAAATTGATTGTTTTCATAAGGTTGTTAGTTTTCATATTCCTAATCAACCTGTTGTTCGAATTCAGGCAACTAAACCATTAAAATCAATCACTGTCATATCTAATCATAAAGCTATTCGTTTATTGAAAAACGGATGTCAAGCTTTCTTAGCCCATGTTATGGATTTGAATAAAGACACGTCAAAATTGAATAATATTCCTGTTGTTATTGACTTTCCTGACGTATTTCCTGAAGAACTTCCCGGTCTACCCCCAGAACGTGAAGTTGAATTCTTTATTGATCTTGAACCTGGTACAAAGCCCATTTCTAAAACCCCATATCGAATGGCTCCTATTGAACTTCAGGAGTTAAAAGTCCAACTACAAGAGTTATTGGACATCGGTTTCATTCGTCCTAGTACATCTCCTTGGGGTGCTCCTGTTTTATTCGTAAAGAAGAAAGACGGGAGTATGCGACTTTGTATTGACTATCGGGAATTGAACCATGTCACCATCAAGAATAGGTATCCTCTACCTCGTATTGATGACTTGTTTGACCAGTTGCAAGGAGCATAATTCTTTTCAAAAATCGATCTTCGTTTTGGATATCATCAGCTGAAAATTAGAACTGAGGATATTCCAAAGACTGCCTTCAGAACTCGGTATGGGCATTATGAATTCTTAGTCATGTCTTTTGGATTGACTAATGCTCCTGCTGCTTTCATGGATATGATGAACCGAGTATTCAAGGATTATTTGGATCAATTCGTTGTTGTCTTTATTGATGACATCCTCATATATTCCAAAAGCCGTGAAGATCATGAGCACCATTTGAAGCTGGTACTCCAAAGGCTTCGTGAAAACAAGTTATATGCTAAGTTGAGGAAGTAGCATTCCTTGGGCACGTGGTGTCAAAAAATGGAGTATCTGTTGACCCGACGAAGATTGAAGCAATACAAAGTTGGGAGCAACCGAAGTCGGTCACTGAAGTACGTAGCTTTTTGGGCTTAGCTGGTTATTATCGGAGATTCGTGGAAGGGTTTTCTCGAATTACTACTCCATTAACTCAGCTAACTCGGAAGGATACAAAATTCGTATGGAGCGAGGAATGCGAGAAGAGTTTCCAAGAGCTTAAGAGGAGACTTATTTCGGCACCTGTTCTAACAATACCATCTGGTTCGGATGGATTTGTTATCTATAGCGATGCTTCAGGCAAAGGGTTAGGATGTGTTCTCATGCAACGTGGGAAAGTCATAGCCTATGCCTCGCGACAACTTAAAGAGTATGAGAGGAATTATCCTACTCATGATCTAGAGTTGGCAGTAGTCGTTTTCGCACTAAAGATCTGGAGGCACTATCTATACGGGGAGAAAGTGGAGATATATTCAGATCATAAAAGCCTCAAATATTTCTTCACTCAAAAAGAACTCAACATGCGGCAACGACGTTGACTCGAGTTGTTGAAAGATTACGACCACACTATTCAATACCATCCTGGAAAAGCGAACGTGGTAGCTGACGCATTGAGTAGAAGATCATATGCAGGAATGAGTGCAATGATGTCAAGTATACGCATAGAACCAACTTTAATAGAAAAAGTTAAGGTTGCTCAAGCCACCGATCCGGAGCTGATGCATATGAAGACGAAAGTACAAGAAGGTGCCATTCCAGAAGCGAGAATTGATGAAGAAGGAATACTTCAAGTCCACTCCAGACTTTGTGTTCCTAACGATTCTGATTTGAAGTACAAGATCATGATGGAGGCACACAATACACCATTTGCAATTCATCCTGGAAGTACCAAAATGTATCGTGATCTTCGACATACATTTTGGTGGAACAATATGAAGAGAGAGATTGCAAAGTTTATTTCAACGTGTTTAACTTGTCAACGTGTAAAGGCGAAGCATCAAGTGCCAAAGGGTCCATTGCAACCACTTGAGATTCCGAAATAGAAGTGGGAACACATTACTATGGATTTCGTTACGGGTCTTCCTACGGTTTCTCAAGGCATCAATGCTATTTGGGTTATTGTTGATAGATTAACCAAGTCTGCTCATTTCTTGCCGATACGGGAGACTTATTCCCTTGAACGTCTTGCTCAAATGTACGTAAATGAGATTGTAAGATTGCATGGCATGCCAGTATCCATAGTTTCGGATCGTGACCCAAGATTTACTTCAAGATTTTGGGTTAGCTTGCAAAAAGCTATGGGTACGGAGTTACGATTCAGTTCAGCATACCATCTTCAAACGGACGGACAATCAGAGAGGACTATTCAAACTCTTGAAGATTTATTAAGACTCTGTGTCCTAGACTTCAAGGGAAGTTGGGATAAATATTTACCATTGGTGGAATTCTCCTACAACAACAGTTATCAGGCAAGCATTGGTGTGGCCCCATTTGAAGCATTGTATGGACGAAAGTGTCGCTCTCCAGTATGTTGGGACGAGGTGGGTGAAGCAACATTGTTGGGACCCGAGTTAGTACGTATGACTACGGAGAAGATCCAAACGATTCGACAACGTATACAAACGGCACAAGATCGACAAAAGAGTTATGCGGATCTTCATAAAAAGGACGTAGAATTTAGTGTTGGGGATCATGTATTGTTGCGTGTTGCCCCATGGAAGGGAGTTACAAGATTCGGGAAGAGAGGAAAGCTTAATCCACGATTTATTGGTCTGTTTCAAATTCTTGATCGAGTAGGTAATGTAGCCTATAGACTCGCGTTACCTCCAAGTATGTCTCGTGTTCATAATGTTTTTCATATATGTGTGCTTCGTAAATATGTGAAAGACCAGAACCACGTCATTGAGTTAGAACCGGAAGAGATAGCCGAAGATTTAACCTATGAGGAGGTACCTGTCAAGATCTTGGATAGGAAGGAGCATGTCCTACGCACGAAGGTAATACCACAAGTTAAAGTTTTGTGGAGGAATCATGCTATAGAGGAAATGACCTGGGAGTTGGAAATGGAAATGAAAGCGAGGTATCCTCACCTTTTCGAAACACCAGGTACGTATGTCAATTTCGAGGACGAAATTTCATAAGGAGGGGAGGTTGTAAGACCCCAAATAATTAATAAATGAAATTTAATTTCCTTTAATTATTATTTTGAATAGTAAGGGTTGATTTGATTAATGAGGATAGTTATGGGTAAAATATGCAAATATTTCAAAATAAGAAAGTGGTTATAAAATATTCATTGTTGTCGGGGAATATTCGTTTGGTCGTGGAATATTCGTACTGTCGGGGAATATTCGTACGACGGCGCAGCCATGTGTGGGCCCCAAAAAGGAAAGCGGTTGGAGGAAGAAAACGACAAATATAAGTTGTTTAAAAATAACGGCGTAGTTGTTACCGTTTACACTGTTGGAATACCCGGTGGTTAAAATACAGTAATACGCATTGTTGCACAGTAGCACACGGTATTGCACAGTATTTTGAATTATTGATCCTTACGTAAGAAGGCACTACTCAATAATTTCTACAGGAGTTACTGTTCATTACTTTATTGATTCAATAATTGCTGCGTTGATATTTATATTATTATTGTTTCAATAATTGACATTGCACAGTATTTTCCATTATCAGATCAACAATTCATATTATTTGAATAATATTATAAGATAACATTATTGGCAATGTCTAGAAAGTTCTGTCAAGGAGAGGTTTGGTCATCTAATTGCGCGCCAGTAAGGAGAAATCCTTATTGGAAAGCCCCCTCTATCCTGGGAACGGCCTGGTTGTCAGTACTGTGATTCTGTAATATTATTTTTAATAATTAATTATTGATTATTATGATAAAGAAAATATTTATTTTATGTGGATATAGATGGAGAAAATTTTTAATGTAACAATTGTTGAAAATTAATATTTTATCTTTTTCTGATAAAATAATTTATTTAAATATATTATTTTAATAATATATTAACGATGATATTTTTACAATGAATGTGGGATATATGAATATATGAGGAGGTAGAGTATTTTTGTGGCATTAAATGTTTAACACATGTTTTGTGTGTCGGTAGACATAATTTTTGACCGAAAATTGAGTATAGACTGTAAAATCACCCGTTTGTGGATTTCGGTCAATTTCTGTTTGGAATTTGGAAAAATTTTCTTCTGTAAAGTTGTAGAGAATGGAATTTCCCATGGAAAGTCGCGAGATTCGAATTTTCTGACAAAGGAGCTATTTATTGTGAATTATTGAAGTTTCGGGGTTCCGAAATAATTGATTTTGGAAGTTTTAATTTTTATTTTCAACAAAAACGTTTTTCAAAGGTTGGTGGGCATCTTTAACATGTGTTTGATGGCTAAAATCAGATTCCTTGGTGGTTGGCTTGAATGTTTTGTAAATATTAATATTATATTAATTTAGTCTCCTTTGGCGTTCTAACATTTTCCTATAAATAGAGGGCTAAGTTAGAATTGAAAATCACACCAGAAACAAAGTTTTCTCTCTTTCTCTCTCTATATTATCGAGCATATTCTTGTGAGTATACTTTTAGTGTTGCTATATGGTGCGAGTTTCTGTCAGCACTATACCGAAATTCAGTCAGAAGTACGGCTATTTTGAGGTAAGGGATGTTATTTTCTTCTTAAATGATATTATTTTCTTCAATATCATTATGCCGAAATATTGGTGAACGTTTTTATCAAATTTGGAACTTTTTGTGCCGGAGTTACTATTCACGTATACGGTACTATTCACGTATACGGCACTATTCACGAATACGGCACTATTCACAGAAAAATTATTTTTTTTCTTTTCGTCCAAAATATGTATTGTGGATACTAGCTTTGATTGTATCCATGTTTTGATCATTCTTGAATTTTACACCATTATGATTATTTTTGAGGTATTTTTGGACATGGATAAAACAAAGTACGAATCCTTAATCCTTAATCCTTGTCATTTTGTTTCACTGGATTCGTTTCTTTAAAAATATTTTTTTATCATCTTCAGTCTTAAAGGATGTTATTATTGAATATCTTTGGCCTGTAGTGCAAAGATGAATGATTTCTGATGAATATCTTTGGCCCGTAGTGCAAAGATGAACAGGTGTTTAGATGAACATGACCAACAGATGAATATCCTTGGCCTGTAGTGCAAGGGTGAATATATGATTCAAGATGTGCATTGATTGATGTTACAGGGATAAAAATACTGTTGATGGACTGTTAAATTCATAGACATTAGTAGATTTCATCCTCTACGTAACTCTTCTATGAATTAATATTTTCCGCTGCGAATATTGATTTAAAACTTGTTGTCTATTGTATTCTATTAGATTTTTTTTCCCTGTTGAAGGCTAACGATAATTTGTTGTATATTATCTTAGTCATAATATTCTTTACTGAGCTAGTTGAGCTCACCCTTTTCCTTTTTGTTCCATTTTTCTTCTCAGGAGACGAGAATATAGCGAGTACGAGTCGGGGTATGAATTGATGGTCCTTGAGAGAGTTGTTTAGTAGTCCTCACCATTTTTGTAAAATAATATATCAATAATTGTATCGAGGACATAGTTGGGTATGTATATTGTCTAGATGACAATGTTTGTATTCAAACTCACAGTTTATGGGTTGTAAAAGTTGTAGTTGTTTCTGTACCATGTATTTGGCGACTCAAAATGGGTTGGATGGAATGGATCTATTTTGGGGGCGTCACAATAATTATAGAAAATTCATCTTTATTCATAAAAGTTGGGGTCTTACAGCATTAAATGAGCTTCTTAATTCATGTGCATGAGGCTAAAAAGACTATTATTATGGGATGGAGGTAGTATCATTTTAAGGGAAGAGATGGGTTTGACATTATTAATTAAGGTTTATAATTTATTAACTCGGGTTATTAGGGTTAGACTTTATTAAGTCCTTTATTGTAAGACCCCAACTTTTATGAATAAAGATGAATTTTCTATGCGAAGTACCGCATGCATGGTGATTTCTGTTGTTATCCCATTCTTTATTATTCTGTTGGAATATCCTGTCGGTGCGTATTACGTCTGACCTGGTTCCGTTATTGTTCCGTTATCTATTATTCTGTGGCCTGTAGTGTATGGATGAACTTGGTATGATTATAACCAGGGATTATTCGGTGTAATCATGACAGTAATGTTACAAATGATGTGGTAAAAGTCCTCATTGGCCTGTAGTGCATTGATGGACAATTGTTGGCATGATCATGACCATTGATGAATACACGAATATCCTTGGCCCGTAGTGCATGGATAATTTGTGATTGTGATACTAATGAATATCCTTGGCCGTAGTGCAAGGATGATGCGGATTACTTATTAAGCTGAGTCCCAGCGATAAAAGTGATAAAAAAACCTTTTAAATCATAAAAGATAATAGATTTTATTCTCTACTTGACTCTTTTAATGGATTGTATGTTCCGCTGCAGTTAAACTTGATGTCTATTGTATTTTATCAGTTTAACACTGTTGAAGACTAATGATAATTTATTCTGCATTATCTTAGTCATAATATTTCTTATTGGGCTAGTTGAGCTCACCCTTTCTTTCACTGTTCTCTTCAGGAAATGAGAACGTAGCCGGGACTAGTCGTAAAACAGAGTGATGGTCCAGATGATAGTATTAGTAGTCCTCACTATTCTGTTAAATAGTGTGACAATAAATGTAATGAGGACTTATTCTGAGAGTGGATATTGTCTAGAAGACAATATTTGTATTAAAACTCACAGCTTTCTTGTTGTATATTAAAGATTATATTTATATTCTGTATCATGTATTTAGCGACTCAGAATAGGTGATGTATAACTATTTTGGGGACGTCACATTTATTTACTAAAATTTAGGGTTTATTAACTTCTAATTAATAAATCCTAAACTCGATTAATAAATCCTAGTTATTAAATCATAAATTCGAAATAATAAATTCTAAATCTTAATTAATAAATCCTAATTAATAAAACTTTTAATCTTATTTTATAAACTATAAATCATTTTTAATTATTTTATAAACCTTAACCTTATTCTATAAATGATAGAGACGGTGTATAATAAATACATGCTATTAATAATTTTTATATATATTTAGGATATTAATATTTTTATATTATTTTTTGATATTTTTATATATAGAACTCATATATTAATTGATACCTCAAATTTATATTGACTAATATATGAAAAATTCAAAAAAAAAATAATATAAAAATATCAGTCATCATTGAAACATTCACGAAGTATTTTATTTTTTGAAGTACTTTTTTTCTTTGATGATTTTTCAAATAATTTATTTTTATGTATTAAGCGACCTAGCCTAGCTACACAAAAAAATGTCGGTTATGTTTTCGTTTGACTGATTTATTTTAACGAAAAGCGTCGGAACTGTCACTTGACAGTAAAATTGTCCGCTGCTCAACCCTCGGATCAATGTCCTCTTCAATGTTCAACAACAACAATATTTCAATTATGATCTCCGACGAAGATTCCGATGATGTCAACGGAAAAATGAGGGTACGAGTTCGAAGAAAACGCAAGAAATCGGCACTCCGGGGCAAAAACGAATTAGCTCGCCAAATTTTGAGACAGCTCCGGAGATGGTGGCCTGTCTTGCTCTTCCTTCCCGCCGTCGGACTGCTCGTGTTCGAGGCCTCGAGAATTGGACGAAAACCGAGTCCAGTGATCAACTCGGAAATCGTGACTCAGAAGAGCCCGGAAATCATTGTGGAGAAGAAATCTGAAGGGAACTTGAATCGTTTAGATCCGACAACTCGGGTTGTTGGTGGAGTGAGACAACGTAAGCCCTTTAGAATATCGTTATAAAATTATAGTTTTGCTTGATTAGGACTTGATAGGCTGACAAAAATTAGAAAAGATTGCATTTTAGCTGATTTTATATTATAATTGAAGCATTCTCATAGTTAAGCTTGTTTTTAATAAATTTATCTCCCTCCATTCAAAACATGAGATAATGTCTAAGATTTACTAGTATGGAGACTGGCTAAACTTTGCTTGTTTATTTAGAATATTGCTCAAATTGAGGAGTAAGCTAAATGGAATATTGACAATTTTCTTAGAGTGATTGATTTTTTAAAAGTAACTCATTTAAATTTATTAAATGATTGATTTTTTAAAAGTAACTCATTGAATGATTGCTCAAATCTGATTTTGCAAAAATGCAGATTGATCTGGGTATTTTGTTTAGGGCTTCCTCTTGGCTGCTCAGTAACTTTGTTCACTTGATTAAACTTATGTGCATTCTAATCTATTGCAGAAAATAAGATTAATCTAAATAAGAAATTGTCCTCTTGAGATCTTGTTTGCTCAGCATGGATTTTTATCTACATCAGTCATCTAATTTAGTAGTTGAAGGTCTTCCTTGCGGATTCTCATGTGCTTATTTGTTTTGGATAGCTACCGAGCTTTCGGACTTTCTGCCACCGGTCCAAAATTCTTGAAATAATACCTTAATATTTGAGACTTGGTCATGTGTCTACTTGAGGTGTTTGTCATGATTCATGGGTAAGACTTTGTTGTCTCTAACCGTTCCTTGCATTGAGTTCTTGAGTTGTTCAGTAATCTATGTTTATGACCAGAATAAAACTTTATCCATTCCTGATTGCACATGGACAGGGGAGATTAAAATTCATTGCTTGTTTTTGTGCCATTCCTATTTGAAATCCAGTCTGCATTGACATCATTTATAAAAATATTCCGCAATTTTTTCCCATTCTTGAAGACTTCTTTCTTCCAACTTCCACTGTAACTAATTGCAATATTGATGTGTATTGACAACAACAGTCTTGAACAGTACCACTTGCATTTTGAGCTACAAGTTTGTTTAGCATTGGTCAAACATCTGTTATGTTATTTACTTCATTAGGTTCAAAATTATACTTGTTGGGTGTGTAGAGATTTGCACTTGATAAGAGCTCTAGAAAACAGAATGACTGGTAACAATAACAAGAAATAAGTGTTAAAGTGGAGATTTGGAGTGGAAAGAAGTTGGAGCCAAATTAAGTTCTGGTTTTTTGTATATAAATCCCCCCCCCCCTCTTCTCTCTTTGGCAATATTCCCAAACAGAGACAACTAACAGAGACTCATGGTTATAGTTCTCTGATGTGTTTTTACCTATATATATATGTATATATATTTAGTGTGTTTATTTTTGCATTCCTCATCTGACATCTTTTAGACATTGAAAACACTATCAGGTTGTTTGAAGCTCCTACCTCCTGAAGAACTAGAGCATTTGGATATTCCCATGGAAAAAGAAGTCGCTAATGCTATTAATAAAGTGGTGTACGTATCCGAGAGCAATACGCCTTACAGGGAACTATCTCATCAGCACACGGAGACCACAAGATTTAATCTTTTCACAGGAAACCAAACACTCGAGCAAAGAGAACAATCTTTTAAGGTTGTATTCCACATCTTGGTATTTTCACTATAATCTTAGGCCTTAGGAATTAGGATATCCGGTTAGAGTTCAAGTTCAACATAAAATCACTTCTTTGGATTTTGCTTTAGTACCAGAATTCTATACATGAACAATAATCGAACCTTTCTCATGTTCATCCATAATCTTTGGAATTGCTTCAATACATGCTTCTTATTGCTGTTATTATCCTCTTATCTCTTCATGTTGAATGAATGTCACAGGTGAGTGAAACTTCCAGGGTGCATTGTGGCTTCTATAGTGAGAATGGCGGATTTAAAATTTCCAACGAAGACAAAAGTTTTATGAAAACATGCAAAGTTGTGGTGTCTACTTGTACCTTTGGTGGTGGGGACGATCTTTATCAACCTATCGGGATGTCAGAGGCATCACTGCAAAAGGTAGTAATCTCATATGCAGTATTTATTAAGTAGCTAGTTCTTACTGTATTTTAGTATACTATAGTTTCGCATTGATGCAGGTTTGCTATGTGGCATTTTGGGATGAAATCACTCTTGCTGCACATGAAGCAGCGGGACACAGGATTGTTAAGGACAACTTTATTGGAAATTGGCGCATTGTACTAGTTAGGAATCTTCCTTTCAGAGACCAAAGGTTGAATGGTAAAATCCCAAAGGTAGGAGGGTTGTAGATGGCTTTACATTCTGTTCTCCTGGATGTATATGATATTATATACTTACTTTTTAATGTCTTCTGTCACCCTGCAATGAGTAATAATTATGAATCATACATGGAAAAAGTGTTGAAAGTGAATGAACATTTTGATGTGATATTCTGATGTAGCTCACTTTTAGTGTCAGTCTCTTGGTGCGTTGATTTGGGCTAAGACACTATTTGTTGTTATTGCTCTAACAAAAGTTGGTGTATCTTGTTTCTTAGAAATTAGAGGCAACTTTATAGTATTGTAATGCCTGAAACCACATTAGCACGTGCTATTTCCAAACATTCGTATTTGGCAATTCCACAAAGTCAATATACCAGTGTCTGGACATTGCTTTAAGCTGGACTACTTTGTATATGCAGGTAGAACCTCATCATCTCAGTTATGTTACCCTTGTGATTTAGCACCCACACACGGCAGAATGTTTACTGCTGCCACCTCTCTCATAATAGAGACAGAAGATGACTATTATCTATTGAAAGTTCAATCTCTGGAAATGCTATAACTTAGCTGCTTTTACTGTCCTCTTGATAGGGAGCCAATTCTGACACTTTAAACATCTTCAATCATGAACCTTACTTTTTTTTTTCTTTCCTTGTTCAAATATTCATAACCAATATAATGCTAAAAACTAGAAACTATCACTAAGTTTTTATGGGTTTCTCAGTTTGACTATCATACTCTAGAAGGCTCATGTGATGCTGGCAAATTCTGAAATAATTTTCAATTTGTCAAACATATGCTTTCCCTTGTGTTTAGGATCCTGGTAAACAAGGCTGATTGACTCAGTTATAACATTACACATCCCAGCTAGCATATCATAGTGCTTGTTGTTGGTAATCAACTTGTTGATCAAATAAATTAGTGCGGGTTCAGCAAAGTTGTAAGATATTTATATGCATTCTGATTGAAAATTGCCAAAGAGTATTGGACCAATCTCTTTCTAAAACAACCTTGCAGTTTTGTTCAATCGAGAGTTATGCCATCCATATATGTGTATTTCCTAATGGCCAGGAGGACCACACTCTTTATCTGTCTATATATGTATATGTTTTTGAGTCAAGTTCCTATCAGATCAGACATTGCGTATGGTGAAAATCAGGTTTAATTGTCAATAAATGTCATACAATCATTGTTGAATAATTAAGTGTCAGGTTCTCCCTTGCTTATAGGACCACTGCTGAACTCATCAATTAGAGTTGGTCACATCATATAACTTTAGTTAGGGTGTATATATTAAGTACACACATATTCATATGGGTGCTCATATAAATTGTTTAGGTATGTTGGGTTTGGTGTCATATCTATGAAGCATGTTTATTGTGTAATATGGATATATATTTGTGATGGTTGTGTTATGTTTACTTTCAAGATATTGATTCATGTATTTGATGCTTGTGTTTTATTTACCAGATGCTGTCCCATCGTCTCTTTCCTCATGCAAGATATTCTATTTGGGTAGATTCAAAATCTCAATTTAGGAGGGACCCGTTGGGCGTGTTGGAAGCCCTTCTCTGGCATTCAAATTCTGTACTTGCAATATCAGAACATGGAGCTCGTAGTAGTGTCTACGATGAAGCAAAAGCTGTTGTCAAGAAAAATAAAGCCACCCCAGAAGAAGTGGAGATACAACTGTCTCAATACCGCCAGGATGGCCTCCCAGAGGATAAGAGGTTTAATGGAAAGAAAGGTATGCTTCTAGCTGGCAGCTGCCACTCCTTTTCCGATAATCATAATTCATCATTGCTGCCTATAGACTAAACATATTATGCATGGACGCATACATGGGGAGCAACAATTTGTTTATGTTATGGACAACTAGTTTAATAGAAATATACAATCATTTACCTGGAGAGGCAATTTTAGGGGTCAGAGACGCTGGAGTCCCCATTCCATAGGTGCAGAAATCTTGCATTGATCATTTTGGTGTATTAAGTATAAGCTCAATGAGGTTTTCTAATAGACTTTCCTCAATATCTATCTGTGCAGCTCTTGCTGAGGCTTCTGTAATTATTAGGGAACATACGCCATTGACTAATCTCCTCATGTGTCTTTGGTTTAATGAGGCTGTTCGGTTCACTTCTCGGGATCAACTGAGTTTTCCATATGTTCTTTGGCGGTTGAAAGTGTTAAAGAATATCAATATGTTCCCTGTTTGCACCCGTAAAGATCTTGTTAACAGCATGGGTCACATGCGCAAGGCTAAGCCTCTAATAATTTGATTTACTGCTGATTTGCTTTTGGTGCCACAATTTTCATTATGGAGGGCCTTATAAGCATACAGACAGGACCTCCTCAAGAGGTAAATGCTTTACTTGATGGTGAGCGTGATTACTTTTATTCTGGAGGGACTTGCAAGCATACAGGCAACCTCCGATTTCCTTCGAAGGTAAATGCTTTACTTAATGGTGATACGTACTTCCTGCTAGGATGCTATTTACTGCTCTTGCTTTTTCTCCCCTGCAAATATTACAAACTGATATTTGTTTATTCATTCTATGATAATGTATATTCATATTTTTATAAAGATTTATGTAGATTTACCAAATTAAATGGAGGATAAAGAATATCATCTTTAATCTCACAATAGCACAAAAGCGTCGATCGTATAATATGTATTTCTCTCTCAGAATCATTTAGCTGGAATCGATTGATTTGGCATGTTATCTAATATGAGGACTTGATTTCCATGATCTTTGAGGTTTCTTAGCACTCCTTGGATGATAACTTGACCTTCAATTGGATTTGCTTGCAGTCAAGAAATAAATTTTATACACAATTGTGAATTATACTTTGAAAGTTTAGAAGATACACAACTTGACCTTGTTCCCATGTTGGTTAGGCAACTCTCAATTGATATATGTAAATATATACACATCTTGCCTTTCACCCTCCATTTCGTTATTCTACGTGCTATTTCAGCAGTATTTCTATATCTGAGAATAATTTTGATATACTCTAGTTTATTTAATCCTTGCATGGGCAAAAGATCGACTGTGTAAGAATAATTTTAGAATTTTATTATTTCTCCCTGTCCTCCCGGCTTACAGATTTATACTCTTAAATGTTTCAGCTTTCCGATCTTGCCAGTTATGCCTCTGGGTTGTTCATAAACTTGTCATTTTCTGGCATGTTGTATCCTTCAACTCACCTAATAAGGGGATTGGGCTCTTTCGGGTTCAGGTTGATAAAAATTCTGATGCCTTAAGCTGTATTGGTGTGAAATTGCTTTTCTTAATGGCTCAGCTCCATCGAAGACTTTGCGGTAAAATAGATTCAGGGTTTGAGTTCTTTTTGATTTGGTTGTAAATTATTTCAGTGTTGATTTGTTGGGTATTCATTTTTTATTATAGGCAGTTAATCTGATTTCTCTTGTTTATTTCAAGGAAAATGTAATAGCTATTCGGATTACATTCATCACTATGAATATTTTGAAGATGTTTGTACACGGAGTTGAATGAAGTGTATATACTTTTCCCCCTTCATTAGGGATTCAAGGATATTAATGGAATTATTATCATCAGTCATATGCCATGCAATTATGACTTTCAATATGGAATTAGAATTTCATTAGTTTTCGCTTAGGTCAATTGAAACCTGTCGCATAATAAATTTGTTGCGTGGCTGGACAGAGCCTGTCACAGAGAACATAAAACGTAACCTTTAAATATATAGGTATAAATAAGATCAAACAAACCTTTACAAAACTCTTAATTAGTACTAGTGTAGAGGAAAAGGCTACAAATAAGTTATTTAAGGTTACAAATAAATTAAATAACGCTTCCGTTTTGACTGATCATTACTCCCATTGAAATTTATTAAAATATGTGTTGGTCGCTTGAGGGAGGGAGCAGCAGTTGGGCCTTCATCTTATTAATCTTGTTTTGCCTGCTGAATAACAGTTAGCTGGAACAGTGCCCATAATAAACGCGAGCTATAGATATATATTTCATATACTATAATGTAGCGATGGACAAAAAGAATGTTTGAATGATGAATAAAAACTAATCTGTTTTAGAGCCACCAACAGAAAGTTTTGAGAGAAGGAATATAGAAGCTGAGGAAATGAATAGAGCTGCTGCGAAACAGGCGAGATCCAGCCCCGTTGCCATAGGTATGGTCTTAAACTTGTCCAATACTCCCACTTGTAGTATCATCATCAGAGCATGCCCGATTTTTGACTTTGCTTGTGTTATTGATTGCATGCCAATCCATGTTGGGAGTTTCTGAATACATGCAAGATAATTAATTAAGGATCCGGCCAGTGAGGGATATGATCAATCAGTAGTTATTTAGTCTCTCACACACACGCACAAATTCTCAAATTAATATCTAAACCGGTTAATTAGTTCTTGGGCATATGATGAGTATCAGAGTATGTATCTATGCAAACAAATTCACTAATAAATGCACACTAGTTCGAACAAATTCTAGTACTATTTTTTGACATATACAACATTTAATGCACGTACATACTAATAAGTATATAACTTTGCATTATATGCATTCAGATAGAGATAATATTTCCTGCTATATAGTATGAAACTACGATTCATCTAAAGATGGAATTACTGATTCTATATGCACTAATTAATTACTACTTATAAGACGTTGTTAAAGTGAGGATGTTATATAAATATATATATATATATATATATATATATATATATATATATATAATGATTGGTGACATTGCATGCATGCAAACGTACAGATATTTAATTATATATACATACAGTTGATTTGAATGAAATATGAATCTACGTACAGAATACAAGTAATTAAATATATACCTGGAGATAGAAAAGGCCAAAGAAGTTAGATTCTGGAATGAGGGAGGATCCTTTTCCTTTCAAGTTCAGCTGTGCTCCCACGAACATGACATGCAATCCCAACCCCAATATAAGCATGGCTGTTCCCACTAGAAACATATCTGCACCCACAAATAATAATAATATATATACTGTATTAGATATATAGATATTCACACTAGCTAGCTCATTAATTACTCATTCTATAAAATTAAATATACGTTTATTTTTAAAGATAATTTTATATTCTTAAATAGTTAAATATACCATAATACATAGTAGTATTAACTAAGAGGTTAAAAGTGGTGGTCATGTAATGTTAAAAATGATAGTAAAAAAATAATGACAAGGATTCTTCAAAAATGTATCCCTATAATTGAATTGTAATAGAATAGGTTCTAAAAAAAATATCATGTTATTTTATAGTCTTAATATAAAAATATATTTTTAATTTTGAAATTGACAGAAGGAAAACAACATCTCTAATTTTGGTATTTATTTATAAAATAAAGAGGCGGGGCTGGGGTACCTATGGCTTCAATTAGCAGCTGGACTACATGATGACCATGATCTGAGGCAGCCCCATGTGAGAGAGTGTGGAAATACTGGAAATATGACTCCAGAATCATAAAGCAACCCTGCATGCAGCATGCAGTTAATTATTTCATTGTAATTATATACTCATAAGCATATAAATATTTCTCTGTAAAGCTCTTTCTAAATAAATAAATACAAACACTTGTGTTAATTCTTTAGGTAGCAGCAGTACTACAATCCAATCCAGCTGATTCTACCAAATTAAATAAGAAAAATATACTACTCTATATATAATTAATTTTGTGTATCGATCTTCTTACCTCCGCAAAGCACAATACTGAACCAAGTAATGTTCCTGCCACCGCTAACATTGTGAAAAATCGGCAGTCAATAATAACCTGAAAAATTGTAATAATTCACAAGTTTAATTAATAAAAATGTGGTTATAAAAAGAAAATAAAAAGAATTTTTAGACATGCTTTAATTTTCCATAATTAATAAATTGTTCCTTAATATACTTCTTGTATAGTTATATCTCCAAAAAGTTAATTCTCAAGTACAATTGTCATACAAATTAAAGAAAAAACAAATTAAATGATAGATTATAACTAATTTTTTTAATTAGAAAAAATATTATTATAGATCACATATATAATTAGCCTATGACAAAAATGTAAAGAACTATAAAGATAAAAATATATATGCTTTTACCTTTTCGATGAACATCTGAATGTGTAATTTCCATGGCCTAGGTCTAGTAACCACCTTCAAGCCATGGAATACCAAAGCGGTAACATTTGCCAATAGAAAAGCTATATCCACTCCTCCTCCGCTTGTTTCTGTTTTTGAAGTTAATACACTCTCCGATGCCGCCGCCACCACCACATGAGACGCCTTCACCGGATTTTTATTTTCGCCATGATCTCCGGTCACCCTATTAATCTTCTCTCCTTGGAAACCCACCTTGCTTAGTACCATGAAAGTTGAAGGCATTGATCTATTATAACTTTTCGAGTTTAAGCAATAAGGTGCACCAAGACCCAAAGGCCTAGGTTTGCCTAACAACCTGGTGGCCATTTTTAATTTCTTCTCTGTTAAATTGGCTTTTAATTTGTCGGAATATTTGTCTAGGTTGGTTTGTTTTGGAGGTGGGTTCAGTAGCATGATGATATTTATACATGTGTAGGTGAAAGAGGAGGAAGATTCGTGGCATATTAGCTAGCTGGGGTCTGGGGATTAATTAATTGTCTTGAAGTGGGGGAGGGCATTTGAGAAATTACACGTGCATAAACAAAAGAAAGCAGTATGTAGATTGTTTTAATTTTTTATATATACACAATTAATTAGTACGCACTACATTACCTTAAAAGCATTTTCAAATAAAATTCGGACATAAATTTTAATTTTGGCTATTATAAATAAATAAGTATATTCTTAATTTCTTGTTCAGCTCACTTTTCTTGGAGAGGTCTGGTTGGATGATACTTCTCTTGGTGTGCGTATTGACCATTCCAAATCTCCTGACGCGCAGTAGGCAATAGGCATGATTTGGGTTTGGTCAGCGTGTGGGTCCTCGACCGTCGTGAGTCGAGCATTTCCCCTCGGCTGTACCTTTTTGCGGACTTTTAGTTTTACTGGCCGGGCAGCTAATTGGGACCGTTTGTTTGGCCATACCTAGTAGTATCTTCAATTTCGATTCCTTTTGTTGTTCTAACGCATTGTCTTTTTCCTTTGAATAGTAGAAACTAGAAAAAAAATAGGCCGTCCACGTGTGTATACACGCACACACGTAAATACTAACGAAAGGGAGTTAGTATTGGGGTTTGTGTTATTGTGTGGTGATATTTTTGGCCAAAAAAATTTGATTTTTGGGCACAAATTCATAATTTTTAATACACCTAAATGCATATATATTTCAAATTTATATTTTTTACAAAAGGTTAAATATGATATATTATTGAAAAACATATTCTAAAATTTATAAGAATTAGATAACGAGATATAATGTGACACCCCCAAAATAGGTATACATCACCCATCTTGAGTCGCCAAATACATGGTACAAAATTCAAATACAACTTAATTATACAACAATCGTGTAAATATGACAAAACATAATCTAAGAGTTTTAATAAGAATATTGTCATCTAGACAATATCCACACTCAATGGAGTCCTCATTACATTTACTGTCACACTATTTAACAGAATAGTGAGTACTACTAATGCTATCTTCTGGACCGTCACTCCGTTCCCCGACTAGTCCCGGCTAGGTTCTCATTTCCTGAAGAGAACAGTGAAAGAAAAGGTGAGCTTAACTAGCCCAGTAAGAAATATTATGACTAAGATAATGCAGAATAAATTATCATTAGTCTTCAACAATGTTTAACTGATAAAATACAATAGACATCAAGTTTAACTGCAGCGGAATAAGCAATCCATTAGAAGAGTCAAGTAGAGCATGATATCTACTATCTTCTATGATTTAAAATGTTTTCATCAATTTTTTTTATCGCTGAGACTCAGCTTAATAAATAAACCACATCATCGAATCCTCCCTGCACTACGGGCCAAGGATATTCATTAAATCATCAATGATCATGATTATACCGAATAATCTCTGGTCATAATCATACAAAAAATTGTCCATCAATCCATTACAGGCTACTGAGGACTTTTACCACATCATTTATAACATTACAGGTCATGATTATACCGATTGATCCTTGGTCATAATCATACCAAGTCCATCCATGCACGTAAGCCAAAGATGACTTTCATCACAATATAAGCATGAGGATGTTGATAATGACATAATAATTCAATAAAATAAGTTCAAGAATAAATTTATAAGTTAATTTATCCTGAAATCAATAACGTCCAAATTGTCAACATGATACTGCTTTGTGGAGTAAAATTCAAGAATGCTCAGAAGAATATTTCCATGAAAAGATACTGGATGAAGCGCAAATATCCAGGATATTTTACTAATTTCATGGAGTAAAGAAGCCAAAACTTTAACCAACTGAGTATAATAGAATATATGAAACTGCAAATGAATTTTCGCCCGTCATGCGGTAATCCAAGTAGACAGATCATTTTCACAATTTAATAAGGAAAGAATACAAAGGATCATTCACCATTCATGCGGTAATCCACATAAATAGGTTATTCCAACAGAATAATAAAGAATGGAATAACAGAAGAATTCACCATGCATGTGATAGACCACACAGACAGGTTATTCTCAACAGAATAATAAAGAATGGAACCAGGTCATGTGTAAACCGCACAGACAGGATATTCTAACAGAATAATAAAGAATAGAACCGGGTCATACGTAAACCGCACAGATAGGATATTCCAACAGAATAATAACGAATGGAACTAGGTCATGCGTAAACCGCATAGACAGGATATTCCAACAGAATAATAAGGAATGGAATAACAACAGAATTCACCATGCATGCGATAGACCGCACAAACAGGTTATTCCAACAAAATAATAAAGAATGGAATAAAAGAAGAATTTCACCATGTATGCGGTACTTCGCATAGACAGGTTATTCCAACATAATAATAAAGAATATAATAACAACTCTTACGAGTATTGAAAAAAAATAACTCTCTTCATGAATACGAAAGAATAATACCCCTTACCTTAGAAGAAACTGAATATTGGAATAGTGAGGTAGCAGACTTCTCTTCTTCTTTCTCTTTATAATTTCTCTCTATAATAATTATTCTAAAGCTTTAGTGAATTAGTGAGAAATGAAGAAAGAATGAGCTTCTATTTATAGAAAAATATAGTTTCGATAATTGCACGTTTTGGGGCTCGAAATATTACAGTACAATACCTTCAAGTTTTATTTTATTTTTAATTTAGTCCTGCAAGTTTTATCAAACTTGCACCACCTCCCCTAATAGTAAATAATGTGAATCAATAGTTCAATCATATGAATCAATAGTTATAATCATGTAAAAATACGAATTACAGTATAATACCTCCATCTATACTTTCATTTTTAACTTAGTCATGCAAGTATTATCAATCTTGTACCAACTCTCCTAATAGTACAAGAATGTGAGTCAATAGTACACATATGTGAACAAATAGATATAATTATGTGAATAAATAGCAATTAATTGCTCATTTATTCGGTTAATTACCTGATTGGTCAATATAACCTCTAGACATCAATTATTATCGAAATAAATGTCGATTTTCACTAACAGTAATAATCCCAACACAATGGAAATATTTTTCTCAAAAATTTTATTTTTGAAATTTCGAAGATTGACTTTTTTTGAAAAAGTCAACTGTTGACTTTTTTGACCAAAAAGTTAATCCTGACAAATTTTGTGTTTATAGTCTATTTCTACTAATTTTATCGCTTCAGACTCAAATATCACGTCCGCGTCTCCAAATTCAACTCCGAACTCAAATTCAATTTTTAATAACATTCATCATTAATATTATAACTTACAATATTTAACAACCAGGTCGTTCCCAGGAAAGAGGGGGCTTTCCGATAAGGATTTCTGTGAGACCCCGAATTTTATGAAATGAAAGTATTCAATTTTCTTATAATTATTCTATTTAGTAAATGGTTAAATTGATAAAATGTTAAAGTTAAGGGTGATATGTGAAAATTTTTCAAAGTATGCAATTTGTTATAAAATATTCGTTTGGTCGGGGAATATTCTTTTTATGGGGGAATATCCGTAGGACGGCACAATCATTGGTGGACCCCACAACGAAAATATTATCGTAGTAAGAAAACGACAGAATTATCTTTTTATAAAAATAACAGCGAAAGTGTTACCGTTAAAACTGCTGAACTACTCGGTAGTAAAAGTACAGTAATACGCGCGGTTGCATAGTAGCACACGGTATTGATTATTGATTCTTACATGATAAATCACTCAGTTATACTCAATTATTGCTACAGTAATTGCTGCATCATATCTCTCATATTATTGATTCGATTATTGTCACAGTATCATCTGCATAATATTTTATATATTATTGAATCAATAATTGAGACGACAAAGTTATTCATATTATTATTTGCAATATTGATAATGTCTAAAATTTCTGTCAAGGAGAGGTTTGATCACCTAATTGCGCGCCAATAAAGAGAAATCCTTATCGGAAAGCCCCCCTCTTTCCTGGGAACGATCTGGTTGTTAAATATTGTGAGTTATAATATTAATGATGAATAAGTTCATGTTGATTAAAGATGAATTTGATAGTTCCATTGTGTTGGGATTATTAGTGTTAGTGGAAATCGACATCTATTCCGATGATAATTGATGTCTGGAGGTTATATTGATAAATCGAGTAATTAATCGAATAAATGAGCATTTAATTGCTACTAATTCTCATGCTTATATAACTATTTGTTCACATGTGTGTACTATTGATTCACATTCATGTACTATTAGGGGAGGTGGTGCAAGATTGATAATACTTGCATGACTAAGTTAAAAATGGAGGTATAGATGGAGGTACTATACTGTAATTCGTATTTTCACATGATTATAACTATTGAGTCACATGATTGTATTATTAATTCACATTATTTACTATTAGGGGATGTGGTGCAAGTTTGATAATACTTGCAGGACTAAATTAAAAATGAAAGAAAAGTTAAAGGTATTATACTGTAATATTTCGAGCCCCAAAACGTGCAATTATCGAAACTATATTTTTCTATAAATAGAAGCTCATTCTTCCTTCATTTCTCACCAATTCACTAAAACTATAGTGCAATTATAGTAGAGAGAAATTATAGAGAGAAAGAAGAAGAGAAGTCTGTTACCTCACTATTCCAGTATCCAGTCTTCTTTTGAGGTAAGAGGTATTATTCTTTCGTATTCATGAAGAGAGTTATTTTTTTTTCAATACTCATAAGGGTTGTTAATTCATTCTTTATTATTATGTTAGAATAACCTGTCTATACGACGCATACATGGTGAAATTCTTCTGTTATTCTATTCTTTATTATTCTGTTGGAATAACCTGTCTGTGCGGTCTATCGCATGCCTGGTGAATTCTATTTTTATTCCATTCTTTATTATTCTATTGGAATATCCTGTCTGTACGTTTACGCATGACCTGGTTCCATTATTTATTATTCTGTTAGAATAACCTGTATACGCGGACTACCGTATATATGATGACATTCTTCTGTTATTCCATTCTTTATTATTCTGTTGGAATATCCTGTCTGTGCGTTTATGTATGACCTGGTTCCATTATTTATTATTCTGTTGGAATAACCTGTATACGCGGACTACCGTATACATGGTGACATTCTTCTGTTATTTCATTATTTATTATTCTGTTGGAATATCATGTCTGTGCATTTACGCATGACCTGGTTCCATTATTTATTATTCTGTTAGAATAACCTGTCTGTGCGGTCTATCGCATGCCTGGTGAATTCTTTTGTTATTCTATTATTTATTATTTTGTTGGAATAACCTGTCTATGTGGACTACCGCATGCATGGTGAATGATCCTTCGTATTCAATCCTTATTAAATTATGGAAATGATTTGTTTACATGGATTACTGCATAGCGGGTTAAAATCCACTTGTAGTTTCGAAATTTTTTGGACATTCAAAAATTTTGGAAAAATTTGGGAGGATATTATGATAAGTTTTCTAATATCTCCAAGTGGAATCACTGAAAGAGGAGTTGTAAATTTTTGTATGGAATATTTTTAACAAAACACGAAAAAGTAAAAAAAGGAGAAAAAGCTACTGCCCAAAACTTTGTAAGGGCTGTTTAGGCCATTTAATTTGTGAGAAAATTTCCGACCTTTTGGGACATGGAAATATATGGTATAAAGTACCTCCTGTCCAAAAATGAGCTCATTCCGACTTAAAATGAGCAAGTTATGACTATTTCAATATTTAGGTTTTTCTGACGAAAAACGCTATAACCGGAGTTTTATAACTCCGATGACCATGAAATTTAAACTAGAATCTCACATTAACAGGTGTAAGATCCTGCCAAGATTTGGGAATTTCTGGAGTTAAACTTGAGGTATCTAATTTCTTAAGGAATTAATTAGAAATTAATTTTTTGAAAAATACTTAAGGGAGTTAAAAAATTATAAAAAAAATACTTGTTGTGTATGAAATATATGTATATATGTTGGGACAAAGGATAGAAAAATAATAAGTTGATTTGATAATCTTTCATGAAAATAGTTTAGTTACATATGAGTTAAACATGTTATGTGAAGTTGAAATATTGGTAAATAGAATTTTGTGGCTTGAAAATCCTATATAAGGTATATGCAGATTTTTGATGAGGAATTTGATCATTGGTGATGGAATCTTATGAGTATGGCATTTTTGAATGATTAAATGCATTATTTGGTAAGGTGTAAACAATTAAAATAAATTATTTATAAGTTTAAAAAATGATTTTATAATATTAATGATATTATTAGATTATGAGATTATTAAGTGATTGATAACATTGGGATATTCTTGAACCCTGGATAAATTATATTATAAATGTTTAATATTTATCCTTTATCTCATTTGATTGATTCTTTATATCATTGTCATGATCGTCATGCTTATATTGTGTTGAAAGTCATCTGTGGCTTACGTGCATAGATGAACTTGGTATGATTATGACCAGGGATTATTCGGTATACTCATGACCGTAATGTTACAAATGAGGTGGTAAAAGTCATCTTCGGCCCATAGTGCATAGATGGACTTGGTATGATTATGACAAGGGATTATTCGGTATAATCATGACTGTAATTGAAAACACGAATATCCTTGACTCGTACTGCATGGATAATTCGTGGTCGTGATACTATTAAGCTGAGGCTCAACATTATTGATTTTACAATTGTATATCTTAGGTCGTAGTGCAAAGATGAATTTATTAGTATGATTATGAGCCGAAATTATGATTTGGTATAACCATGATTTTTGATGTTTCAGGTGAAGATAGGTGATGAAAGTTATCTTCGTTCTGGGTATGAAGAGGAATTTAGAATCATAATTATGATTATGAGTTATTCATATGATTGTGGATATGAATTATTGATTGATGTTACAGGGATAAAACATTATTAGTGGACTTTTAACATGGAGAAGATAATAGACCTGATGGTCTATTTGACTCTTTTAATGGATTGCTCGTTCCGCTGCAACTATGGTTGAAAAGTTTTATCATCTAACATATGTTCTAAATCTCTGATTTATTACTGAAAAAGGCTATTGATGATGTAAATGATATTCTTTACTGGGCTAGTTGTGCTCACCCTTTTTGATTCACAATTCCTTTCAGGTAACAAAAGTATAGCTGGGTTGAGCGGGGGTAACAGGAGAATAGAACGGTGGTCTATAGCTGTTGAGGTTCTCCTTAAATAGTATGGAAATAATTTTATTGAGAACTTTAGATAAGTGTGTTGTATTGTATACGTCGTTTGATATTTAATTTTGGTGAACCGAATAGGGTGAGGTGAACCCAACTTTGGAAGGGTGTTTTGCCACTATCATACAAGATGTCTAATGACATACGACCTCTTGTTATCATAAGACAGGGTTGTGCACATCCACTTGCTGAGTATATCTACGAGCACTACCTATATAATCTTGGAGTTTGTTTGAAATATGATTCTCAATTGGAGACAATGGAGATAATTATAAGTCAAGAGAAGACTCACCATTGGAAAGAAGATGATAACAATCTTCTTGTTTTTCTTTGGGGACTATTGGGTCAACCAAGGATAATTCTGTGGACATATGATATCTATCATAACCTAGATGCATGGCCTCCCATGTACGAAGGTTTTCTCGAGTATTTTTTAAAGATTTTAATTTCTAAAATATTTATTGACTGTACTTTTATATAAAGTACCATTATAAGGTTGTGGTCGAGGCACCATGAGAGTTACAAACATTTGTATTAAAACTCACAGTTTAATTGTGGTCGTATTCTGCACGACAGTTCAACAGTTGTATAAATGAAGTTTTAAATGATTTTTATAGTGTGATATCTGGCGACTCAGAATGGGTCGTGTGGACCTATTTTGGGGGCGTCACAATTTATCCTTATTGGCGCACAATTAGATGACCAAACCTCTCCTTGACAGAACTTCTAGACATTGTAAATATTACAATTTAATAATATAAATAACTTTATCGTCTCAATTATTGATTTAATAATATAACATATTATGCAGATGATACTGTGACAATAATTGAATCAATAATATGAGAGATATGATGCAGCAATTACTGTAGCAATAATTGAATATAACTGAGTGACTTCTCACGTAAGCATCAATAATCAATACCATGTGCTACTATGAAATCACGCGTATTACTGTACTTTTACTACCGGGTAGTTTAACAGTTTAACGGTAAAACTTTCGTCGTTATTTTTATAAAAAGATAATTCTGTCGTTTTCTAACTACGACAATACTTCTGTTGTGGGGTCCATCAATGATTGTGCCGTCGTACGAATATTCCCTGTTAAAACGAATATTCCCCGACCAATCGAATATTATATAACAACTTGCATACTTTGCAAAATTTATAAATATTACCCACAACTATAACATTATATCAAATCCATACCATAATATTAAAAAAAATATTTTGAGAAATTTAAATCTTTATTCATAAAATTTGGGGTCTCACAATCTCCCCTCCTTATGAAATTTCGCCCTCGAAATTTACGTACGTACCTGGTATGCCTAAGAGGTGAGGATAGCTTGACTTTATTTCATATTCCAACTCTTGAGGTATAACCTTTGAGTGTTGAATACAATCCTTCTTATCCAAGATTTTAATATGTATCTCCTCATACATTAAATCTTCTGCTATCTCGTCTAGTTCTAATTTAATAACGTGGTTCGGGTCATCCACATATTTACGTAACATCGATACGTGAAAAATGTTATGAACACGCGATATACTTGGCGGTAAAACGAGTCTATAAGCCACAGTTCCTACTCCATCGAGGATTTCAATTGGGCCAATTAAATCGAGGGTTGAGATAACGCCTTCTTGAATATTCTTCTTTACATTCATCAGATTCGGGTGTGTAGCTTGAGCGGATTTAACTTTATCGATTAAAGTCGATTCTACTTGTATATTTGATATCACCACGTGGGTCCTTAGAGTCTTTAACTCTATCTTTATCATTTATAAGTTATACGAAATGGGTTTTGTAGTGGGGTCAATACAAAATTCGATTTCACGCTCTAGAGGTAAACTAAGAAGTCTTCAGGAATACGTCAGGAAATTTATTAACAATAGAAATATCATTCAAAAATGTGACCCTCATCCAAGACTTGGATAACACGTCACATTGATATTTATCAACTTGCCACCATTATTCACGATGTCCCCTACGGATATTCTAGCTTCGGTGTATTCCAAGACTTGGAAGTCACTAGCGAAAGGCTTAGGGCTCTTTACTTATGGCTTGATATGACAATGATTGACTTTAGTGGTTTGGTTTCTTGAATTCACATAACAGGTTGGTTAGGAATATGAAAGCTAACAACCTTACAAAAATAATCGATTTTAACATGATGAGTAGTTAACCAATCAATCCCTAAAATCACATCAAATGAAAGTATTTTCAAAGAAATAAGATCGACAGGTAACGTGAAAGTGTCGATTTGAATTAAAGAAGATTTATAAATAGTGGAGGTAACGAATGTTTCTCCTAAAAGAGTTTCAACAGATAAAAGACCCAAGTTCAAACATTGAAAACCACTACCGGTATCGAACAAGGTATAGACTTAGTAAGAGTTTATGATTAACTTACCCGTGATAACTTCATTCGGGTTCCTCGATAAACGCTCTCACTTAAACTACCGAGTTTAACATGTCTGGGACATCCTTTGGCGTCACCATCCCAGTTGCACTTAAATTTGCTATAGAGTACATTCCACCCTTAATTGCTTCGCCACATTCCTGATCCATGATTCGAATCATTACTCTCCGATCCATATCAAATTGGGGTTGACCGTTCTGCACCGGGTAATTCCGAATTCAATGTTGGATTCTCCCAATTGCTGTCCAAAAAGCGAAATCCATTTCATCTATTTTGCCCTTATTAGATCGGACGCCTTTTTCTACAATATCAATGCGTCGTGCGGCTTTTACCCATGCATCATCTATTCTCATTCGTTCATTTGCTTCTTCTTTCATTAAAACCTTGATCATAGCATTCTCAGATTCCAGCTCTAATATCTTATACTCTGCCAAAGAGTGCTTCTGTTCAAGCATCGCACATCGGCTAACACAATTTTGAATTGTTGCATCCCTTTGCTCCACGATTGCCTGCCGTTCTGAAGCCTGCTCTTCTAACTCATGAATACGATTTTGTAATTCTAAATTTCGATCATAAAACTTTTCTAATAAATTCTCCTCATATTCCTCTTCTTCCTCACTCTCAGCTACTACCTCTGTGACTAGCTCGGGTGCAGCTATTAGTTCTTCACTCACCACGTAGATATCTCTAATTTCTTTTTCGTCTGACAACACATTAACCTGGTTTGTGATGAAAGGTGTCTCAACGATCTCATGTGCTTCATTGTTGATCTCAACATTTTTCGATGTCATTTTCAAACACTGCCACAAAAAAGGGGTTAATTAACATATCACATATTATCCCTATATTCTGACCGACCTATTAAATACCAAATAAACTTAGGTAGGTCATACTAGCGAAGGAATTCCCCGTCTCTCCCCTCCTAGTTCTTGTCTCACATCTCAGCCAGGGATCATATCCATAAGCTTTTATACCAACTGTGACGCCCCCAAAATAGGTATACATCACCAATCTCGAGTCGCCAAATATTTGGTACAAAATTTTAATACAACTTAATTATACAACAATCGTGTAAAATACGACAAAACATAATCTAAGAGTTTTAATAAGAATATTGTCATCTAGACAACATCCACACTCAATGGAGTCCTCATTATATTTATTGTCACACTATTTAACAGAATAGTGAGGACTACTAATGCTATCTTCTGGACCGTCACTCTGTTCCCCGACTAGTCCCAGCTACGTTCTCATTTCCTGAAGAGAACAGTGAAAGAAAGGGTGAGCACAACTAGCCCAGTAAGAAATATTATGACTAAGATAATGCAGAATAAATTATTATTAGTCTTCAATAATGTTAGACTGATAAAATATAATAGACATCAAGTTCAACTGCAGCGGAATAAGCAATCCATTAGAACAATCAAGTAGAGCATGATATCTACTATCTTCTATGATTTAAAATGTTTTCATCAATTTTTTTATCGCTGAGACTTAACTTAATAAATAAATCACATCATCGAATCCTCCCTGCACTACGGGCCAAGGATATTCATTAAATCATCAATGGTCATGACTATACCGAATAATCCTTGGTCATAATCTTACCAAAAACTGTCCATCAATCCATTACAGGCTACTGAGGACTTTTACCACATCATTTATAACATTACAGGTCATGATTATACCGAATGATCCTTGGTCAAAATCATACCAAGTCCATCTATGCACGTAAGCCAAAGATGACTTTCATCACAATATAAGCATGAGGATGATGACAATGACATAATAATTCAATAAAACAAGTTCAAGAATAAATTTATAAGTTAATTTATCTTGAAATCAATAACGTCCAAATTGTCAACGTGATACTGCTTTGTGGATTAAAATTCAAGAATGCTCAGAAGAATATTTCCATGAAAAGATACTGGATAAAACGCAAATATCCAGGATATTCTACTAATTTCATGGAGTATAGAAGGCAAAACTTTAACCAACTAAGTAAAATAGAATATATGAAACTGCAAATGGATTTTCGCCCGTCGTAGACAGATCATTTCCATAATTTAATAAGGAATGAATACAAAGGATCATTCACCATGCATGCGGTAATCAACATAGGGAGGTTATTCCAACAGAATAATAAAGAATGGAATAACAGAAGAATTTACCATGCATGCGATAGATCGCATAGACAGGTTATTCTCAACAGAATAATAAAGAATGTAACCAGGTCATGCGTAAACCGCACAGACATGATATTTCAACAAAATAATAAAAAATGAAACCAGGTTATGCGTAAACCGCACAGACAGGATATTCCAACAGAATAATAAAGAATGGAACCAGGTCATGTGTAAACCACACAGACAGAATATTCTAACAGAATAATAAAGAATGGAACCAGGTGTAAGACCCCAACTTTTATGAATAAAGATTAATTTCTCTCGAAATATATTTTTGAATATTATGGTGTGGATATAATATAATGTTATAGTTGTGGGTAATATTTACAAATTTTGCAAAGTAAGCAAGTGGTTATATAATATTCGATTGGTCGGGGAATATTCGTTTTAACAGGGAATATTCGTACGACGGCACAATCATTGGTGGACCCCATAACGGAAGTATTGTCCTAGTAAGAAAATGACATAATTATCTTTTTTAAAAAGTAACGATGAAAGTTTTACCGTTAAACTGTTGAACTACCCGGTAGTAAAAGTATAGTAATACGCGTGGTTGCATAGTAGCACACAATATTGATTATTGATACTTAACGTGAGAAGTCACTCTGTTATACTCAATTATTTCTACAGTAATTGTTGCATAATATCACTCATATTATTGATTCGATTATTATCACAGTATCATCTGCATTATATGATATATTATTAAATCAATAATTGAGACGACAAAGTTATTCATATTATTAAATTGCAATATTTATAATGTCTAGAAGTTCTGTCAATGAGAGGATTGGTCATCTAATTGCGCGCCAATAAGGAGAAATCCTTATCGGAAAGCCCCCTCTTTCCTGGGAACGACCTAGTTGTTAAATATTGTGAGTTATAATATTAATGATGAATAAATTCGTGTTGATTAAAGATGAAATTGATATTTCCATTGTGTTGGAATTATTAGTGTTAGTGGATATCGACATTTATTTCGATATTAATTGATGTCTGGAAGTTATACTGACCAGTCGGGTAATTAACCGGATAAATGTGCAATTAATTGCTATTAATTCACATGATTATAACTATTTGTTCACATGTTTATACTATTGATTCACATTCTTGTACTATTAGGGTAATTGGTGCAAGATTGATAATACTTGCATGACTAAGTTAAAAATGGAGGTATAGATGGAGGTACTATACTGTAATTCGTATTTTCACATGATTATAACTATTGATTCACATGATTAAACTATTGATTCACATTATTTACTATTAGGGGACGTGGTGCAAGTTTGATAATACTTGCAGGACTAAATTAAAAATAAAAGAAAAGTTGAAGGTATTGTGTGACACCTCCAAAATAGGTATACATCACCTATTCTGAGTTGCCAAATACATGGTACAGAATATAAATACAATCTTAAATATACAACATGAGCTGTGAGTTTTAATACAAATATTGTCTTCTAGACAGTATTCAAACTCAAAATAAGTCCTCAATACATTTATTAACACAATATTTCATAGAATAGTGAGGACTACTAATGCTATCATCTGAATCGTCACTCCGTTCCCTGGCTAGTCCCTGCTACGTTCTCATTTCTTGAGAGAACAATGAAAGTAAAAGTGTGAGCTCAACTAGCCCAGTAAGAAATATTATGACTAAGATAATGCAGAATAAATTATCGTTAGCCTTCAATAGTGTTAAACTGATACAATATAACAAACATCAAGTTTAACTTCAGCGGAATAAGCGATGCATTAAAAGTGTCAAGTAGAGAATAAAATCTACTATCTTCTATGATTTAAAAGGTTTTTCATCACTTTTATTGTTGGGACTCAGCTTAATATATAATCCAAATCATCCTAGCACTACGTCCAAGGATATTCATTAGTATCACAACCACAAATTATCCATGCACTACGGGCCAAGGATATTCGTGTATTCATCAATGGTCATGATCATGCCAAAAACTGTCCATCAATGCACTACGGGCCAATGAGGACTTTTACCACATCATTTATAACATTATGGTCATGATTACATCGAATAATCTCTGGTCCTAATCATACCAAGTCCATCTATGCACTACAGGCCACATATAACTTTCAACATAATATAAACATGTGAATGATGATAATGATATAAGAATTCAATGAAAACAAGTTCAAGAATTAATTTATCCAGGAACCAGTAACGTCCAAATTATCAACATAATACTGCTTTGTGGAGTAAAATTCAAGAATGCTCAGAAGAATATTTCCATGAAAAGATACTGGAAGAAGCGCAAATATCAAAGATATTCCACTAATTTCCTGGAGTATAAAAGCCAAAACTTTAACCAACTGAGTATAATAAAGAATAGAATAACAAAAGAAATCATCAGGAATGCGATAGACCGCATAGACAGGTTATTCCAACAGAATAATAAATAATGAAACCAGGTCATGCGTAAACGCACAGACAAGATATTCCAATAAAATAATAAATAACGGAACCAGGTCATGCGTCGCACAGACAGGATGTTCCAACAGAATAATAAAAAATGGAATAATAGAAGAATTTCACCATGTATGCGGTACTTCGCATAAACAGGTTATTCCAACATAATAATAAAGAATGGAATAACAGAAGAATTTCACCAAGTATAAGGTAGTCCGCGTATACAGGTTATTCCAACAGAATAATAAAGAATGAAATAACAGAAGTTCTCTTTAGGAATACAAAAGAAATAATACCCCTTATGAGTACAACAAATAATATCCCTTACCTTAGAAGAAACTGGATATAGGAGTAGTGAAGTAGCAGAATTTTTTCTTCTTTCTCTCTATAGTTTCTCTCTCTAGAGTTTCAGTGAATTCGTAAAAAATAATGAAGGAATGAACTTCTATTTATAGGAGAATGGACTGAATAATAACTAATTCATGAACGGTCCAGATTGATTTACTTTTAAACGGACGGTCCATATTGATTTACTATGCAATATTAATAAAATATTTTAATAAAACAAAATCTTTTAAATAAAATATAATATATTCTATTTATAATCTAATAAAACGAATAACTTAAAAAAAATATTCTGTTTTATATAAAAAGATTTTACTATGCAAACACTATGCATAATAGAATATTATATATTCTATTTATAGTCTAATAAAATAAATAACTTTATAAAAGTATTATGTTTTATATAAAAAGATTTTACTATGCAAACACTATGCAGGCACTATATAAACACTATGCATAATAAAATATAATATATTCTATTTATAATCAAATAAAATAAAACTTTATAAAAAAATTTCTGTTTTATTATATTTATAATAATAATAAAACAAAACTTATCACCTTTATTATAATTCAGAATATTAATCGACCAGGTCGTTCCTAGGAAAGAGGGGGCTTTCTAATAAGGATTTCTTCCTATTGGCACGCAATTAGGTGACCAAACCTCTCCTTGGCAGAACTTCTAGACATCGTTAATATTGCAAATAATAATATTAATAACTTTGTTATCTCAATTATTGATTTAATAATATATTAAATATCGACAATAATTGAATCAAATAACGTGAGATACTATGCAATAATTACTGTAGCAATAATTGAACAAAACTGAGTGACTTCTCACGTAAGCATCAATAATCAATACCGTGTGCTACTATGCAACCACGCGTATTACTGTACTTTTAACACCGGGTGTTTCAACAGTTAACGGTAAAACTTCCGCCGTTATTTTCATAAAAACATTTTTATCATTTTCTCAATCCGATAATAATTTCATTGTGGGGTCCACCAATGATTGTGCCGTCGTACGAATATTCTCTGTTAAAATGAATATTCTCTGACCAATCGAATATAATACAACAACTTGCATACTTTGCAAAATTTATAAATACTACCCACAACTATAACATTATCAAATCCACACCATAATATTAAAAAAATATTTCGAGAAAATTAAATCTTTATTCGTAAAATTTGGGGTTTTATAAACTCCCCTCCTTATGAAATTTCGCCCTCGAATTTTATGTACGTACCTTGTATGCCGAACAGATGAGGATACCTCGTCAGATTCTAACTCTTGAGGTATAACCTTTGAGTGTTGAATACGATCCTTCTTATCCAAGATTTTAACACGTATCTCCTTATACGTTAAATCTTCTGCTATCTTGTCTACTTCTAATTCAATAATGTGGTTCGGGTCATCCATATATTTACGTAACATCGATACTTGAAAAACGTTATGAACACGAGACATACTTAGCGGTAAAGCGAGTCTATAGGCTACAATTCTTACTCGTTCGATGATTTCAAATAGACCAATAAAGTCGAGGCTTGAGATTTCCTCTCTTCATCGATTCTTGATTTTAGAATAACGCCCTCTTGAACCTTCTTCTTCACCTTCATAAGCTCTGAGTCTTTAGCTTGAGCGGCTTTAACTTTATCGTTTAAATTCAGTTCTAATCGTATATTCGTTATCTTTACGTATGTTCATATATTCGCACTCGTAAACGCATATGATCTTCTACTCAACGCGTCAGCTACCACATTTGCTTTTTCCACGATGGTATTAAATGGTATTATCATAATCTTCAACAGCTCGAGCCAACTTCTTTGGCGCATTATACGTTCGTTTTGGTTGAAGAAATATTTAAGGGTTGAAGAAATAGGTTTTGTACTGGGGTCAATACAAAATTCGATTTTACTCTCTAGGGTAGGCCAAGAAGTCTTCAGAAATACGTCAAGAAATTTATTAACAATAGAAATATCATTCAAAATTGTGACTCTCATCCAAGACTTGGATAGTACGTCACATTAATACCTATTAATTTGCCATCGTCATTCACGACGTCTCCTACAGAAAGTCTGGCTTTGATGCATTACACACAAGGAAGTCAACAACGAAAGGATCGGGGCTCTTTACTTATGACTTGATATAACAGTGATTAACTTTAGTGGTTTGTTTGCTTGAATTCGCATAACAGGTTGGTTAGGAATATGAAAGCTAACAACCTTACGAAAATAATTAATTTTGGCATGATGAGTAGTTAACCAATCAATTCCTAAAATCACATCAAAGGAAAGTATTTTTAAAGAGATAAGATCAACAGATAACGTGAGGGTATCGATATGAATCAAACAAGATTTATAAACAGTGGAGGTAACGAAGGTTTCTCCTAACGGAGTTTCAACAAATAAGTCAAATTCTAATTTCTCAGGAGTCAAATTTAAACGTTAAGCGCAAGCAAGAGAAATAAAAGAATAGGTAAAACCGGTATCGAATAAGTTATAGACTTCATAAGCATTTATGATTAACTTACCCGTGATAACTTCGTTTGGGTTCCTCGACAAATGCTCTCACTTAAACTACCGGCTTTGACTTGTCTTAGACATCCTTTGACATCATTATCCCAGCTGGACTTGAATTCACTACACGACAAAATTGAGCTAGGTGACCTTCTCTTCCGCAATTGAAACACGCTTTGGATTGCTGCGTACAGTTTGGACGGATGTGTCCCTCCTGTCCGCATTTGAAACATACGACCGGTGGTCGTTCTCCTTCCTTAACAATAGGTGCTGGTGCTGACGTCTTTCCATCATCGTTAAATCTTCTCTTCTTGAAATTTCCACTCCTATTATCTTGGCCATGATTAACACCGAAGTGGTTACCATTCCTGGCATGATAATTTCCCCAACGATGGTTATCATTGTTCCGATGGCCGTTGCCACCGGTACAATTATTATCGTGTTGTTGGTCGTTGCTTTTTGGTTGTACTGACTCATTATCGCGCTCCAATAACTGAGTCATATTCACAACATCTGAATATAAACAAAATTTATGAGAAATGAGGTATTGACGTATTTTGGGTTTCATACCTCGCAGAAATATTCGCGTCATTCTCTCCTCATTATCTACCAAATGGTATGCAAACTGGGATAACTCCACAAATTTAGCCTCGTATTGCGACACGGTCATATTATTTTGCTCCAACTTGATAAACTCCACCTCCTTCATGTGACGAATACTTTTGAGAAAGTACTTGTCGTTGAACAGCTCTTGGAACTTCTCCCAAGACATCTTGAGTGCGTCAGTCTGGGTACATTTTATAGATTCCCACCAATGATCTGCTTCTTCACGCAACATAAAGGTGGTGAATGGAACCTTTTGCTCCTCTGAGCATTCCAAAACATCAAATATCTTGGTGATCTACTTTATCCACGTCTCTGCCTTAAGTGGTTCTGGCTTTCCCAAAAAATCTGGTGGTCCCAGCTCCTTGAACTGGTTAGCGGTGACCGACCGTAGGTTGCCATTATTTCCACCTATATTTTAAATAGGAGTCTCTCTTACCTGATGTTGCATGAATTGCATAAAGCCTCTGAACATTCCATCGTTCATCATTTGGTTAGTGTTGTTGTTTGTATGATGATTGTCGCCTTCCTGATGCACATTATCGTAGGTATTAATCTGTGATGACTCAACAGTCTCATGTGCTTCATTGCTTATCTCAACATTCTCGGATGTCATTTTCAAATACTGCCACAAAACAAGGGTTAATTAAAATATCACATATTATCCCTATACTCTGACCGACCAATTAAATACCAAATAAACTTAGGTAGGTCATACTAGCGAAGGAATTTCCCGTCTCTCTCCTCCTAGTTCTTATCTCACATCTCAGTCAGGGATCATATTCCTAAGCTTTGATACCAACTGTGATTCCCCCAAAATAGGTATAAATCACATATTCTGAGTTGACAAATACATGGTACATAATACAAATATAATCTTAAATATACAACATAAGCTGTGAGTTTTAATACAAATATTATCTTCTAAACAGTATTCAAACTCAAAATAAGTCCTTAATACATTTATTAACACACTATTTCATAGAATAGTGAGGACTAGTAATGCTATCATCTGGACCGTCACTCCGTTCCCCGACTAGTCCCTGCTACGTTCTCAATTCCTAAACAGAACAATGAAAGTAAAAGGATGAGCTCAACTAGCCAAGTAAGAAATATTATGACTAAGATAATGCAGAATAAATTATCGTTAGCCTTTAACAGTGTTAAACTGATACAATATAACAAACATCAAGTTTAACTGCAGCAGAACAAGTAATCAATTAAAAGAGTCAAGTAGAGAATAAAATCTAATCTCTTCTATGATTTAAAAGATTTTTCATCACTTTTATTCAGGGACTCAGCTTAATATATAATCCACATCATCTCTGCACTACGACCAATGATATTCATTAGTATCACAACCACAAATTATCCATGCACTACGGGCCAATGGGGACTTTTACCACGTCATTTGTAACATTGCGGTCATGATTATACCGAATAATTCGTGGTCCTAATCATAACAAGTCCATCTTTGCACTACAGGCCACAGATGACTTTCAACATAATATAAACATGAGAATGATGACAATGATATAAGAATTCAATAAAACAAGTTCAAGAATTAATTTATCCAGGAACCAGTAACGTCTAAATTGTCAACATGATACTGATTTGTGGAGTAAAATTCAAGAATGCTTAGAAGAATATTTTCATGAAAAGATACTGGATGAAATGCAAATATCAAAGTTATTCCACTAATTTCATGGAGTATAAAAGCCAAAACTTTAACCAACTGAGTATAATAAAAAATAGAATAACAAAAGAAATCATCAGACATGGGATAGACCGCACAGACAGGTTATTCCAACATAATAATAAATAACGGAACCAGGTCATGCGTAAACGCACATACAAGATATTCCAATAGAATAATAAATAACGGAACCAGATCAGGCGTAAATGCAAAGATAGGATGTTCCAACAGAATAATAAAGAATGGAATAACAAAATAATTTCACCATGTATGCGGTACTTCGCATAGACAGTTTATTCCAACATAATAATAAAGAATGGAATAACAGAAGAATTTTACCAAGTATAGGATAGTCCGCGTATACAGGTTATTCCAACAAAATAATAAAGAATGGAATAACAGAAGTTCTCTTCATGAATACAAAAGAAATAATACCCCTTACGAGTACAACAAATAATATCCCTTACCTTAGAAGAAACTGGATATTGGAGTAGTGAAGTAGCAGAATACTTTTCTTCTTTCTCTCTATAGTTTCTCTCTAGAGTTTTAGTGAATTCTTAAGAAATAATGAAGGAATGAACTTCTATTTATAGGAGAATGGACTGAATAATAACTAATTCATGAACAGTTCATATTGATTTACTTTTAAACGGACAGTCCATATTGATTTACTATGCATTATTAATAAAATATTTTAATAAAACAAAATCTTTTAAATAAAATATAATATATTCTATTTATAATCTAATAAAATGAATAACTTTAAAAAAGTATTCTGTTTTATATAAAAAGATTTTACTATGCAAATACTATGCAGGCACTATACAAACACTATGCATAATAGAATATTATATATTCTATTTATAGTCTAATAAAATAAATAACTTTATAAAAGTATTTTGTTTTATATAAAAAGATTTTACTATGGAAATACTATGCAGGCATTATGAAAATACTATGCATAATAAAATATAATATATTCTATTTATAATCAAATAAAACAAAAATTTATAAAAAGTTTTCTGTTTTATTAAATTTATAATAATAATAAAACAAAACTTATCACATTTACTATAATTCACAATATTAATCGATCAGATCGTTCCTAGGAAAGAGAGGGCTTTCTAATAAGGATTTCTCCCTATTGGCGCGTAATTAGGTGATCAAACCTCTACTTGGCAGAACTTCTAGACATCGTTAATATTGCAAATAATAATATTAATAACTTTGTTATCTCAATTATTGATTTAATAATATATTAAATATCGACAATAATTGAATCAAATAACGTGAGATACTTGCAATAATTACTGTAGTAATAATTAAAAAAAATTGAGTGACTTCTCACGTAAGCATCAATAATCAATACCGTGTGCTACTATGCAACTACACGTATTACTGTACTTTTAACACCGGGTGTTTCAACAGTTAACAGTAAAACTTCCGCCGTTATTTTCATAAAATTATTTTTTTTCGTTTTCTCAATCCGACAATAATTCCATTGTGGGGTCCATCAATGATTGTGTCGTCGTACGAATATTTTCTGTTAAAACGAATATTCCCCGACCAATCCAATATAATACAACAACTTGCATACTTTACAAAATTTATAAATACTACCCACAACTATAACATTATCAAATCCACACCATAATATTAAAAAAAATATTTTAAGAAAATTAAATCTTTATTCGTAAAATTTGGGGTTTTACGTATTGTATTGTAATATTTCGAGCCCCAAAACGTGCAATTATCGACACTATATTTTCCTATAAGCTCATTCTTCCTTCATTTCTCACCAATTTACTAAAGCTTTAGAGCAATTATTATAGAGAGAAATTATAGAGAGAAAGAAGAAGAGAAGTCTGCTATCTCACTATTTCAATATCCAGTTTCTTCTAAGGTAAGGGGTATTATTTCTTTCGTATTCATGAAGAGAGCTTCTGTTATTCCATTCTTTATTATTATGTTGGAATAACCTGTATATGCGAAGTACCGCATACATGGTGAAATTCTTCTGTTATTCCATTCTTTATTATTCTGTTGGAATATCCTGTCTGTGCGGATTACGCTAGACTTGGTTCCATTCTTTATTATTCTATTAGAATAACCTGTCTGTGCGGTCTATCGCATGTATGGTGAATTCTTTGTTATTCCATTCTTTATTATTCTGTTGGAATATTCTATCTGTGCGGATTACGCTAGACATGTTCCATTCTTTATTATTCTGTTGGAATATCCTATCTGTGCGGATTATGCTAGACCTGGTTTCATTCCTTATTATTCTGTTGGAATAACCTGTCTATGCGGTCTATCGCATGCATGGTGAATTCTTTGTTATTCCCTTCTTTATTATTCTGTTGGAATATCCTGTCTGTGCGGATTACGCTAGACCTGGTTCCATTCTTTATTATTCTGTTAGAATAACCTGTCTGTGCAGTCTATCGTATACATGATGAATTCTTTTGTTATTCTATTCTTTATTATTCTGTTGAAATATCCTGTCTGTACGGATTACGCATGACCTGGTTTCATTCTTTAATATTCTTTTGGAATAACCTGTCTATGTGAATAATCACATGCATGGTGAATGATCATTCGTATTCATTCCTTATTAGATTGTGGAAATGATCTGTCTACGTGGATTATCGCATGGCGGGTGAAAATTTATTTGAAGTTTCATATATTATATAATACTCATTTGTTTAAATTTTTGGCTTCTATACTCCATGAAATTAGTAGAATATCCTGGATATTTACGCTTCATCCGATATATTTTAATGGAAATATTTTTCTGAGTATTCTTGAATTTTACTCCACAAATCAGTATCATGTTGACAATTTGGACGTAATTGATTTCAAGATAAATTAACTTATAAATCTTTAAAATTTATTCTTGAACTTATTTTATTGAATTATTATGTCATTGTCATCATCCTCATGCTTATATTGTGATGAAAGTCATCTTTAGCTTACGTGCATAGATGAACTTGGTATGATTATGACCAGAGATTATTCGGTATAATCATGACCTGTAATGTTATAAATGATGTGGTAAAAGTCCTCAGTAGCCTGTAGTGCATTGATGAACAATTTTTGGTATGATTATGACCAGGGATTATTCGGTATAGTCATGATCATTGATGATTTAATGAATATCATTGGCTCGTAGTGCAGGGATGACTCGATGATGTGGTTTATTTATTAAGCTGAGTCTCAGCGATAAAAAAATTAATGAAAATATTTTAAATCATAGAAGATAGTAGATATCATGCTCTACTTGACTCTTCTAATGGATTGCTTATTCAGCTGCAGTTAAACTTGATGTCTTTTGTATTTTATCAGTTTAACATTGTTGAAGACTAATGATAATTTATTCTGCATTATCTTAGTCATAATATTTCTTACTGGGATAATGTAATCCGCTCAGACAGGATATTCCAATAGAATAATAAAGAATGGAACTAGGTCTAGTGTAATCCGCACAGACAGGATATTCCAACAGAATAATAAAGAATGGAATAACAGAAGAATTTCACTATGTATGCGGTACTTCGCATAAACAGGTTATTCCAACATAATAATAAAGAATGGAATAATAGAAGAATTTCACCATGTATGAGGTACTTCACATAGACAGGTTATTCCAACATAATAATAAAGAATGAAATAATAGAAGAAGCTCTCTTCATGAATACGAAAGAAATAATACCCCTTACCTTAGAAAGAAACTGGATACTGGAGTAGAGAGATAACAGACTTCTCTTATTCTTTCTCTCTATAATTTCTCTCTATAATAATTGCTCTATAGCTTTAGTGAATTGGTGAGAAATGAAGGAAGAATGAGCTTGTATTTATAGAAAAATATAGTTTCGATAATTGCACGTTTTGGGGCTCAAAATATTACAGTATAATACCTTTAACTTTTCTTTCATTTTTAACTTAGTCATGCAAGTATTATCAATCTTGCATCAACTCCCCTAATAATACAAGAATATGAATCAATAGTACACACATGTGAACAAATAGTTATAATCATGTGAATTAATAGCAATTAATTGCTCATTTATCCGGTTAATTACCCAATTTGTCAATATAACCTCTAGACATCAATTATTATCGAAATAAATATCGATTTTTTCTAACAGTAATAATCCCAACACAATGGAAATATTTTTCTCAAAAATTGTATTTTTAAAATTTTGAAGTTTGACTTTTTTCAAAAAAAGTCAACTGTTGACTTTTTGACTAAAAAGTCAACCTTGACAAATTTTGTGTTTATAGTTTATTTCTACTAATTTTATCGCTCCAGACTCAAATATCACGTCCGCGTCTCTAAATTCAACTCCGAACTCAAATTCGGTTTTTAATAACATTCATCATTAATATTATAACTCACAATATTTAACCACCAGGTCGTTCTCAGGAAAGAGGGGGCTTTCCGATAAGGATTTCTCCTTATTGGCGCATAATTAGATGACCAAACCTCTCATTGACAGAACTTCTAGATATTGTAAATATTGAAATTTAATAATATAAATAACTTTGTCGTCTCAATTATTGATTTAATAATATAACATATTATGTTGATGATACTGTGACAATAATTGGATCAATAATATGAGAGATATGATGCAACAATTATTTTAGCAATAATTAAATATAACTGAGTGACTTCTCACGTAAGCATCAATAATCAATACCGTGTGCTACTATGCAACCACGCGTATTACTGTACTTTTACTACCGGATAGTTCAACAGTTTAACGGTAAAACTTCCGCCGTTATTTTTATAAAAAGATAATTCTGTCATTTTCTAACTATGACAATACTTCCGTTGTGGGATCCATCAATGATTGTGCCGTCGTACGAATATTCCTTATTAAAACGAATATTCCCCGACCAATTGAATATTATATAACAACTTGCATACTTTGCAAAATTTGTAAATATTACCCACAACTATAACATTATATCAAATCTACACCATAATATTAAAAAAAATATTTCGAGAAATTTAAATCTTTATTCATAAAATTTGGGGTCTCACATATAAGATTACAAATCCAACAGATGAATTTTTTTAATCTATTACTCCCTTCATTCCTTAATATAGGTCATTTTAGAGTTGCGCACAAGTATTAAGAAAATGACTGTAAAACATTAAATATACTATCAATTGTCTATATTGCCCTTGTATTTAAAAAAGAAAGTATTATTTATTTGGCAAAAAATAATAAAAGACCCAAAATTATATTTATTACTTGGGGTAATATTGAAAACTAAAAATTTAATACTTACTTGAAATTCTATATTTAGGAACAAAAATATTTCTCTCAAACAACTTATATATTAAGGAATGGAAATAGTACTATACTGCTGCTATTTCTTTCTACAATTGATGCAAATCTATGGAGTTATCCGTCCCACATTATCGAAATTCTGATCGTTACTAGTTTGGACTGTTCATATAACTCGTGAATATTCAAAATATACTCCCTCCATCCCAAAATAATAGACGTTTAAAGGGTTTTTATTTTTCCCAAAATAATAGACATTTTACAAGTCGAAAGCTAAATTATCCACTTTTATTCCAATATTACCTGTAAGACCCCAACTTATTATAAATTAAATTAAATTTTCTCTATTCATTATTCTAAATTAATAAGGTGTTAATTTGATATAATGCTTTGGTTATGTGTAAAATGTGCAAATTTTACAAAATAAGCAAGTGGTTAGAAAATATTCATTTTGTCGGAGAATATTCTTTTGGTCGTGGAATATTCTTTTTGTCGGGAAATATTCGTACGACGGCGCAGCCATTCGTGGGGTTCATAACAGAATAACTGTCGGATGAAAAAAATGACAAAGTTCAGTTTTATAAATAACGGCGTAATTGTTACCGTTAACACTGTTGGATTACCTTGTGGTTATAATACAGTAATACGCGTGGTGGCACAGTAGCACACGGTATTGCACAGTATTGTTATTGATTCATACGTAAGAAGACACTACTCAATAATTATTACAGTAGTTATTGTTCAATATTTTATTTTATTGATTCAATAATTGCTGCGTTGATAGTTTATATTATTGTTGTATCAATAATAGTCACTGCACAATATTTTCCATTATCAGATCAATAATTCATATTATTTGAATAATATTATTAGATAAACATTATTGGCAATGTCTAGAAAGTTCTGTCAAGGAGAGGTTTGGTCACCTAATTGCGCGCCAGTAAGGAGAAATTCTTATTGGAAAGCCCCCTCTTTCCTGAGAACTGCATGGTTGTCATAATTGTGATTCTGTAATATTATGTGTGAATAATTAATTATTAATTTATATGATAAGAAAATACTTATTTGATGTGGATATAAATGATAGATTTATTTATTTTATGTGGTTATAAATAAAGGAATTAATGCTGAGGTGTTTTATCACTATTTTGTCGGAATAGAGGAATTAAAAATCACCCGTTTATGGATTTCAGATATTTTCTATTTGGAATTTGGAAAAACTCAAAGCTACAAAGTTGTAGAGAATTCGATTTCGTGTGGAATGGACATAAAATTCGTATTTTTCTGATAAACGGGCTATTTTCTATGAATTGTTGAAGTTTCAAAAAATAAAATGATTTTTATAAATTATGGGTGGGACCCACTTTTGGTTTTTCAAGCATGTGGACTGCTAGTTTGTTTTTCAAAGAAGGCGTGCTAGACTTATTCAAAGCATGTGTAGAGAATTTGTTAATTAAATAATATTATTTTATTATTTAGTCTCCTATGACGTTCTAGCATTTTTCTATAAATAGACGCTTAGGTTAGAATTGAAAATCACACCAGAAATAAGTTTTCTTTCTCTCTAGATTATCGAGCATATTTTTGTGAGTATTTTGATACTTTGAGAGTTTCGGTTCGGTACAAGTTTCCTTTGACTTTCTATCCGATATTTCGATCAGAAGTACCGTTATTTTGAGGTAAGGGATGTTATTTTCTTCTTAAATGATATTATTTTCTTCAATATCATTATGCCAAAATATTGGTTTGAACTTTTTAATCAAATTTGGAACTTTTTGTGTCGGGGTTACTATTCACATATACGACACCATTCACGAATACGAAACTATTCACCAAAAAATAAAAAAATTTCTTTTTGTCCAAGATGTCTATTATGGTTACTTTCTTCGATTTTATCCATGTTTTGATCTTTATTTTTGAATTCTGCTTCAAAATTGGTTATTATGAAGTATTAGTGATCTTGGATAAACTGTTATACGAATCCCTAATATTTGTCCTTCTGTCTCACTGGATTCGTTTTCTTTAAAATATTTTTCATCATCCTCAGTCTTAAATGATGATATTACTAAATATCTTTGGCCTTTAGTGCAAAGATGAATGATTAACTGATGAATATCTTTGGCCCATAGTGCAAACATGAGCAGGTGTTGAGATGAACATGACCAACTGGTGATATAAATGAATATCTTTGGCCTGTAGTCCAAAGATGAATATTTGATTAAAGATGTATATTGATTATTGTTACATGGATAAAATATTGATGATGAACTTTTAAATCTTAGAAGATAGTAGAATTCATTCTCTACGTGACTCTTCTAATGGATTGTTGTTTCCGTTGCAGAATATTGATATAAAACTTGTTGTCTATTATATTCTATCAGATTTTTCCCTGTTGAAGACTAATGATAATTTTTTGTATATTATCTTAGTCATAATATTCTTTACTGGGCTAGTTGAGCTCACCTTTTTTCTTTTTGTTCCATTTTTCTTCTCAGGAGGTGAGAACATAGTAGGATCGAGTCGGGGTATGGAGTGATGCTTCTAGAAAGATGTTTTATCAGTCCTCACTATTTTCTGTAAAATAGTGTATGAATAATTGTACTGAGGACTTATTTGAGTGTTGATATTGTCTAGAAGACAATATTTGTATTTAAACTCACAGTATGTGTTGTCGTATTTTGCACGACAATTGTATTATTGAAGTTGTAGTTTGCTTTCTGTAGCATGTATTTGGCGACTCAGAATGGGTGTTGTATACCTATTTTGGGGGCGTCACAGTTGGTGTCAAAGCTTAGGGATATGGTCTCTGGCGGAGATCGGGGAATAGAACTAGGAGGGGAGATATGAGTAAATCCTTCGCTAATGTGTCCTATCTAAGCTTATTTGTTGGTTGGTCATAATATAGGGATATTACGTGATATGTTAATTTGTTTAATTAACCCTTGTTTTATAGCACTATTTAAGAATGGCTGCTGAGAACGTTAACAATGGAGTGTACGAGACTGTGGAACAACCTTTAGTCACAAACCAAGAGAACGTACAACAGGAAGACAATATTCCTCCTGTAAACAAAACTACCGAGCAAACGATGAATGATGGAATGTTTAGGAGCTTTTTGCAGTTCATGCAAAATCAGACGAGGCAGACTCGTGTACAAAATACGGGTGGAAGTGATAGCAACGCGCGGTCTGTCACGGCCAAGCAGTTCAAGGAGGTCGGACCACCAAATTTCTGGGGAAAGCCCGATCCGATTAAGGTGGAAACATGGGTCAAGCAAATTACCAAGATATTCGATGTCTTGGGATGCACGGAGGAACAGAAGGTTCCATTCGCCACCTTTATGTTCCGTGGAGAGGCAGATTACTGGTGGAAATCCGTGAAGAGTACCCAGCCATCCGCACTCAACATGTCTTGGAAAAGATTTCAGAAATTATTCAATGACAAGTACTTTCCTAAAAGTATTCGTCATATGAAGGAGGTAGAGTTTATTAGACTGGAGCAGAACAACATAACGGTGTCTCAGTACGAGGCGAAGTTCGCAGATTTATCTAGGTTTACACCTCATTTGGTAGAGAATGAGGAACGTATAACGCGGATGTTTCTGAGAGGTCTAAAACCCAAGATTCGTTAATACCTTTTCTCTCATAAATTTTCTCTGTATTCAGATGTTGTCAACAGGGCTCAATTATTAGGGCGAGATAATGAGTATACTCAACCGAAGGATCACAACCAGGGTCATACCAGTGACAGCAGTCATCAGAGCGATGATAACCAGTGAGGATGTAATAACCGAGATTTTCTATGTAATTTAACAATTTCAATAAACGAACTTATGTGAAATTCTTATGTGATAATTATTTACTACATGTATCTATGTTTACTTATATGTTATGTGATGAGATGTGTTTGAATGGTTGGTTCCGTTTAATTCAACAATTTAAAATGGGTAAGAATGGAATTAATGTTATTAATTTTGTGGGATGACTTTAAAACATGACTTTAAGTTTGGAGCGGAATTTAGTGACGCGGACATCGTATTTGAGTCCGGAACGTCGAAATTAGTCAAGATAGACTGTAACCACGAAAATGCGTTACGGTTGATTTTTTGGTCAAAATCAACCGGTTGACTTTTTCGAGGGAAAAGTCAACTACGAATTTTAAAGTTGAGTTTGACAAAACGGATAGTTCTAGGACGTCTGGGACGTCGACTTTAGTAGGAATCGATATAAGTATCGACACGTTTGACTACGGAGGGCAAAATGGTCAAAATGACTTGTTAATTGATTAAATGATTATTATAATGTTTATACATAAGTGCAGCTGCTGGGGGGGTCCACGTGACCATCAATTTGGTACAATAAAAGGAGCATATTCGTATATATTATGGTGGTAAGGAGGGAGTGAGTTTATTTTTTTTATAACACCAAAACCTTTCATTTTTGTAACTCATACCCATAATTAGACTAATGAATGGGGAGTGTAATGGTAACTGATAATGGGAGAGTGTAATGGGCTGGAGAATTCAGTTCATTACACCATATATGATGTATATACATTACATCTAAACTCATTCTCCTCTTTCACAACAATATTCCAACTAAGAGAGCAAAAGAGAAAGAAAAGAGAGAATTGTGAGTGAGAGCTTGGGAGCAACAAGTTTTGGAGATTTTGGGAGAGTCTAGCAATCAAGAAGAAGCTTTAGAAGCAATCAAAATAAGAGGAATTCGTCCATAAGGTGAGATATGAAAATCGTAAGGTCGCGAAATAAACATGTTAGAAACCGAAAAAAATTATGAACTGCTGACCCTATGGGCAAATTCGGGGCTAGCTACAGTTTCCAAAAACTTTTGGGCTTTTGGATTATTATAGTACACTGAATAAGCTTTCCATAGACTCCAGAACGGACTAATTCTGACTTCGGAGCAAGGAGTTATGACTTTTCAAAGAAGTTGCGTCAAATCTGTCCAACAAATTTGGAGCAGTCCCCTTGCACGGATTTTCTGGAATTTTGTGCTTGGAATTTGAAGATGGTCCATGAATGAAAGTTGTAGCCCCAGAAGTTAGCTTCGCGTGGGCGCAAGAATCGCTCAATAATGTTTTAAAATGAATTAGTTATGACTGTTTTAGCGAGGTATGGTAAAGCTGAGAAAAAATTGTAAAAACTGTAATGTTTGGGCATTTTTAAGTTCTGTTTTGGGCTGCCTATGATATCTAAAATGGGTGGCATATATTTTCTAAATATATTCTATTATGATGTTTGTAGCATATCCAATAGGAGACCCTTATACTTCAAACTAGATTGTGTATACATGGTGATTAACGAGACACATGTGATTATGTTATGTGAAGGTTAATTGCTAGCGTTAATTGTAGCAGGCTTATCTAGCAAGTTTCCTAACCCTCATTTCTACTGGGTATTTACTAAATCCTTACTAATATTATCACAGTAAGGGTAAGTATTGGACTTGTGTTAGTTATTTATTCGTGCAAGTTTCTTCGTTGAAAAGTCATACAAACTTCAATTATCTTGCAAGCTTATTGATGATTATTCAGTTATTATTTTAACTGTCATATGTTTAAATTTCATTATCGAACTGTTCTAAGTATGTTCCTGGCCTTTGTTTCCGGCTAGTTATTATTGATGGAAAAAGTGATTTAAAACAAATCTTTCAAAGCTATTAAATGTTTACCAATCCAAGTTGCCTTGGTTAGGTCTCGCATGATTACTAAGATGAACAACCCGAATGAACGGGAAAAATAGATGTCGGACAAATAGTCCCATTTATGCTTATGCATTTTAAACTTAATACATGTGCACAATGTAGGGTACAATGGGCTGATCACCTGGCGTACTTACAGACACCGTTTACAGTCTATTGGATTGTTAAACCGTCTGATGATTTTTGATGAAAGAAAATATGTTCAGGGTATTTCACACCCCTTAGTATGATATTGAAAATTCTTAAATTCTTATTCTTGATGTTCTTCTTTAACAATTGATAATCTTTCAACTGTTGAGATCTAGTAATTCAAATGCCTTTATCCTGATGTATATTTCCCATTTATTCCGTATACTTGCTGGACAATTTGTGCTCATTCTTGTTTAAACCTTTCAGTTAAGGATGAGAAGGCTGAGGGTTCGGGCAAGGACAAAGGAAAGCCCAAGATGAAGTGATGCTAATGGTTATGTAATAAAATAATTATTTCCGCATATGTGTATTGTAGCGATAAACGTTAAGACTGAGTTCCAGTATGTTTTAAGGTTGTAAAGACTTGGGATTTTATTTTGAATAATTATGTAGTAGTTAATATTATTATTCCTTATTCTTAAGGTTTACTTAGTTAGATGATGGTGTATGTTGTATCGTGAGCACCATGTTCTGTAATCGATGATTACACGGATTTGGGGGCGTCATAGAGGAGGGAAGAATACAGACAAAAGCGGTAACCACTCGGGTGGTAATCGTGGCCATGATAATAGAAGAGGTGAGTCTAGTGGAAATTTCAAAAAAAGGAGATTCAACAATGACGGGAAGACATCAGCAGCAACACCAGCATCAACTGTTGCTAGGGGAGGAGAACGACCACCGGTCGTGTGTTATAAATGCGGAAAAGAGGGACATATCAGCCCAAACTGTCCACAACAATCCAAGGTATATTATAACCGTGGAAAGGAGGGCCATATAACCCGAGAGTGTTCTGTAGCAAAACCAAGTTCAAAGGGGATGGTGACTCCAAAAGTTGTCATGGATAAGTCGAAGTCAACGGTTCCTGAAAGAGCGTTTGACGTGACTGGCCAAAACATGAGGAACCCAAACGAGGTGATCACGGGTAAGCTAATCTTGAATTCTTACGAAGTTTATACCTTACTAGATACCGGTTCTACCCATTCTTTTATCTCTCCTGCTTGTGCTCAACGTTTAAACTTGACTCCAGAGAAATTGGACTTTAACTTATCTGTTGAAACTTCGTTGGGTGAAACCTTCGTTACATCTACAGTTTATAAATCTTGCTTGATCCAAGTTGGCACTATCACATTACCTGTTGATCTTATCTCTTTAAAGATACTTGCTTTTAATGTGATTTTAGGAATTGATTGGTTAACCACTCATCATGCCAAAATGGATTGTTTTCGTAAGGTTGTTAGTTTTCATATTCCTAACCAACCTGTCATACGAATTCAAACAGCTAAACCACTAAAATCAGTCACTATCATATCAAGCCACAAAGCTATTCATTTATTGAAAAACGGATGTCAAGCTTTCTTACCCCATGTTATGGATTTGAATAAAGACAAGTCAGATTTGGATAATATTTCTGTTGTTAGAGAATTTCCTAATGTATTTCCTGAAGAATTTCCCGGTCTACCCCCAGAACGTGCTGTTGAATTCTTTATTGACCTTGAACTGGGTACAAAGCTCATTTCTAAAACCCCATATCGAATGGCTCTTATTGAACTTCAGGAGTTAAAAGTCCAATTGCAGGAATTATTAGACATCGGTTTCATTCGTCCTAGTACATCTCCTTGGGGTGCTCCTGTTTTATTTGTAAAGAAGAAAGACGGGAGTATGCGACTTTGTATTGACTACCGAGAATTAAACCATGTCACCATGAAGAATAGGTATCCATTACCTCGTATTGATGACCTGTTCGACCAGTTGCAAGGAGCACAATTCTTTTCAAAGATCGATCTTCGTTCTGGATATCATCAGCTGAAGATTAAAACTAAGGATATTCCAAAGATTGCCTTCAGAACTCGGTATGGGAATTATGAATTCTTAGTCATGTCTTTTAGATTGACTAATGATCCTGCTGCTTTCATGGATATGATGAACCGAGTATTCAAGGAATATTTGGATCAGTTCGTTGTTGTCTTTATTGATGACATCCTTATCTATTCCAAAAGCCATGAGTATCATAAGCACCATTTGAAGCTGATACTTGAAAGGCTTCGTGAAAACAAGCTTTATGCTAAGCTGAAGAAATGCGAGTTCTGGCTTGAGGAAGTAGCATTCCTTGGGCACGTGGTGTCAAAACACGGAGTATCTGTTGACCCGGCGAAGATTGAAGCAATACAAAGTTGGGAGCAACCGAAGTCGGTGACCGAAGTACGCAGCTTTCTGGGCTTAGTTGGTTATTATCGGAGATTCGTGGAAGGATTTTCTCGAATCGCTACTCCGTTAACTCAGTTAACTCGGAAAGATACAAAATTCTTATGGAGCGAGGAATGTGAGAAGAGTTTCCAAGAGTTCAAGAGGAGACTCATTTCGGCACCTGTTCTGGAAATACCATCTGGTTCGGATGGATTTGCTATCTACAGCGATGCTTTAGGCAAAGGGTTAGGATGTGTTCTCATGAAACATGGGAAAGTCATAGCCTATGCCTCGCAACAACTCAAAGAATATGAGAGGAATTATCTTACTCACGATCTAGAGTTGGCAGCAGTCTTATTCGCGTTGAAGATATGGAGACACTACTTGTATGAGGAGAAAGTGGAGATCTATACGGATCATAAAAGCCTAAAATGTTTCTTCACCCAAAAAGAACTCAATATGCGGCAACGACGTTGGCTTGAGCTGTTGAAAGATTACGATCACACTATTCAATATCATCCTGGAAAAGAGAACGTAGTAGCTGACGCATTGAGTAGAAGATCATATGCGAGTATGAGTGTGATATTGTCAACGCAAAGGCCCATTTTGTATGACTTGCAAAGGATGGAGGTAGAATTAAAGACTCCAGGGACCCACGCGATGGTGGCGAATATACGAGTAGAACCGACTTTAATCGATAAAGTTAAAGCTGCTCAAGCTACAGACCTGGGGCTGATGCGTATGAAGAAGAAAGTGTAAGAAGGAGCTATTCCAGAAGCAAGAATCGATGAAGAAGGAATACTTCGAGTCAACTCTAGACTTTTTGTTCTTAACGATTCTGACTTAAAGCATAGAATCATGATGGAGACACATAACACCCCGTTTGTAATCCATCCTGGGAGTACCAAAATGTATCATGATATTCGACATACATTTTGGTGGAATAATATGAAGAGAGAGATCGTGGAGTTTATCTCGAGGTGTTTAACTTGTCAACGTGTAAAGGCGGAGCATCAAGTGCCAAAAGGTCCATTGCAACCACTTGAGATTCCGGAATGGAAGTGGGAACACATTACCATGGATTTCGTTACAGGTCTTCCCAAAGTTTTTCAAGGCATAGATGCGATTTGGGTTATTGTTGATAGATTAACCAAGTCTGCTCATTTCTTACCGATATGTGAGACTTATTCCCTTGAACGTCTTGCTCGTATGTACGTGAATGAGATTGTGAGATTGCATGTCATGCCAGTATCCATAGTTTTGGATCGTGACCCAGGATTCACTTCAAGATTTTGGGTTAGCTTGCAGAAAGCTATGGGCACGGATTTAGAGTTGGCAGCAGTCGTATTCGCGTTGAAGATATGGAGACACTACTTGTATGGGGAGAAAGTGGAGATCTATACGGATCATAAAAGCCTAAAATATTTCTTCACCCAAAAAGAACTCAATATACGGCAACGACATTGGCTTGAGCTGTTGAAAGATTACGATCACACTATTCAATATCATCCTAGAAAAGCGAATGTAGTAGCAGACGCGTTGAGTAGAAGATAGTGCGATATTGTCAACGCAAAGGCCCATTTTGTATGACTTGCAAAGGATGGAGGTAGAATTAAAAACTCTAGGGACCCACGTGATGGTGGCGAATATACGAGTAGAACCGACTTTAATCGATAAAGTTAAAGCTGCTCAAGCTACGGACCTGGGGCTGATGCTTATGAAGAAGAAAGTGCAAGAAGGAGCTATTCCAGAAGCAAGAATCGATGAAGAAGGAATACTTCGAGTTAACTCTAGACTTTGTGTTCCTAACGATTCTAACTTGAAGCAAAGAATCATGATGGAGACACACAACACCTCGTTTGCAATCCATCCTGGGAGTACCAAAATGTATCATGATATTCGACATACATTTTGGTGGAATAAAGAGAGAGATCGCGGAGTTTATCTCGAGGTTTTTAACTTGTCAACGTGTAAAGGCGGAGCATCAAGTGCAAAAAGGTCCATTACAACCACTTGAGATTCTGGAATGGAAGTGGGATCACATTACCATAGATTTCGTTACAGGTCTTCCCAAAGTTTTTCAAGGCATAGATGCGATTTGGGTTATTGTTGATAGATTAACCAAGTCTGCTCATTTCTTACCGATACGTGAGACTTATTCCCTTGAACGTCTTGCTCGTATGTACGTGAATGAGATTGTGAGATTGCATGGCATGCCAGTATCCATAGTTTTGGATCGTGACCCAAGATTCACTTCAAGATTTTGGGTTAGCTTGCAGAAAGCTATGGGCACGGATTTACGATTCAGTTCGGCATACCATCCTCAAACAGACGGACAATCAGAGAGGACTATACAAACTCTTGAAGATCTATTAAGACTATGTGTCCTAGAATTCAAAAGGAGCTATGATAAGTATTTACCATTGGTGGAATTCTCATACAACAACAGTTATCAAGCAAGTATAGGCATGGCTCCATTTGAGGCGTTGTATGGACGAAAGTGTCGTTCTCCAGTATAATGGGATGAGGTGCGTGAAGCAACTTTGTTGGGACCGGAATTGGTATGCATGACTAAAGAAAAGATCCAAATGATTTGACAACGTATTCAAACCTCACAGGATCGACAAAAGAGTTATGCTGATCTTCATCGAAAGGTCATGGAATTTAATATTGGGGATCATGTATTATTACGTATTGCTCTATGGAAGGGAGTTACAAGATTTAGAAAGAGAGGAAAGCTCAATTCAAGGTTTATTGGTCCATTTGAGATTCTTGACCGAATAGAAAATGTGGCCTATAGACTCGCGTTACCTCCAAGTATGTCTCGTGTTCACAATATTTTCCACATATCTATGCTTCGTAAATATGTGAAAGACCCAAACCACATTATTGAGTTATAACCAAATGAGATAGCCGAAGATTTAATGTACGAGGAGGTACCTGTTAAGATCTTGGATAGAAAAGAGCATGTCCTACGCACCAAGGTTATACCACAAGTTAAGGATTTATGGAGGAACCATGATATTGAGGAAATGACCTAGGAGTTGGAATCGAAAATGAAAGTGAGGTACCCTCACCTGTTCAAAACACCAGGTACGTACGTCAATTTCAAGGACGAAATTTTATAAGGAGTGGAGGTTATAAGACCCCAACTTATTATAAATAAAATTGAATTTTCTCTATTCATTATTCTAAATTAATAAGGTGTTAATTTGATATAATGCTTTGGTTATGGGTAAAATGTACAAATTTTACAAAATAAGCAAGTAGTTATAAAATATTTATTTTTGTCGGCGAATATTCTTTTGGTCGTGGAATATTCTTTTTGTCGGGGAATATTCGTACGACGGCGCAACCATTCGTGGGGCTCATAATAGAATAATTGTCGGATGAAGAAAATGACAAAGTTCAGTTTTATAAATAACGACGTAATTGTTACCGTTAACACTGTTGGATTACCTTGTGGTTAAAATACAGTAATACGCGTGGTGGCACAGTAGCACACAGTATTGCACAGTATTGTTGAATTATTGATTCGTACGTAAAAAGGCACTACTCGATAATTGTTACAGTAGTTACTGTTCAATATTTTATTTTATTGATTCAATAATTGATGCGTTGATAGTTTATATTATTGTTGTTTCAATAATTGTCACTACACAATATTTTCCATTATTAAATCAATAATTCATATTATTTGAATAATATTATTAGATAAACATTATTGGCAATGTCTAGAAAGTTCTGTCAATGAGAGGTTTGGTCACCTAATTGCGCGCTAGTAAGGAGAAATTCTTATTGGAAAACCCCCTCTTTTCTGGGAACTGCCTAGTTGTCATAATTGTGATTCTGTAATATTATTTGTGAATAATTAATTATTGATTTATATGATAAGGAAATATTTATTTGATGTGGATATAAATGATGAATTTATTTATTTTATGTGGTTTTAAATGAAGGAATTAATGCTGAGGTGTTTTATCAGTATTTTATCGGAATGGAGGAATTAAAAATCATCCGTTTATGGATTTCAAATATTTTTTATTTGGAATTTGGAAAAACTCAAAGCTACAAAGTTGTAAAGAATTTGATTCCGTGTGGAATGGACATAAAATTCGTATTTTTCTGATAAACGGGCTATTTTCTATGAATTGTTGAAGTTTCGGAAAATAAAATAATTTTTATTAAATTATGGGTGGGACCCACTTTTGGTTTTTCAAGCATATGGGCTGCTAGTTTGTTTTTCAAAGAAGGCATGCTAGACTTATTCAAAGCATGCGTAGAGAATTTGTTAATTAAATAATATTATTTTATTATTTAGTCTCCTATGGCGTTCTAGCATTTTTCTATAAATAGACGCTTATGTTAGAATTGAAAATCACACCAGAAATAAGTTTTCTTTCTCTCTAGATTATCGGACGTATTTTTGTGAGTATTTTGATACTTTAAGAGTTGCGGTTCGGTACAAGTTTCCTTCGACTTTCTATCCGATATTCCGATCAGAAGTACCGTTATTTTGAGGTAAGGGATGTTATTTTCTTCTTAAATGATATTATTTTCTTCAATTTCATTATGTCAAAATATTGGTTTAAACTTTTTAATCAAATTTAGAACTTTTTATGTCGGGGTTACTATTCACGTATACGACACTATTCACGAATACGACACTATTCACCTAAAAATAAAATTTTTCCTTTTTGTCCAAGATGTCTATTATGGTTACTATCTTTGATTGTATCCATATTTTGATCTTTATTTTTGAATTTTGTTTCAAAATTGGTTATTATGAAGTATTTAAACTGTTATACGAATCCCTAGTATTTATCCTTTTGTCTCACTGGATTCATTTTATTTTAAATATTTTTCATCATCCTCAGTCTTAAATGATGATATTACTAAATATCTTTGGCCGGTAATGCAAAGATAAATGATTAACTGATGAATATTTTTGGCCCATAGTGCAAAGATGAGCAGGTGTTGAGATAAACATGACCAACTGATGATATAAATGAATATCTTTGGCCTGTAGTGCAAAGATGAATATTTGATTAAAGATGTATATTGATTGTTGTTACAGGGATAAAATATTGATGATGAACTTTTAAATCTTAGAAGATAGTAGAATTCATTCTCTACGTGACTCTTCTAATAGATTGTTGTTTCCGCTGCAGAATATTGATCTAAAACTTGTTGTCTATTATATTCTATCAGATTTTTCCCTGTTGAAGACTAATAATAACTTGTTGTATATTATCTTAGTCATAATATTCTTTACTGGGCTAGTTGAGCTCACCCTTTTTCTTTTTGTTCCATTTTTCTTCTCAGGAGGTGAGAACATAGCAAGATCGAGTCGGGGTATGGAGTGATGCTTCTAGAAAGATGTTTTAGCAGTCCTCACTATTTTCTGTAAAATAGTGTATGAATAATTGTACTGAGGACTTATTTGAGTGTTGATATTGTCTAGAAGAAAATATTTGTATTTAAACTCACAGTATGTGTTGTCGTATTTTGCACGATAATTGTATTATTGAAGTTGTAGTTTGCTTTCTGTACCATGTATTTGACAACTCAGAATGAGTGTTGTATACCTATTTTGGGGTCGTCACATTACCCTTTCTTCTTAATATCAAACCAAGAACGCCAAGGGTGTTACCAAATTTCCTGTTGATGTGGCCGCCCGAATTGAGGACCCGGTTGGTTCGGAGCTTGAGCGTTTCACGGGGCTCGGTTGCTCTGAGGCCCTCCAGAGACCCTTTAAGGCCGCCGGTAACGGCGCCGACTAAATAGCCTGATCCGGTGTAGTACTGGAGGTTTTCGCTCCAGGAACGACGATGGACGGCAGCTTCTTCGTCGAAAAGGTATTCGGGAGAAGTGGGGAGTTCATAGAGGGTATGGATTGGGACTTGGAGATCTTGGTAATGGTGGTATTGACGTGTTGCTGGTTTTTTCTCTGATGAATTCGTCATTTTTCAATGATCTGATTATATATATATATATATATATATATATATATATATATATATATAGAGAGAGAGAGAGAGAGAGAGAGAGAGAGAGAGAGAGAAAGAAAGGGGTTTTGGAGGTTTTGAGATTGATAAGAGAAATCAAACAAAAGGGGTTTGATAAGGTTAATCGATCGTTTGTTTTTATGGGTTTCCAAGTGGGAAGTCATGTTTAATAAGGGCAAAAGAGTCCTGTTTAATACTCACTCCGTCCCAAATTAATTGTTCAGTTTTGACTTTTTAAAGTCAAATTAATCATTTTTAAAACTATTTTTTTTACTATTTTTGCTAAAATATAGGTGAAGAGATTATAACCAAAAGAAAATATATACAATTTATTACTAATCCCAATTTTTATAATTTTAGAAATATATTTATATATGCTTAATTATTAATTCTAAAAATAGTCAATTTGACTTAAAAAAGTCAAAACTGAGTAATTAATTTGGGACGGAGGGAGCATTTCTTAATTGTTGCAAAGAATTCTTAAACGTCAGAAATAATGGGATGGAGGGAGTAGTATTTAGTAATATTCAATTCGTTTTTTTTATAAAGAAATTGGTGATAAGTAATAATGAATTTTTTTCTATTGTGCAAATTCGAAAGTACATCTTCCACTAAAATTAATTAGAAGGACACACTCCAATGTAATTATTGGAAAATTAATTATTTTAACTCTTTTCAATATTGAACAGTAATATTAAAATTTGTTATTAAGGGGGTGTTTGATAAAAATTGAATGAATCTGAATTTGAATGAAAAAAATTATTTGATAGTAAATCAAAATTATTTTACCCTTCTGAAAAGGGGGTGTTTGATAATAATTTTTTTTTATTTTACCCTTCTGAAAAAAAATCAAAATTATTGTAAATTTATTTAATATTACTTAAAATAATATAATAGTTAATATTGTAAAAAAAAATCATTCAACCGTCATTTAGCTGATTCAACTAAAAAAATGAGACTTAACCAATCAGCCTAAATTAAGACTGTAAAATGAACAAATAATCCGGGCTCGATTCGTACTCGCTCGACTCAAAATATAAATGAGTCAAATATAAACACATTTCAAAGTTCGATAAATTACTCAAATCTCCTTAAATTGTATTTTTTTATTGATACTCTGATCATATCCAGTCGAAAAATTTGAATTGCTCAAGCTCGATTCAAAATCGTGCTACTCGATAGCTAAATGAGCCTCAATCAAACCTTATTTTATACTCGCTAAATTTTGTGAACCAAATTTGAACAACTCAATACTCGGACTCGATTCGTTAGACAATCTTAACCTAATTCGTCTAAATGACTGACCCATTTATCCATTCAGATAAATTTTTTCCGAAACGAATGCAGTGAACACCTAAGAAGAAAAGGTAAGCAATTTTTTTCCGTGTGTCAAGTATACACCACTCTATCCTATCCAAATCGTATCAAACGAGAATAAGTAGAATGGAGAGAGCATATACTTGTTACTCCCAGTTAATAGGATATCTCTGCAAAGAACAGTAATATCTGCATATTTTTATTATAACCTTTTGATTTTCTCTTTTAGGTTAAAAAAATTGTAAATAAGCCCCAACATAAACCCTTCATTGTAAGTGTTTCCTAAATTTTTTTTCTTAGCACAAATCTCCCTCATAAATATATTAATTGTGCTAAATTATTCCTCCAACTTCTTTTGTCAATAAAAAATAGAATTTTATCAAATTAAATTTGACACAAAATGCCACATATTATTCATGAGAGCAACAAAATTCACATTAAAAATTCACAATTACAATCAAAAAATAACAAATACGAGCTAAAAAGTCTCAAATTAAAGTTCGAATTCATCTTAATTAAACCATAAACTTTAAATTAGGACTAAAAATCAACTCAACTAACTTGTATTTTGAGAAAATAAAGTTATAAGTAATAGTTAAAATTAAAATTGGTGTTACAAATGAAACAAATAATTCAATTGCCACAATAGAGACATGATGACACGCATAGTAACACTATAATAACCTTAATTTCAGGATATAATACATTGGCATTTCTTTGTCAAATTCAATTAACAAATATTATTTTATTATCAACATGACTAATTTAAAAAATAAATTTAAAAAATACTATTGCAAAAATATGACAAATAGAAGATAAATTACTAATTCTAATCAAATTACCTTTTACTCCCTCCGTCCCAAATTAACTGCTCAGTTTTGACTTTTTTAAGTCAAATTGACTATTTTTAGAATTAATAATTAAGCATATATAAATATATTTCTAAAATTATAAAAATTAGGATTAGTAATAAATTGTATATACTTTCTTTTGGTTATAATCTCTTCACCTATATTTTAGAAAAAATAGTAAAAAGATTAATTTTAAAAATGGTCAATTTGACTTTAAAAAGTCAAAACTGAGCAATTAATTTGGGACGGAGGGAGTATTAATTAAAGAAGTTTTTTTAAAATAAAAATGACCCAAGTACGAAATGTAAACTTTAAATAAACTTATAAATCGACTTGTGTATAATCTGTGTAACAAATGGGCAGACAAACTTGCTATCTGGGGATATTATGCTACTTATCAATTAAATTGTAATATGAATCCTCCTTCCAACCAAATATTTTTATTTATTAAATCATATTTTAAAATAATTTATAAATTACTTTAAATTTTAATTTATAAATCATTTTAAAACAAACTATTGCCGAACCAGCTCTTTAAATATTTATCATCTTAGAAGGAGAATTAAAGATATAGAATGTGTATAATTTGTAGGATATTGGGTGGATAGAATAACCAAAGATTTCTGCCAAACCACCATCACCAAAAAGAAAATAAATTAATCAGAACTATGAAAAACATCTCTAAAAACAAGGATGTCAAAACAAAAACAGAAAGAACAAGTTAGGATAACATATCTTAGATCGAAATCCATACTTCTGTGAGAAAACAGGATTAGATTTTTCATTTTGTTTTTTTTTTTTGAAAAAAAAAGAGGAGGGATAGGGGTGTTTCCTCTCAGACAAATGCCTCGAATTGTCGTCAGAATTTAATGGAATGGATTAGATCGGACTCGTCATCGTTGTTCATCATCATAGAGAAAACGCCCCCAAAATTTTACAATAAACACAAAAAAATACCATACTTAAAAGAGCAAATCAACAAATATTTTAGACTATAAAATAAGAATGCATAAAACTAGATGAAGATGACTGCTGTAAGATAAACCCTTGTCATAATAAGTTCTATTTATAGGCGTTTGGGTTTCCTGGTTTAGGGTTTACCCCTCAATGATGAAATTACACAACTGACCCTTTATTTAACCCTAGCTTTTATTTTCCTCTCCTCCCTTCACTTGCCACATAGTACATTCAAATTTTTCTTGAGCTAAATTTGATCCCATAGAATTAATGCATTTGAGACTTGAGCTCAATTGCTTTGCTCTGGATTTTGATATTTCAAAATTTTAACTTAATTGTTGCTGCAAAGCTTCAAACTTTGGTTACTCCGCTAACTCCGAAAGCTATATTTCTTGAAATATAGCAATCAAATGGGATTACCCTGCTTATGAAATTTAGTACACACCATGATTGCTGTGACAAATCCCATTTTCGGCTCAATTCCGATGCACCCAACTGGAAATTCATCAAGAAGAGCACACCCATCAAATCGGTTCTCATATTTCAACACTCGGCAGGCCATTTTGATAACCCCTAATGGAAAAAGAAGGTAAAATAAGCATTTTTGCACAAAAGATTTATATTTTATATGCATAAAGACTGTTTCTTAGCTGGGTTATGGGAGGATTGTTTGGTCTTACAGGTGCGATTTATTTGATATGCACAATGAGCTAATTCCATATGCTGAGGCATGGTCTTGGCAGAAATCCATTGTTGAAGAAAGAAAATTATTGAGTGATAAAGATGAAGATTTTTCTGATACTCTAATTATCCTTCAGCACCCCCCTGTTTATACTTTGGGAACGGCTAGTTCTGAAGATAACTTGAAAGACGTTAAAGACTTTTATCGAACAGAACGCGGTGGGGAAGTTACTTACCATGGACCAGGACAGGTATATTCTGTACTCTACTTTGTTAAATTCATGTGCTTTTTCAAATTTAATTGTATAATTCTGAATCATTTGTTAGTAACCTATTGAAGAACTCAATGATTTTGCTATACATTACTTAGTTTCAGATGTTTTCTTTGTTGAGTTCTTGAATCAATTTATGGAAGGACCTATCTCCAGTTTTTGAATTTAGTGCCAACTATTTGATGCTAACCTTTTTTCTTAGTTGAGTTCTTTGAATCAATTTATTGAAGGAGTTATCTCCAGTTTTTGAATTTAGTTCCCAAATATTTGAGTTTAACTTGTTTCTTTGTAGCTAGTTATATACCCTATTCTAAATCTTCGCTATCACAATATGGATCTTCATTGGTACCTCAGAGCACTTGAGGAGGTGATCATTCGTGTACTTTCCTCAACGTTTTCTATCAAAGCTTCACGACACAAGGGGTTGACTGGTGTTTGGGTTGGTATGTTGTCATGATCTTCCCCATTGACGTTTTTATTGGTTTTTGTTTGTTAGTATAGTATGTCTTCATTAGCTTGAAATTGTTCATGCTTGAGGTTTAAGTTGATGCACCAACTACATGTCCTAATTTGCTAATATATGAATAATGGTGTTTCTATTGAATCTTTATATAGTAGTTCTGTATTTGTAGTTTACCAAAAAAGATACTTGATTTGGATTGTCATTCATTTCTAGGAATTGGTCAGCTGAATATTGTCAGTAAGGAACCTAGGTCTTGTTCCTCCATCCCCTCTTAAAAGATGCTATCTATTAAAAACTAAATGCTTCACAAGAATGGCCTCCTCTTGGAATGCTTGATCAAATATCTCATTTGTCTATGCATAATAAAGTCGGTACTGGCAAAATAATGATTTTATGAGAATTATTTTGTGAACAAAGCTTTATCTAAAGATATATACATATATATTGTGTTTTCATTAAAGTATATACATGTGTGTATATATAACAGTATTATTTTCTATTTATTAAATGGATGACAATAATGTTGTTAAGTACACTTATTTTTTTCTAAGAATATTCACTTATTAGTTATTAAACTCTTACATCATTGTCCTAACATGATAAATCTATGCCTCTTTAAACAGAAACTGAAGTTACAATAACACAAACCTATCATCTTTGGTTGGATAGACAAATTACTGAATTCTTTGGATGAGCCAAACTATCCACACACTAGATTCTTTTTTGGCTTGTAATCTCACCATTGCACAGGGCATCTTCTCTAGTCCATCTGTTCCTCGTAGGAATGGTAATTATGGTTATCATAGTTGTCAAATTGTGAATCGTATCGTGTATCGAAAATCCTCATGCATCGTATTGTGAATCATATCGTACGATACGGAAATGAAATGAAAAATGTGATAATATATGTTCAACATAAAACACACAATTTATTGGACAATGAAGCATATTAGATTGACTATACATAAAAGTAGTCAAGTAAATATTATAATAGACTAAAATTAAATTTTATAATTAGATAGTATCCAAAATAGTCTCAATTAATTTATTAGATATTATTTTAGTAATCTTTATAGAGTAATAAGATAAAACGAAAATTCAGATTCACCTTTATCTATAAAACAAAAGAAAATAATTAAGATTAACAAATGGAGATTTATATATCTACTTATAAAAAGTGATGTGAGAAAAATAGAGCGACATTCTAAAGAAGATATAAAACTCTAAAAAGTGATTAAAGGCTTATCAAACTATATAAAATATATTTATACTAAAAAACCTCTACATTTGAAATAGTAGAAGGCTTAAAAGTTTTGTTTTTTCTCTTTTGGTTTTACATAAAAAACTTTTTCAAGTCAATTGCTAACTTTAAAAAGTATTGTACGTATCGTTTCGTAAGAATCATATCGAATTGTATCGAATTGTAACTGGATCTTAGGATTCGGTGTCATTTTAAATTCACTTTGCGATACGTATCGAATTGTCTACGTATCGTACAATAACTATGATGGAGATACAATAGATGGAAACTGAATAATCAAATTGACTACCCTTTGCATGTCAATATATTGTTTTCCTCCCCTAAAAGCACATGTACAAAAGTAGAAATAGCTATGAAAGAGTTCCCTTACTTAGTCTTGAATAAAATGAACATAAAGATAGGAATTAAGTGTGAGCCTATGTCATAGAAACCTTCAAAGAAATCGTAGCTCAAAACAGATTTTAAGTATAATTCCTACATAAAGAACCTCAATGTTGTTGAATATCAGTGTTCCTTAACTAGTTTTTGAGTGTTGAATAAAATAAGGACCTCATTAAAAATATCAACCCTTCCAAAGTTTACCAACTATTGTAAAAAGATCCTCAGGATAATAACTCAACTCAACAACACGTTAAATCCCAAGTAACTAATTGAGGTATGCTCCTCAAATAATAGCTTAAGCTTTTCTTGACACAACGAAAGACGGAGAAAAGAATAGAAACAATCACAAGAATTGAATCTATGTACTTTACAATTACAGGAATTCACAAAGTAAGAGATAAATTGACTAAATAACCAAGTATTTTATAAACCAAAATAATAATAACGAGGGTTGTGTCTAATTACATCAGCCTTGCACCATATTTATACTACTTAAAGGAACCATAATCCTATAAGGAAATAACAAATTGATTTGGAATCAAAATTTACCTAAAAAAAATTCCTAATTACAATAAAATTGAAAATTTTCCTAAAATTACTAAATAATAATTAAAACTACCTGACTACAAGTAAAAATACATCAAATATTTAAATTGTCCATAAATACCAAAACATAAATTATATCGAATCTTGGTAGATAACTCTTCCCATGTCATTCCCCTTTTCTTGGAGAAAATTCGACCTCAAATTTTAAAATGAAGTAATACAAGCCCCAACCGCTAGACATTCGCAATCTTCTTTGTACCATGTATTCACAATGTTGTTTCTCAAAGAAAAATTTTGGAAATAATTTTGAAGTAATCAAAGCCTTCGTATTAACCTGCACTTGCAACAAATGATTAGGAACTATGAAATCAAAATTTTCCAAGTTGTCGAACATAGGATTTTGAACAATCTCATTATCAATCTCAATTTTTACGATATCCATATCCTTATGTCGCGATAACTCCAAATCATGAGCATCCTCAATCACTAAACTTGATTCGTCTTTAACTATAATCTTTTCCTCAACTTTCTCCTTCCTGTCTTTCACACTCTATTTGAACGGACAAATCACATGGAATGGACAAATCACACTTTCTATTAGAAATAGGATTGATGACGCTACAACATTTTTGAAGATTTTTCCTGTTGGCTATGATATTCTTGCAACACCTTCTAACTTTATTCAGAAAAAAACCTCGTTTTGATACACTTTTCTAGCTCTTTTTTTCTCAACTTGATACTAATGATTCAATTCGACAAGTCTATAATGTGAATCCTCTAATTTGTCCAAAAGATCATTATATCGGGGCAACAACTTTTTACGATGACGAACGTTAATCTCATAATCTAAGAAATTACATTCACTCTTAAGAAAGTCAATATAATCCTATAATTGTTCAATTTTTGCCTTTGTAGCTTCAGACATTTTCGCTACTTTGATTTTTTTTTTTTTTGGGGGGGGGGGGAATCAACAGAAAATTAAAAGATAGATTTGACTAGTTTTACTTAGTCCCCACGATGAATGAATGGTTGCTTGCAATCCCCGGCTAAGCAGTTTCGATCGACATCATTCTCCTTCACACTGATATCGGAGTGGGTTGTCTTTTGCTTGATCAGTAGAATCGTCCTTGTCGTGGGCTAACTCTCAAGCTTTGATACCAACTGACACAACGAAAGACGGAGAAAAGAATAGAAACAATAACAAGAATTGAATCTATGTACTTTGCAATCACAAGAATTGTAACACCCCATTTCCGAAATAGAAAGAGAGGTTACTCAAAAAACAACAGAACTAAGGAATATCACAAGGCTCTAAACAACAAAAGAATAATCTCATAATAATTAAATGTCATAAAACAAACCATAATAAATGTCACACTGACTCAAACCACAATCTAAAATAAATATGAAACAACCCAATTCAAATCCCGAGTCCGGAACAAATCTCGGGTTAAATCCCAAGTCCGGAACAAATCTCAGGTCAAATCCCAAGCCTGAATCGAATCAAATCCATCAAAATAAGGCCTCAAATCACTGGCCCAATAGTATCTTCTTAGGTTATCTAGCCCACCACAGGCTCACCCAAAAGGTCATGACTTGAAGGAACTATTGGTAGTAACTTATTTCCTTATATGCAGATAAATTTTTCCCCTATCTTTCGATGTGAGACTGGGGTGTTACAAACTCCCCCGCTTAAATTTCTGACGTCCCCGTTAGAAACAAATTTTTCCCCTGTCTTTCGATGTGGGACTGGGGTGTTACAAGAATTTACAAAGTAAGGGATAAATGAACTAAATAACAAGTATTTCATAAACCAGAATAAAAATAATGAGGGTTGTGTCTAATTACATTAGTCTTGCACCATATTTATACTACTTAAAGGAAACCCTAATCCTATAAAGAAATAACAAATTGATTTGGAATCAAAATCTACCTAAAAAGATTCTTAATTACAATAGAATTGAAAAACTTCCTAAAATTACTAAATAATAATTAAAACTACGTGACTACTAATTAATAAGTAAAAATACATCAAATATTTAAATTGTCCATAAATACCAAAACATAAATTATATCGAATCTTGACAAATAACTCTTCCTGGGTCATATCTGCATTATCTAATTCTGGAAAAAAGAGAAAGTTGAGATCCAATTTTGAACACTCTTCCTTCATCTGATTAGTACTGGAACCTATGCTACGATAACTGAGAGCACAAACTCATAACTTAATGGTTTGTATGGTTTCATCATGTGTATCTTGCAGAGATCTATTGGATATCCTCCATTACCATTATAATTGTCTCTTCTTTTTTCCCTATAACTGTTTTTCCTTTTTATGTTTGTAATTGGGAAATCAGTTCAGAAATCTATTATAAAGAGTTACTGTCCATGATCTGCCCTCACTAATGACATCCTAATATTGATGGTTCTAAGATTTAACAGGGAAAAAACAAAAACAAGAGAAAAATATTATGATTCTAAAGTGTTAAATCAGTGTTCTAAAAGACAGGGTATAGGTGCCCGTCTAGGCTCTACCCAACCTTGCCAAGGCAGTTCTAGGCGCCCACATAGCCACCTAGGTGATGCCCATCAACCACGATCGTTGTCACCATTCCTGTCACCATGCACCACCGTCGCTGCAACTTGTTTCCTCCTCTTTTCCAAATAATGTGTACGGTTGTGATCTGTTTTCTTTAAAAGATGACATGGGATACGTTAGATATTATCCTTTTAATTTGTTAAAATTGTTACCAAGTCCCATAAATTTCTAGCGGTTTAAACTTGGGCCCATATTTTGAGAATTTTTTAAATCAATTCCTACCCTTTAACAAACATAACTTTACTTTTATTATAAATACAAAAGAATAACCTTAGCTTCATTACAAATATAAAAAGTAATAATAAAACTAAACCGCCTAGGAAAGCTGCCTAGGCTACACCTACAAGGTCTAGGCACTTGATGCTCCCTCCATCGCCCAGATTCGCCTAGCATCTTTTAGAACACTGGGTATAGCAAAGCAGTTTTAGGAAAAAGACTAGAAATTAGTAAATGAATTAGAATATATACTTCGCTAACAATTAGAATTCTTGCAAATGTTGGAAGATAACTTATAAATCCTCCTATTTTAATTTTTAATATTTTTTTGGAAAATGTACGAGTTAGTAACTCCTTTATACCTTATGCATTAATAAATAGTTTGGTAAGTATTACAATTCTAAAAGTCGCTAGACGGACCTAGGCAGCGAAGGGGTGCCTAGGTGGGTAAGGTGTTTTCTTATGCGATCATTTATTTATTTTTCTATTATACATACTTGTTATACTGTACAAAGCATAAAATAGATGTAATTTTTTAAAATTTTATATGAAAATTATCAAAAAATAAATAAAATCTTTTAAGACTTAAAAATTCATTTTAAGTATTGTAGAGGTTCGAAGTAAAGGTTTGATTTTACTTAGGCGGAGGCCTAAGTGCCCAACCAAATCTAGGCGGTAGAGAACCGCCTAGCGCCTAGGCGGGGATTTTTAGAACACTGATTATTCTATTGTTAACATGTTTAGTTCTGATCATTACATAAAATAAACCTAGTTACCTGACATCTTTGATTTCTTCAGGAGATCAGAAAGTAGCAGCCATTGGCGTACGTGCGTCAAAATGGATAACATATCACGGCATAGCAGTGAATGTCACCGCAGATCTTACACCCTTCCAGCGGATAGTTCCATGTGGGATACAGGACCGTCGAGTTGGAAGCATAAAGGGGTTGCTGCAAGAAGAACTTTTGTCGTCTAATGAATGTGGAGAAGTACCTTACGCTGATCATCAACTGGTTAACATCACTTATAAATCATTGGTCAAGGAGTTTTGCGAAGTTTTCCAAATTAAACTCCGAACAGACCTATCCCCTTATTGAATTATTCAGAAGGGAAGCCATCAACATTAATTACGTAGGACTCAAGTTTACACCTTGTTATTGTTGGTTGCCATGCTTTGTGAATCCTATTACCTCAAATTTCCCATTATCAAGGGACTGAAATTCAAGTGTTTATTTGACTGATGGCCTACTACTACTATATATGGTTGCTAGTAGCTTTTAACTTTACATCCATTGCAGAGGGTTGAAGCACTGCCATCAAATGAAGAATCTTCTCTCACACTTCTTGGGAGGGTTCATTTTATTGATTTCGTTTTCAAGGCCTTCTAATTGCAGAACACTTCTTTATAAATTTTTATTTAAAAAAAATAACCGCACTGAACTAAGGGGTTGGATCCGCCCTGTGGTTATGGCTTGTGTTTAGTTTATAAACTATATTACCTATTTTTGATATAGATTATATGAGTTAAAATTAAATAATTATGGATCTAATCTAGGTCAACCCATTTTTTTAAAAGTGAGGGAAGAACATGGGGGTAAACGTTGAATGCTTTTTTTAGGACAGGTGCTTCCTCATAGGTAGGCTGCAAGTTTTGTAACTCAAGTAGCAAGCTGGGTTTGAACTTGGAGTCGTGCTACAATGAGGGGCTTAATCACTCTGTTTTAATATGGGTCATATTTATTTTTTTATAATTTATTATTAACATCATAATTAACTTATTTTAACTAAATTAAAACAACCTAAACCTATAACTAATCATTCTATTTAATAAAAAATGCCTTAAAAACTAAAGTAGCCATTTTATATAATTAAGTTATTTTAACTAACTAAAAACAACCTAAACCTATAACTAATCATTTATATTTTTATTTAATAAAAAATTACTTAAAAATGAAAGTAGTCATTTTATTTAATTAAATAAAATAAAATATTTTCAATTGACTTAAGAAAATAATCTTTTATTTTTAACTAAATAAAATGGTCAGATATATTTTAAAGCCAATTTGTTGAAGGTTCAATATTATATTTTTTAATAACACTCATATTTTAAGTGAGAGAGTTTATTTTTTTGTTTTTTTTACTAAATTATCTACATAGAAATCTTTTCATTTTCTAACAAATAAAAATATACAAACAACAAGTATTTCACGTGCCACCCCACGTAATAATATTATAAATTATATATAGATGTCAAAAAAAATAGTGTAGAAAATATAAAAACACGTGTTAGGTAAGTTAAATTAAATAAAATGTATGAGAGAAATTAGGAAATAAAAAATGTACCCGATGAAGTACCATGTGTTATTTGGTTGTGAAAATACAAGTCTCATCAACCGAAAGATATGTTGGGCCTTTTTTGGACGGTATCCAAGCATGGGCTGTAAGGTGTTTGACTTTGACCTTTCCCCTTCATTCATTCAACCCTCAACAGTCAACACTTTATTCAAGAATCAAGATGAAATATGAACGGTCGTTAGGTCAAAGATGAAGCTAGGTGAATATTAATGGGGTTAGTTCAAGTGATGGTCAAATTTGTCACAATTTTTTATTTATTTGTGGTTTGTAAATTTTAAAAAAATATTAATGACTTAATTTTTTATATCATTTATGTATTAAATATCAACTTATTTCTCTTTTATCTTTTTTAATAAATTTTAAAAAGATATTATTGAGATTTTATAACTATTTTAATCGATTGACAAAACATTAATTACATTTCTTAATTTTTATATTCTTTCTTTTAAAATGACAAATAAAAAGAATAATGAATGCGGACTCCACCTTTACAAAAAAAAACAAAAAACAAATATACTCCCTCTAGCCCCAAAAGGGTGATTAAAAATATACTTTTTTTGTCCCTTAAAGAATGAAATAAAGTGAAAAGTAACTTAGTCATTTAGTAAGATCCATTAGAGCATTCATGTAAGAACCCAATTTATTATAAATAAAATTGAATTTCCTCTATTCATTATCTTGAAATAATAATGAGTTATTTTGATATAATATTTTGGTTATGGGTGAAATGTACAAATTTTATAAAATAAGCAAGTAGTTATAAAATATTCTTTTTGTTGGGAATATCCGTACGACGGCGCAGCCATTTGTGGGCCCCATAACAGAATAACTGTCGGATGAAGAAAACGACAAGTTTGAGTATTTATAAATAACGGCGTAATTATTACCGTTAACATTGTTGTATTACCTGGTGGTTAAAATACAGTAATACGCGTGGTTGCACAGTATGTTTGAATTATTGATTCTTACGTAAGAAGACACTAGTCAAAAATTGTTATAGTAATTACTGTTCAATATTTTATTTTATTGATTCAATAATTGCTGCGTTGATATTTTATATTATTGTTGTTTCAATAATTGTCACTGCACAGTATTTCCCATTATCAGATCAATAATTCATATTATTTGAATACTATTATTAGATATCATTATTAGCAATGACTAAGGAAGTTCTGTCTAAGGAGAAGTTTGATCACCTAATTGTGCGTCAGTAAAGAGAAATCTTTATCGAAAAGCCCCCTCTTTCCTGGGAACAACCTGGTTGTCATAATTGTGATTCTGTAATATTATTTGTGACTAATTAATTATTAATTTATATGATTAAAAAATATTTATTTTACGTGGACATAAATGATGGATAGAAAAAATATTTATTTTGTGTGGATATAAATGAAAGAATTAATGATGAGGTATTTTATCAGTATTTTATCGAAATGAAGAACAAAATATGGGATTTTCAGAAAAAATAGTTTATTACTTGATTTTGTAAAATCCATTTCTCTTTGTGTATAATGAGTTAGGAGATGGGCTATATATCAAAAGAAAGCCCTGAAAGTAAGCTAACTGTAGAAATTGGAATCACCCAAAAATTCTTTGTGAATTTTTCATGGTGACTGTTTGAATGAAACTAGTCCAAAGGACTCTTAGTCCGAAAAATCAGTGTTCTTAAACTATATTGCGTGTGTTATAAATTTTAATCCGACCGTTCGATCGTTATGATTTTTGGATATGTTATACATATATAAGTTGAGTATATGTCCACAAATTTTGAACCGTTAAATATTAACGCATGATTTGTTATGAATTTTAAGAGGTGATTGATTCAGAAATTATTTTATTTTGGTGGAGATTTCTAAAATGTGGGACCCACTTTTAGTTGTTGAGAAAAGTGGCTGATTTTTGGTGGGCCCCACTTGTGGTGGCTGAAGTTTTGGTCTAGCTTGGCATGCGTAAGAAAAATAATAATAATAATAATAATATTTTACTATTTTAGTCTCCTTTGGCGTTCTAGTATTTTCCTATAAATAAGCGCTTAAGTTAGAATTGAAAATCACATCAGAAATATAATTTTTCTCTCTCTATATTGTCGAGCGTATTTTTTAGATACTTTGAGAGTTGCTATTCAGTGCAAGTTTCCTTCGGCTTTACATCCGATATTCCGATCAGAAATAATGTTGTTTTGAGGTAAGGGATGTTATTTTCTTCGTAAATGATATTATTTTCTTCAATATCATTATGTTAAAATATTGATATGGATGTTATTGTGGAATTTCTATCTTTTTGTGTCAGAGTTACTATTCACGTATACGACACTATTCACAAATGCGGCACTATTCACTGAAAAATAAAATTTTCTCTTTTTCGTCCCAAATGTCTATTATGGTTACTATCTTTGATTATATCCATATTTTGATCTTCATTCTTGAATTGTACTCCATTATGGTTTATTATAGAATATTTTTGAACTTGGATTATCTAAAGTACGAATATCTAATCTTTGTCCTTTTATCATATTGGATTCGTTCTCTAAAATATTTTTTATCATCCTCAGTCCTTAATGATGATACTTGATGAATATCTTTGGCCTGTAGTGCAAAGATGAATGATTACATGATGAATATCTTTGGCCCGTAGTGCAAAGATGAACAGGTGTTGAGATGAACATGACTAACTGGTGATACAAATAAATATCTTTGGCCTGTAGTGCAAAGATGAATGATTACGTGATGAATATCTTTGGCCCGTAGTGCAAAGATGAATAGGTGTTGAGATGAACATGACCAACTGATGATACAAATGAATATCTTTGGCCCGTAGTGCAAAGATAAATATTTAATTCAAGATGTATATTGATTGATGTTACAGGGATAAAGTATTGATGATGGACTTTTAAATTCATAGTTGATAGTAGATTTTATTCTCTACTTAACTCTTCTAATGAATTGTTATTTTCATTGCAGTTGTTGATCTAAAACTTGTTGTCTGTTATATTCTATTAGATTTTTTCCTGTTGAAGACTAAGGATAATTTGTTGTATATTATCTTAGTCATAATATTCTTTACTGGGCTAGTTGAGCTCACCCTTTTTCTTTTTGTTCCATTTTCTTCTCAGGAGGTGAGAATTTAGCAGGAACTAGTCGGGGTATGGAGTGATGGTCCAAGGCAGTTGTTATAGTAGTCCTCACTATTTTATAAAATAGTGTATCAATAAGTGTAATGAGGATTTATTTGAGTGTGAATATTGTCTAGAAGACAATATTTATATTTAAACTCACAGTATTTGTGTTGTCGTATTTTGCACGACAATTGTATTAATGATATTGTAGTTATTTTTGTATCATGTATTTGACGACTCAGAATGGGTGATATATGTAAGACCCCAAATTATTATAAATGAAATTTAATTTCCTCTATTTATTATTTTGAAATAGTAAGGGTTGATTTGATTAATGTGGTTAGTTATGGGTAAAATACGCAAATATTTCAAATAAGCAAGTGGTTATAAAATATTCATTGTTGTTGTGGAATATTCTTGTTGTCGGGGAATATTCCTACGACGGCGCAGTCTTGTGTGGGCCCCATAACGGAAAGCGATTGGATGAAGAAAATGACAAGAATAATTTGTTTATAAATAACGACGTAGTTGTTACCGTTAATACTGTTGAAATACTCTGTGGTTAAAACACAGTAGCACACAGTATTGCACCAATTATTGATTCTTACGTAAGAAGGCACTACTCAATAATTGTTATAGTAATTACTGTTCAATATTTTATTTTATTGATTTAATAATTGATGCGTTGATATTTTATATTATTGTTGTTTCAATAATTGCCATTACACAATATTTTCCATTATCAGATCAATAATTTATATTATTTGAATAATATTATTAGATAGAAATATTGGCAATGTCTAGAAAGTTCTGTCTAAGGAGAGATTTGGTCATCTAATTGTGCGCCAGTAAGAAAAAATCCTTATTAAAAATCCCCCTCTTTCCTGGGAACTGCCTGGTTGTCAGTTTTGTGATTCTGTAATATTATTTGTGAATAATTAATTAGTAATTTATATAATTAGAAAAATATTCATTTTATGTGAATATAGATGGAGAAAATTTTTAATGTGACAATTGTTAAAAATTAATATTTTATCTTTTCTGATAAAATAATTTATTTAAATATATTATTATATTATAATAATATAATAATGGTGATATTTTTACAATGAATGTGGGATATATGAATAAATGAAGAGGAAGAGTATTTTTGTTACTAAAAATATTTAAAACATATTTTTCATGTTTGTGGACCCCATTTCTTGACTGAAAATTTAATTATAGCCTGTAAAATCGTCCGTTTGTGGATTTCGGTCAATTTTTGTTTAGAATTTTGAAAAACTTTCTTCTACAAAGTTGTAAAGAATGAAATTTTCTATGGAAAGGACATGAGGTTTGAATTTTTCTGATAAAAATGCTATTTATTATGAATTATTGAAGTTCCGAATTAATTAATTATTATATTTTTTGGAGTTTTAAATGAATTAAATGAGAAAAACGTTTTTGTGGTTGTTATTGAGGTGTGGCTGATGTCTAGACTATATTGGCGTGCGTAGGAAATTTAAGAAAAATAAATTATTATTTTATTAAATTTTCTGCTTTGGTGTTCTAAGCATTTTCCTATAAATAGGGTGCTTAGGTTAGAATTGAAAATCACACCAGAAACTGAAGTTTTCTCTCTCTATATTATCGAACCTATTCTTGTGAGTATTTTGATACTTTGAGTGTAGCTATACGGTGCAAGTAACCTTCAGCATTATATTCAGTATTCCGGTCAGAAGTGCTGATTTTTTGTGGTAAGGGATATTATTTTTTAAAAAAATAATATTATTTCTTCCAATATCATTATGCCGGAATATTGATAGTATTTTTCTTGTAAAATTCTTGTCTTTTAGTGTCGATGAATACGATACTATTCACAGAAAAATTAAATTTTTGTTTTTTTGTCCAAAATATCTATTATAGATACTAGCTTTGATTGTATCCATGTTTTGATCATTTTTGAATTCTACTTCACTATGATTATTACAAAGTATTTTTGAACTTGAATTGTTTAAAGTACGAATCCTTAATATTTATTCTTTTGTTTCACTGGATTTATTTTCTTTAAAATATTTTTCATCATCCTCAGTCCTAAATGATGATTTTACTGAATATCTTTGGCCTGTAGTGCAAAGATTAATGATTTTCTGATGAATATCTTTGGCCCGTAGTGCAAAGATGAACAGGTATTGAGATGAACATTACCAGCTGATGAATATCTTTGGCCTGTACTGCAAAAATGAATATTTGATTCAAGATAAATATTGATTGATGTTACTGGGATAAAATAATGATGATGGACTTTTAAATTCATAGATTATAGTAGATTTCATTCTCTACGTAACTCATCTATGAATTATTATTTCCGCTGTGAATATTGATCTGAAACTTGTTGTCTATTGTATTTATCAAATTTTTCCTGTTGAAGACTAACGATAATTTGTTCTATATTATCTTAGTCATAATATTCTTTACTGGGCTAGTTGAGCTCACCTTTTTTCTTTTTGTTCCATTTTTTTTCTCAGGAGGCGGGAATGTAGCAAGTAGTAGTCGGGGTATGGAATGAAGGTCCTAGGAAGTTATTTTAGCAGTCCTCACCATTTTTTGTAAAATAATCAATAATTGTAATGATGACTTATTTGGGTGTGAATATTGTCTAGATGACAATATTTGTATTTAAACTCACAGTTTATGTATTGTATTAATAAAGTTGTAGTTATTTCTGTACCATGTTATTGACGACTCAAAAATGGGTGATGTATATCTATTTTGGGGGCGTCACAATGTATACCTATTTTGGGGGCGTCATAATTCACAACAATTTTTTTTATCTTTATCCATACTCTGCAGTGTTATTGGGTCATTTTGTAAAATAGAGATTCAATTTTTTTTACTATGTACCCAACAGGTTCTTTATATTATTCCTTAAACAATGAAATTTTAAATTTAAAAGTTCCAACAGTCAAAACATTTAATTAATAATAATCTTATAATTTATAAAAGAGAGTATAATTTATCAATTATATTCTACTGTAATATAATTTTTATTTTATTTTAAATTTTAAGTAATTTATGGAGTGAGTATTGAATGGATTGTAATTGTAAATGTACATAAGATTAATATTAACTTTTAAAAAGTTAATTTGTGATATTTTGAAATTTAAATGTAATATTATTCATTTAAAATTTGAAAACAATAAATTTTATAATTAATAGTACTTTTATAATATTTATAATTATATTGACATAAATTAAATAAATTTATATCAATTTTAAATTTGAATACATTTGAAATTAATTTTTTTTAAAAAGTCAATATTAAGTTTATAATTTAAAAATGAAGTAGTAAAAAAATGTCAATATATGTAAGATTGATGAGTTGTTTACTTAAATTAGGGTGTAAAATGTTATTTTGTATATATAGAGAAGGGTCTTCTGATCCCCTCACATTGGGGTGTAAAATCCTATAAGAATAATGAAACTGTTGGATAATGATTTGTTGATGTATTCTTTAAAATTGAGGATAAAGTGTTAATTAGGGTAACTATTATTAATGCTCTTAGTATCAAAAAATAAAGAATTCGTCAATTTATATAATCTTGTGAAGCTACTAATTAAGGATAAATTTAGAATTTTTTTATTTTTTATTTTTACTTTTCTTAATATGTGTGCAAATTATATTTACATATGTTAATAATTTCAAATGTAGGATCCACCCTTATAAAAAATAACTTCACATCTAAAACGGGTTAAATACATTTTTTCTCACTCTACTAGGGGTCGGTTTACAAATGCATCATCAAATTAATTTTTTTTATGGTCAACTCATTGACTTTTATATTATTTATAAAAAGTGATTTTGCCGTCTATGTGTAAGACCCCGAAAATTTTTTAAATAAAAAGGAATTTCCTTTATTTATTTTTTTGAAATAGTAAGGGTTGATTTGATTAATGTGGAAAATTATGGGTAAAATGCGCAAATATTTCGAATAAGCAGGTGGTTATAAAATATTCATTGTTGACGAGGAATATTCGTTTGGTCGTGGAATATTCTTACTGTCGGGGAATATTCGTACGACGGCGCAGTCTTTTGTGGGCCCCATAACGGAAAGCGATTGGAGGAAGAAAACGACAAAAATAAGTTGTTTATAAAAAATGGCGTAGTTGTTACCGTTAACACTGTTGGAATACCTGGTGGTTAAAGTAAAGTAATACGCGTTGTTGCATAGTAGCACACGGTATTGCACCAATTATTGATTCTTACGTAAGAATGCACTACTCAATAATTGTTACAGTAATTACTGTTCATTATTTTATTTTATTGATTCAATAATTGCTGCATTGATATTTTATATTACTGTTGTTTCAATAATTGTCACTACACAGTATTTTTTATTATCGAAGCAATAATTCATATTATCTGAATAATATTATTTGATAACATTATTGGCAATGTCTAGAAAGTTCTGTCTAAGGAGAGGTTTGGTTACCTAATTGCGCGCCAGTAAGGAGAAATTCTTATTGGAAAGCCCCCTCTTTCCTGGGAACGGCCTGGTTGCCAGTACTGTGATTCTGTAATATTATTTGTGAATAATTAATTATTGATTTATATGATGAGGAAAATATTGATTTTATGTGGATATAGATGGAGAAAATTTTTAATGTGACAATTGTTGAAAATTAATATTTTATCTTTTCTGATAAAATAATTCATTTAAATATATTATTTTAATAATATATTAACGATGATATTTTTATAATGAATGTGGGATATATGAGTATATGTGGAGGAGGAGTATTTTTGTTGCGATAAATGTTTAAAACAAATTTTGTGTGTCTGGTAGACCTATTTCTTGACTGAAAATTTGATCATAGCCTGTAAAATCGCCTGTTTGTGGATTTCAGTCAATTTTCGCTTGGAATTTGGAAAAACTTCCTTCTGCAAAGTTGTAGAGAATTGAATTTCCTATAAAAACTCGCGAGATTCGAATTTTCTGGCAAAAAGGGCTATTTATTATGAATTATTGAAGTTTCGGAGTTCCAAAATAATTGATTTTTGGAAGTTTTAATTGTTTTAATTAACAAAAATGTTTTTTGTGTTGGTTAGCCTCATTAAAAACATGTTATGTTGCTGAAATCGGATCTGAAAGAGTGGGCGTAGAATTTTTAAAAAAATATATAATATTTTATTAAATTTTCTGTTTTGGTGTTCTAAGCAATTTCCTATAAATAGGTGCTTAGGTTAGAATTGAAAATCACACCAGAAACTGAAGTTTTCTCTCTCTATATTATCGAGCGTATTCTTGTGAGTGTTTTGAGTATACTTTGAGTATTGCTATACGGTGCAAGTTCAAGTCATAGCCTATATCCGGTGTTTTAACTAGAAGTGCTGTCTTTCGAGGTAAGGGATGTTATTTTCTTCTCAAATGATATTATTTCTTCAATATCATGATGCTGAAATGTTGGTTGGAACTTTTTATCAAATTTAGAACTTTTTCATGTCGGGGTTACTATTCATGAGTTACTATTCACGAGTTACTATTCATGAGTTACTATTCACGAGTTACTATTCACGAAGCGTGAAGATGTTTTTTTGTGAAATTTCTATCTTTTGGTGTCGGAGTTACTATTCATGTATACGTCACTATTCACGTATACGGCACTATTCACAAATACGGCACTATTCACCGAAAAATGAAATTTCTTCTTTTTGTCCAAAATATCTATTCTAGATACTAGTTTTGATTGGATCTATGTTTTGATCATTCTTGAATTTTACTTCAGTATGATTATTTATGAAGTATTTTTGAAATCGGATTGTTTAAAGTACGAATCCTTAATACTTGTTATTTTGTTTCACTGGATTCGTTTTCTTTAAAATATTTTTCATCATCCTCAGTCCTAAATGATGGTGTTACTGAATATCTTTGGCCTGTAGTGCAAAGATGGTTGATTTTATTATGAATATCTTTGGCCCGTAGTGCAAAGATGTACAGGTGTTGAGATGAACATGAACAATTGATGAATATCTTTGGCCCGTAGTGCAAAGATGAACAGGTGTTTAGATGGACATGACCGACTGATGAATATCTTTGGCCTGTAGTGCAAAGATGAATATTTGATTTGATTTGAGATATATATTGATTGATGTTACAGGGATAAAATATTGATGATGGACTTTTAAATTCATAGATGTTAGTAGATTTTATTCTCTACTTAACTCTTCTAATGAATTGTTGTTTCCGCTGCAGTTGTTGATCTAAAACTTATTGTCTATTGTATTCTATCAGATTTTTCCCTGTTGAAGACTAAGGATAATTTGTTGTACATTATCTTAGTCATAATATTCTTTACTGGGCTAGTTGAGCTCACCCTTTTCTTGTTGTTCTATTTTTCTTCTCAGGAGACGAGAATGTAGCGAGTACTAGTCGGGGATGTAATGAGGTTCTAGAGAGAGTTGTTTAGTAGTCCTCACCTATTTTTTGTAAAATATGTATCAATACTTATGATGGGGATTTATTTGCATGTGGATATTGTCTAGATGATAATGTTTGTATTCAAACTCACAGCTTATGGGTTGTAAAAGTTGTAGTTGTTTCTGTACCATGTATTTGGCGACTCAGAATGGGTTGGATGGAATGGACCTATTTTGGGGTTGTCACAGTTGGTATCAGAGCTTAGGGATATGATCTCTGGCGGAGATCGGGGAATAGAACTAGGAGGGGAGAGACGAGTAAATCCTTCGCTAGTGTGTCCTACCTAAGCTTATTTGTTGGTCGGTCATAATATAGGGGTATTATGTGATTTGTTAATTTGTTTAATTAACCCTTGTTTTATGACAGTATTTGAGGAGGTCGACTGAGAATGTTAACAGTGGAGTAAATGAGACCGTGGAGATGCCTGTACTTACCAACGAGGAGAACGTGCAACAGGCTGGCAATGTTCCTTCTGTGAACAATGCCACTGAGCAGACGATAAATGACGGGATGTATAGGAGCTTTTTGCAGTTCATGCAAAACTAGACGAGGGAGACTCGTGTACAGAATACGGGTGGAAATGATAACAACGCTCGGCTTGTCACAGCCAAGCAGTTCAAAGAGTTGGGACCACCAGAATTCTGGGGAAAGCCGGATCCGATCATGGCGGAAACGTGGGTCAAACAAATTACCAAGATATTCGATGTCTTGGGATGCACGGAGGAACAGAAGGTTCCATTCGCCACCTTTATGTTCCGTGGCGAGGCAGACTACTGGTGGGAGTCTGTGAAATGTACACATCCAGCCGCACTCAGCATGCCATGGGAGACGTTTCAGAAAATTTTTAACGAAAAATACTTTCCTGAAAGTATTCGCCATATGAAGGAAGTTGAGTTTATTAGACTAGAGCAGAATAACATGACGGTGTCCCAGTACGAGGCGAAGTTCGCGGAGTTATCCAGGTTTGCACCTCATTTGGTGGAGAATGAGGAACGTATGACGCGGATGTTTCTGAGAGGTTTGAAACCCGGCATACGTCAGTATCTCATTTCTCATAAATTTTCAATCTATTCAGATGTTGTCAACAGGGCTCAGTTGTTAGAGCGAGATAACGAGTATGTTAAACCGAGGGACCATAACCAGGATCATACCGAAGATAGCAGTCATCAGAATAACGATAACCAGTGGAGAAAGAAGAATATGGACAAAGGCGGTAACCACTCTGGTGGTAATCGTGGCCATGAAAATAGAAGAAGCGAGTCGGGAGGAGATTTTAAAAAGAGGAGATTTAACAACGACCATGTGAAGACGATAGTGCCAGCAGCAACATGGTTCCAAGGGAGGAGAAAGACCACCGGTCATATGTTACAAATGCGGGAAAGAGGGACATATCAGTCCAAATTGTCCACAACAGTTCAAGGTATGCTATAATTGTGGAAAGGAAGGACATATCGCTCGAGAGTGTACGGTAGCGAAACCAATTCCAGCGGGGATGGTGATTCAAAAGGCTGTCCCAGAAAAGTCAAAGTCAACGGTTCCTGGAAGAGCGTTTGTCCTGACCGGTCAAAATGCGAGGAACCCGAACGAAATTAGCACGGGTTAGTTAATTATAATTCTTGCAAAGTTTATACCTTACTAGGTACCGGTTCTACCCATTCTTTTATCTCTCTTGCTTGCGCTCAACGTTTGAACTTGACTACGGAGAAATTAGACTTTGACCTATCTGTGGAGACTCAGTTAGGAGAAACTTTCATTACATCCGTTGTTTAGAAATCTTGCTTGATTCAAGTTGGCACTATCACATTACCTGTTAACCTTATTTCTATAGAGATATTTGCTTTTGATGTGATTTTAAGGTTAACTACTCATCATGTCAAAATTAATTGCTTTTGTAAGGTTGTTAGTTTTCATATTCCTAAGCAACCTGATATTCGAACTCAAGCAATCAAACCATTGAAGTCAAACATTTTTATATCAAGCCATGAAGTCATTCGTTTATTGAAAAATGGATGTCATGTTTTCTTAGCCCGTGTTATGGACTTGAACAAAAGTACATCAGATTTGAGTGATATTTCTGTTGTTTGTTAATTTCCTGATGTATTTCCTGAAGAATTTCTTGGCTTACTCCCAGAGCGTGATATTAAATTTTGTATCGACTTTGAATCCGGTACAAAACCCATTTCTAAAATCTCATATCGAATGGCTCCTATTGAACTTCAGGAGTTAACAACCCAACTGTAGAAGTTGATACCCGAGCCTTTATCTGGTGACTTTCTTTGTGGAATACACCGAAGCCAGACTCTTTGTAGGGGACGTCATATTCGTGTGGTAGTAAACTGATAGGTGTCATTATAACGTGCTATCCAAGATTGGGATGTGAGTCATAGTTGAGAACAACCTAAGTCGATAATCGAAATACGTAGCTTTCTAGGCTTAGTTGGTTATTATCGGAAATTCGTTGAAGGATATTCTCGAATTGCTATTCCATTAACGCAGCTGACTCGTAGAGATACAAAATTCGAATAGAGCAAGGAATGTGGGAAGAGCTTCGAAGAACTCAAGAGGAGACTCATTTCGGCACATGTTCTGACCATACCGTCTTAGAAAAACGAACGTGGTAGCTGACGTGTTGAGTAGAAGATCGTATACAAGTACGAGTACGATATTGTCAAAGACTCATTTCGTATAATTTACACATAATAGAGATGGAGATGAAAACTCTAAGTACGTACGTGATGATATACGAGTATAATCGACTTTAATCGATAAAGCTAAAGCTGTTCAAGCAACACACTGGAGCTGATGAATTTGAAGAAGGAGGTGCAAGGAGTTGTTATTTCAAAAGCGAGAATTGGCGATGTGAGCAAAGCTCAAACCTTCGATTTATTAATCCATTTGAAATTCTCGATCGAATAGGAACTGTGGCATATAGACTCGTTTTATCGCCAAGTATGTCGCGTGTTTATAACGTTTTTTTATGTACCAATGTGGACGACTCGAACCATGTTATTGAGTTAGAACCGGACGAAATAGCTGAAGACTTAACGTACGAGGAGGTACCTGTCAAGATGTTGGATGGGAAGGAGTATGTCCTACGCACGAAGGTCATACCACAAGTTAAAGTTTTGTGGAGGAATCATGCTATAGAGGAAATGACCTTGGAGTTGGAAACGGAAATGAAAGCGAGGTATCTTTACCTTTTCGAAACACCAGTTACGTACGTCAATTTCGAGGACGAAATTTCATAAGGAGGGGAGGTTGTAAGACCCCGAAAATTTTTTAAATAAAAAGGAATTTCCTTTATTTATTATTTTGAAATAGTAAGGGTTGATTTGATTAATATGGATAGTTATGGGTAAAATGCGCAAATATTTCGAATAAGTAAGTGGATATAAAATATTCATTGTTGTCGGGGAATATTCGTTTGGTCGTGGAATATTCGTACTGTCGGGGAATATTCGTACGACGGCGCAGCCATGTGTGGGCCCCATAACAGAAAGCGATTGGATGAATAAAATGACAAAAATAAGTTATTTATAAATAACGGCGTAGTTGTTACCGTTAATACTGTTGGAATACTCGGTGGTTAAAACACAGTAATACGCGTTGTTGCACAGTAGCACACGGTATTGCACCAATTATTGATTCTTACGTAAGACGGCACTACTCAATAATTGTTACAGTAATTACTGTTCAGTATTTTATGTTATTGATTCAATAATTGCTGCATTGATATTTTATATTACTGTTGTTTCAATAATTGTCATTACACAGTATTTTTTATTATCGAAGCAATAATTCATATTATCTGAATAATATTATTTAATAACATTATTGGCAATGTCTAGAAAGTTATGTCTAAGGAGAGGTTTGGTCATCTAATTGCGCGCCAGTAAGGAGAAATTCTTATTGGAAAGCCCCCTCTTTCCTGGGAACGGCCTGGTTGTCAGTATTGTGATTCTGTAATATTATTTGTGAATAATTAAATTATTGATTTATATGATGAGAAAAATATTGATTTTATGTGGATATGGATGGAGAAAATCTTTAATGTGACAATTGTTGAAAATTAATATTTTATCTTTTTCTGATAAAATAATTCATTTAAATATATTATTTTAATAATATATTAACGGTGATATTTTTACGATGAATGTGGGATATATGAGTATATGAGGAGAAAGATTATTTTTGTTACGATAAATGTTTAAAACAAATTTTGTGTGTCGGTAGACCTATTTCTTGACTGAAAATTTGATCATAGCCTGTAAAATCGCCTGTTTGTGGATTTCGGTCAATTTCTGTTTGGAATTTGAAAAAACTTCCTTCTGCAAAGTTGTAGAGAATTGAATTTCCTATAAAAACTCGCGAGATTCGAATTTTCTGGCAAAAAGGGATATTTATTATGAATTATTGAAGTTTCGGAGTTCCAAAATAATTGATTTTTGGAAGTTTTAATTGTTTTAATTAATAAAAATGTTTTTTGTGTTGGTTAGCCTCATTAAAAACATGTTATGTTGCTGAAATCAGATCTGAAAGAGTGGGCGTAGAATTTTTAAAAAAATATATAATATTTTATTAAATTTTCTGCTTTGGTGTTCTAAGCAATTTCCTATAAATAGGTGCTTAGGTTAGAATTGAAAATCACACCAGAAACTGAAGTTTTCTCTCTCTATATTATCGAGTGTATTCTTATGAGTATTTTGAGTATACTTTGAGTATTGCTATACGGTGCAAGTTCAAGTCATAGCCTATATCCGGTGTTTTAACTAGAAGTGCTGTCTTTCGAGGTAAAGGATGTTATTTTCTTCTCAAATGATATTATTTCTTCAATATCATTATGCTGAAATATTGGTTGGAAGTTTTTATCAAATTTGGAACTTTTTCATTTCGGGGTTACTATTCATGAGTTACTATTCATGGGTTACTATTCATGAGTTACTATTCATGAGTTACTATTCACGAGTTACTATTCACGAGTACTATTCACGAAGCGTGGAGATGTTTTTTTGTGAAATTTCTATCTTTTGGTGTCGGAGTTACTATTCACGTATACGATACTATTCACGTATACGGCACTATTCACGAATACGACACTATTCACTGAAAAACGAAATTTCTTCTTTTTGTCTAAAATATCAATTCTGGATACTAGCTTTGATTGTATCTATGTTTTGATCATTCTTGAATTTTACTTCAGTATGATTATTTATGAAGTATTTTTAAACTCGGATTGTTTAGAGTACGAATCCTTAATACTTGTTATTTTGTTTCACTGGATTCATTTCCTTTAAAATATTTTTCATCATCCTCAGTCCTAAATGATGGTGTTACTGAATATCTTTGGCCTGTAGTGCAAAGATAGTTGATTTTATTATGAATATCTTTGGCTCGTAATGCAAAGATGTACAGGTGTTGAGATGAACATGAACAGTTGATGAATATCTTTGGCCCGTAGTGCAAAGATGAACAGGTGTTTAGATGAACATGACCGACTGATGAATATCTTTGGCCTGTAGTGCAAAGATGAATATTTGATTTGATTTGAGATATATATTGATTGATGTTACAGGGATAAAATATTGATGATGGACTTTTAAATTCATAGATGTTAGTAGATTTTATTCTCTACTTAACTCTTCTAATGAATTGTTGTTTCCGCTGCAGTTGTTGATCTAAAACTTGTTGTCTATTGTATTCTATCAGATTTTTCCCTGTTGAAGACTAACGATAATTTGTTGCATATTATCTTAGTCATAATATTCTTTACTGGGCTAGTTGAGCTCACCCTTTTCCTTGTTGTTCCATTTTTCTTCTCAGGAGGCGAGAATGTAGCGAGTACTAGTCAGGGTATGGAATGAAGGTTCTAGAGAAAGTTGTTTAGTAGTCCTCACCATTTTTTTGTAAAATTATGGATCAATAATTATGATGGGGATTTATTTGCATGTGGATATTGTCTAGATGATAATGTTTGTATTCAAACTCACAGCTTATGGGTGGTAAAAGTTGTAGTTGTTTCTGTACCATGTGTATTTGGCGACTCAGAATGGGTTGGGTGGAATGGACCTATTTTGGGGTTGTCACAATAAACGTGACACACCCAAAATTAGGTATACATCACCCATCTTGAGTCGCCAAATACATGGTTCAGAATTCAAATATAACTTAATAATACAACTGTCGTGTACAATACGACAAAACATAAACTGTGAGTTTGAATACAAATATCGTTTACTAAAGATTATACAAACTCAAAAGGAGTCCTCATTACAATTATTATCACACTAGTTCACAGAATAGTGAGGAATACTAATGCACCATCTAGGACCATCACTCTGTTCCCCGACTAGTCCCAGCTATGTTCTCATTTCCTGAAGAGGACAGTGAAAGAAAGGGTGAGCTCAACTAGCCTAGTAAGAAATATTATAACTAAGATAATGCAAAATAATTTATCGTTAGCCTTCAACAATATTAAATTGATAAAATATAATAAATATCAAGTTTAACTGCAGCGGAACAAGTAATTCATTAAAAGAGTCAAGTAGAGAATGAAATCTACTATCTTTTATGGTTTAAAAAGTTTTTCATCACTTTTATCGCTGAGACTCGGCTCAATAAATAATCCACATCATTAAATCATCTCTGCACTAAAGGACAAGAATATTCTTTAGTGTAGCCCGCGTATACAGGTTATTCCAACAGAACAATAAAGAAATGGTATAACAGAAGTTCTCTTTTTGAATACAAAAGAATAATATCCCTTACCGTAAAATAATACTTGATATAAGAGTAGTGAAGTAGCAAAAAACTTTTCTTCTATCTCTCTATAGTCTCTCTATAGTTTCTCTCTAGAGTTCATTGAATTCGTAAGAAAATAATAAAGGAATAAGTTTCTATTTATAGGAAAATGGAATGCATAGTAACTAATCCATGAACGGTCCAGATTGATTTACTTTAATCTGACGGTCCATATTTAAAAAAAAATATTTTAAATAAAATATAATATATTCTATTTATATAAAAAGATTTTTACTATGCAAACACTGTGCGGGCACTATACAAACACTATGCATAATAAAATATAATATATTCTATTTATAGAATAACTTTAATAAAGTATTCTGTTTTATATAAAAAGATTTTACTATGCAAAACACTATGCATAATAGAATATAATATATTCTATTTATAGAATAACTTTAATAAAGTATTTTGTTTTATATAAAAAGATGTTTCTATTTTATTACGTGAATAAAACAAAACTTCTAAATCAACAATAATTGAATCAAATAATGTGAGATACTATGTAGCAATAATTGAACAAAACTGAGTGATTTCTCACATAAATATCAATAATCAATACCGTGTGCTACTATGCAACAACGTGTATTACTATACTTTTACTACCGAGTAGTTCAACAGTATCAACGGTAAAACTTCCGCCGTTATTTTCAATAAAATATTTTCGTCGTTTTCTCAATCCAACAATAATTTCGTTGTGGGGTCCATCAATGATTGTGCCGTCGTACGAATATTTCCTATTTAAAACGAATATTCCCCGACCAATCGAATATAATATGACAACTTGCATACTTTGCAAAATTTATAAATATTACCCACAACTATAACATTATCTCAAATTCACACCATAATATAAAAAAAATTATTTCGAAAAAATTAATTCTTTATTCATAAAATCCGGGGTTTCACAATAAAAACATATAAATTTAAATTAAATGAGTATATTAAACATTATAATTTAAAGGATATTTTGGATATTATATTAATAATATTTGTGAATATTAGTTGATCAATTACACTAAAGATAATAAATGTTACTCCCTCCGTCCCAAATTAACTGCTCAGTTTTGACTTTTTTTAGTCAAATTGACTATTTTTAGAATTAATAATTAAGCATATATAAATATATTTCTAAAATTATAAAATTTAGGATTTGTAATAAATTGTATATACTTTCTTTTGGTTATAATCTCTTCACCTATATTTTAGCAAAAATAGTAAAAAGATTAATTTTAAAAATGGTCAATTTGACTTTATAAAGTCAAAACTGAGCAATTAATTTGGGACGGAGGGAGTACATATTATTAACTAAAACAATAGTGATTGTTACTTGAAAAATTATATGAGCGGTAATGATTATCGATAATTGCTGTTTAGTATGAATTCAACATTATTGGACATATTTTTTTCTTTCTAATATTGATCTTTTATTAAAATATCTCTATAATTATCAAATGTAATTATAAATAATCATCAAAGTACTATCAAACTAATTAATTCAGTATTACTTATTAAGTTGTATTTAAAATTTTAATATGTTTATAAAATAACAATTCGTGATTTATTTAATTAGTAAGCACAAAATTTTCAAGTATGTCGTTAATAATACATTACATTTATAATAATAAATAACAAACAACACCAAATACTTTGAATGGACAATGAATTATTTTAGTTAAACTAAACATATTGACAAAAAACAAAAAAAAATTAAAATTAAGGTAAATTTTGTGACTATAAAGATATTTATGTCTCAATAATTAAATATAAAGAATATTTTTATCTAAATAAAAATTTCAATATGACCACTATGTGACAATCTCATATTACCACCTATTTTTTAGTCATTTGAATATCGAAAATATTGATATTTTACTGAATATTTAATTACCGAGAATATAAAATTATCAGTGTAACAAACATAATTTATAAAAATGACTTGCTATATTGCCGAGTATTTAAGATGACCAATGACATGTAACAAACTCTTTAAAAGTATGGGATAATAGACTTTTTGGTCAATGTATTAGAGCCTAATTTTCATTGTGGTTACTATTTTTTTTTTTTTACAATCGCATAACTATACTATAAAATAATTACAAAATGGTCATTTCATATAATTTCCGTCCAAAAAATGGATAGAAGTGCTGAGGTGGCATATTCACTCCATTTTCTATGCTGATGTGGAGTGCAAAAATGCAAAGAACCACCAAAACTATTAGTACTTCAGCTGAATAATCCCAAAACTAATAATAATAATTTTAAAATAATAATAAGAGTAATTTTTAAATAATAATAATACTAATTTTTTAATAATAATAATAATAATAATTTCAAAATAGTAATAATAATAATTTTAAAATAATAATAATAATAATAATTTCAAAATAATAATAATAATAATAATAATAATTTTAAAAACATTTATATAAATAATAAAAATATTTTTATATGAATAACTATGCTAATTGTCCCTCCATAGATTTAGTTGGTTTAAAATAATAATAATAACAATTTCAACAAAATAATATTAATAATAATTTATAAATAATACAGTAATAATAAGAATTCAAAATAATAATAACAATAATTTAAAGAATAATAATTATATAAATAATAAAAATAGTTTTATATGAATAACCATGATAATTGTCCCTACATAGATTTAGTTAGTTCATAATAATATTAATAATAATTTTAAAATAAAAAAATAAAAACATTATTAATATATTAATATTAATAATAATAAATTATTATTATTATTTAGAAAACATTATTATTATTATTATTATTTTGAAATTATTATTATTATTATTATTTTGAATAATAAAAATTAGTATCTTTGTTATATTAATAAAAATATTAATAATATATTATTAATAATAAAAATTATTATTTGTATTATCATTATTTTGGAATTATTATTATTATTATTATTTTGAAATTATTATTATTATTATTTTAAACCAATTAAATATATGCAGAGACAATTAGCATGGTTATTCATATAAAAATATTTTTATTATTTATATAATTGTTTTTAAAATTTTACATTTTTTAAAATTATTATTTAAAAATTATTATTTTTACCATTATTATTATTTTGAAATTATTATTATTATTATTATTACTATTTTGAATTTATTATTTAAAAATTATTATTTTGAAATTATTATTATTATTATTATTAGTTTCCGTCCGTTTTTTTGAACGGAAATCATATGGAATGACCATTTTATAATTATTTTAGAGTATAGTTATGCAATTGTAATAAAAAAAATTGATAACCACAATGAAAATTGGACCTTAGTGGCTATTACGGTGACCAAAAAATCTAATATCCATTAAAAGTACTTATGTAGGTTTTGAACCTATGGCATCTGCAAAGGCAGTTCAGCTATGCCTTGTATTTTCTACATTATTTCAGCACACAAAATAAGCATAAAACCCATAAAGCCCAAATAAAAGCTAGATATTGGATCACACATAATGGGGAGGATATCAAGAAATTCATTAAGGGTAGACATTATTCATACAGGGAAAAACGAATATATGGCTCGTTACAATCAAGTTTGGTTATACACGAGGCTCAAAATGACGTAATATTTAATAATAAAAATAATAAATATTGATATATATTAATAAAAATTATAAAAAGACAAAAATAACATTAATAAATACATAATAAAATTCACAAATTTAATAGGAATGAGAATAATTCATTTTATTGTTATGGAACAGCCAAACATTAATTTCTGTAATCCAAACATAGCATTAGTATTTATCATTCTTTTAATTACAATAATTTAAAATTTTGTTCTTATAATTATCTTCTTACCATATATCAACTTTTATTTTCAGTTTTTAAAATTTAATTATTGTTTATTATAATTCATATCCTCATTAGCATAATTATATTCTTACTGTATATAATAAACGACCTCCTATAATATGATTTTTTATATTTAATTAGTGTCTTATTACAATTTATATATATTCTCACTAACAATTATATTTGATTGTCTAATTATTTTATTATTATTAAATTATATTATCACTATTCGAGTTTAAGTAGCAATCTATTATTTACATAAATTATATAGTTTTAAAAGAACAGTTTTCTTATAAAGCTCATCAACCTAATAGTCATTAAAACACAAGTATATTTAATAATATAGATTTTGGGATGTATTTTTGTTAATAGTATCAAGTAATTTACGGTAAGTTCACTTCATGTCCAATGCAACGTTGACACACACATAGGAGGATGGTCTCTCCGCCTATGTGTCAGCACTGTATTAGTCATAAAATGAACTTACCATAAAGTTTACTCCATACTAACCGGATCCTTATTATCGTAATAAAAATTATCATTTTTCAATATTTTTATATTCAGAATCCATATATTAGTTGATATAGCGAATTTTTATTAACTAATATGTGGGTCCTATATGTAAAAATATTAAAACACAATATGAAAATATCAATTTTTTAAAAATTATGCTCTTAAAACAGACCTGATAAATTAATTTTTGGATCCATCATCAAGATAAGATGTATGGTTTATACTACTATATGTTAAGATTATAGTATTTGATGGGTTTTTATAAATTTAATGGATGTTGTTTCTACTTTTTATATCAATTAATCAAAGTGTGTATGTGTGTGTGTGTATATATATATATATATATAGGGTCTCCATCCACAGCAACCGGTTGTTGGGGAGCAACCCCTTTTCACCAGCCGTATGAAGCTGTACCGGCCTTAGAATTTTTTTTTTATAAGCCGGCACAGCTTCATACGGCTGGTGAAAAGGGGTTGCTCCCCAACAACCGGTTGCTGTGGATGGAACCCCATATAATATATATATATATATATATATATATATATATATATATATATATATATATATATATATATATATACGGTCAGGATCAAGAGCACTCTCCTTAAATAGCACTCTGCCTTAAATAGCACTCTACAATCAAAACGACGTAGTTTTTGGAGGACGCGGTGACATTTTTGTAAATACAATGCCACCGCGTATTTACAAAAATACCACCGCGTCCTTCAAAAATTACGTCGTTTTGATTGTAGAGTGCTATTTAAGGCGGAGTGTTATTTAAGGAGAGTGCTCTTGATCCCCTCTGTATATATATATATATATATATATACAGCACAGATCAGGTTTGGACTCCCGGACCTGATCAAAAACGGACCCCATTTTTTTTTGATTTTTTTTAAAACAACAAAAAAAATTTAATATTTTATGGAACTGAAATTTTTCTATAATACAATGTTTCGGACGTGTTTTGAATACCTATACTAAAAAATGGTGGTACAGTCTGTACAGGCTGTATATACATGTTTTGTTATATGTACCCAAATCACACCCAAAACACTGTATTATGAAAAAAAATTCAATTTCATAATTTTTTTTTAGTTGTCTAAAAAAAAGGTCCGAATTTTGGTCCGGTCCGGGAGCCCGGACATGATCCGGCCTCTATATATATATATATATAGTAAATAATTTTGAAAATGCAAAAGAAAAAAGTCATTTTTATTTCTATTGTTGTTTCTAGATGTCTAAAAATTAAAATGAATATTAAACCTTTTAAATTAATGTTTAGTTGTTGATATTTATAATTAAAGTAGATAGAAACTCTTCTTCTTTGTTTTGTGTTACAAGGGTAATTACGAAATTAAAAAGAAATTCATTAAAGTTATTTTCCTTTCTTTAGCTTTCCTATCATTTTGGTCAGAAAAATATTTAAGAAAAATTGGGTTAAATGCTTTTTCAATAATTGTACTATAGGTCGACTTACAGATGAATAACTGAATTTTTTTTTTCTTACAGTCAACTCACTGTACTCGACTTTGCTAACAAAAAATTAAAATACCCGTTAGAAACTTTGAATTTCAACGGAACGGTACACATCAGCGGCAGAGTTGTCCATTACAAAGCTGACGTGGCGCATTTGTGTGACGTGACAGTGATTATGTGGATTTGTAGGAAAATTTTTATGAAAAAAATGAAAAATAATATTTTAAAGTATAATATAAATTATAAAAATTATAAAATTAAAAATATTTTAAAATTAAAATCTTTTCAAATTCGAACATTAAATTTATAATTGACTCAATTTGGAGATAATTTTTTTTTTCTAACTAGGATAAATAAATTTGTACTTTCACATGAAAATAATTTTTGTCAAATAAATTTTATTATAATTTTAAATTTTTTTAATAAAAAAAGCGCAACTTTTTTACATAAAATTTATTTTATTTTTATTCAAAAAACGCAGTTTTTTTTATAAGAATAAAAAAAAGCAGTTTTTTATTAAAAAAAATAAAACAAAGTTTTTTTAAATAAAAATAAAACGCAGTTTTTTTAATAAAAAAAAGTGCAGTTTTTTTGACTAATTTTTTTTTACGTTTTGTTAAAAAAATTTAATTTTTATTAAAAAAATGTAAAACGCAACTTTTTTAAATAAAAATAAAAAAATGCATTTTTTTAATAAACCTTTTTTATATTATTAAACAAAAAAAATGCAGTTTTTAAAAGTAAAATTAATAAACAAAAACGCAGCTTTTATTAAAAAAATGCAGTTTTTTTATTAAAAAGAACTTCATTTTTTTTTTTATTAAAAACTGCATTTTTTAAATAAAAAGCTGTGTTACTTTTAATAAAAAATAAAAAAATGCAGTTTTTAATAAAAAAAATGCAGTTTTTAGTAAAAAAAATGCATTTTTTTTATTAAAAAGTAATAAAAAACTGCATTTTTTAAATAAAAAGCTGCGTTTTATATATTTTTTAATAAAAAAGCTGCGTTTTTTAATATAAATAAAATAACTTTTATTTAAAAAAAGTTGCGTTTTTTTAAAAAAAAAATATTTTTTTTATTTTTATTAAAAAAATTTAAAATTACAATAAAACTTATTTGATAAAATTAAAAATTATTTGTATGTGAAAGTACAAATTTATTTATCCTAGTTAGAAAAGAAAAAAAAATCTCACCAAATTGACTCGATTATAAATTTAATGTCCGAATTTGAAAAGATTTTAATTTTAAAATATTTTTAATTTTATAATTTTTATAATTTATATTATACTTTAAAATATTCTTTTTTATTTTTTTCATAAAATTTTTCCTACAAATCCACATAATCACTGTCATGTCACACAAATGCGCCACGTCAGCTTTGTAACGGACAACTCAGCCGCTGACGTGTACTGTTCCGTTGAAAGTCAAAGTTTCTAATGGGTTTTTTAGCTTTTTGTTAGCAAAGTCGAGTACAGTGAGTTGATTGTAGGAAAAAATAGTTCAGTTATCCATCTGTAAGTCGACCTATAGTACAGTTACTAAAAAAACATTTAACCCAAGAAAAATTAGGTTTACTTTTTTTTTTCTAAGCTTACCTTTATTGATTTAAAAAACTCACAAACAAAAAATTTATAATTAAGGAAAATTATAATTTTCTTTACCTTTTCTATCCTTTCATTAGTTTTAAAAACTCACAAACTCGGTGTAAAAGTACAACTCAACTACCGAAAGCCTTTGACCTGAGTGGTATTACCCAACATTAATCATGAGTAGACCTGGCAAAATTGGCCAGGGCCCGCGGGGCCGGGCTGACCTGTAAAAATTGGGCTTTGGGCTTAAGTTTTTTAGCCCATGAAAACTTGGGCTATTTTGGCCCGACCCGACCCGTTGTGGCCCGGCCCGGCCCGCGGGTTTTTTTTTTTAAAAATGATATAATGCTCTCCTTGAGAATTAAATTCTAGACATCCCACTCTCCTTAAACAAATACTCAAACCAACTAAGCTACAAGGACTTTTTATTAATAATGTCACTTATCCGACACTCCTACTAGCACAAACTATCCAAGCCTTCATACAAATTGAAAGTTCATGCTAAGATGAAGGAAGACCCACCAATTTAATGCTTATATATATATATATATATATATATATATATATATATATATATATATATATATATATATATATATATATATATATATATATATATATACGCACAACACGCAAGTATACATGGTCAACAAGTAATAAAGTGATAAGTTGAGTATCGTTCCCACAGAGAATTATTTGATAAAAATAACCAAGTACTAACCCGTAACCAACTCAATCTTATTTAAACGAATGAATTACAAACTATATAAATTAACTACTATTCCACTAATTAAATTAAGACTATGGAGATTTAAGATCACAACTTCATTTATTGCTTCATTTAGGTTAACACACTTCTCATCAATTATTCTCTATCCTGAATTGTTAATCAAGAACACTAGAGTAGTATTAACCACCACTCGATGCACTAATACCGTATTAACGTCAATCCACAATTAAGATAGAATTTCGTTAAACACCTTAATCAACTAACCCACTATATCTCTATGTGAATTACAATTGGAGAAGGTTGAAGAATAAGTTCTCTACCCGATTACATGCGATGTCAAACATATCTCTACCTTAACACTCATCAAATTTAAGCTATTAACAAAATCCTAAACACATGCTATCATGATTAGATATAAATCTATACTTCATCTCTCGAGTTCATATAGATTATCACGGTAATTGATGGCCAAACAATTAAACAATTAAGTCCAAATCACAATAGACAATCCTCACAATAGAAAATACTAATTGATAACGAAACATATTAAAATAAACTACACAATAAGATCCATTGTAATCTCGAACAAAGAATTAGTTCATGATTATTGAATTTAAACTAAGAATCCACAATTGAATACACATTAAAAGATAAAGATAGAAGAAGATGAGAAGAAATAATCTATTGTCTGTAGATTTGACACTCCTTTCTTGCTCCTCCTTTGAATCTTCAATGGTCTCCAAGTTGCTTCAATCTCCAAATCTAATTAGAACTAGTGTTTTTCTCTAATTTATTCAAATCTAATTTAATAGAATGCTCTCTAATCTCCTAATAATCTCCTCTAATCTGTGTTATTCCCCTCCTTTTATAAGCCTTTATAGATGTCTTTAAGTCCTCTTGGAAGTTCTTGAATCAAATAACTCGAAAACAATCCTTTTCGGACTCAAAGTCGGATAAAATCTCCTCCTTTTCGCGCATACCCAGCCCCGGCTGGGTATTTCCTTTGTAAAAACTCAGCCCCAGCTGGGTAGTGATCTGCTAATACTCCCAGACATCTAGCCCCGGCTGGATCATAAGGCTAAAAACGTCCAGCCCCGGCTGGACACCAATTTGCCAATTCATTTTTCTGCTGGAACCTCCTCTGCTAAAACTGCCATAACTTTTAAACCGAGAGAAGTTACGGGGCCCACGACCTATCAAATCGAAGCTATCGACGAGATATACAACTTTTATTCTTTGAGATTTCAGATATAACAAACGTATGATTGTTGAAATTGGACTGAAAATGACTGCTATGCAAATGACCACCCAAAATGGTGAAGTTCAACGTCCGTTGGTAGAAATGTCACAACTCTTTCATCCGAACTCCGATTGGAATGATTCAAGATGTTCCGGAAAGCTAAGAAAACGCTCTACAATATAGTCCAAGCTCCAAGCCAAGAACATGAAATGACATGAAAGCACAAACGATATCCGGCTTGCTTTTGTTTGCATTTTCCGTGCTTTTCCTTACCAATAATCGCTCACATCGCTTCCAAACGTATAACCTACAAAACGAACACAAAATGCATGCAAAGTAACTAAGACACATGAATAAAAACAACTAATTCAAGTAAAAGATACCGGATAAGTAGGTATAAAACCTACTTATCAAATACCCCCAAACTTAAACATTTGCTTGTCCTCAAGCAACACAACATAATGCAATGCAATGCAATGAAATGAAATGGAACTAATCTACATGCCTATGAATCCAGCAGTATTGATAAACACAAATCTATTCAACCGACCTTAGAGCAATCAAGTAAACATGATAATACTTCATATCAAAACCAATCAACAATTTCCTAGTCAATCATCAAATCTTAAACTGTTATTACTGGTATAGTGTGTGTGTGCTCCACAACAATGTTAACTGATATAAAATCAAATTTAACACATAACAAGTCTCTTCAAAGGCATCATACAGTGTAAACTCAAAAAATTCACGAACAAGCTAGATCCAACTAAAGTCAAACATCCACTAAGTTCAAGAGTCCAATCCGGGATACTTATGCTTTAATTTTCATTATGGGGGCTTTTTGCTCTTTTCCCGTTTTATTATTATTAATTTTTTTTTAACCATGACTGTGTAATGTCTCATTCCATTTGGCTAACAGTGCTACTCCTTAGCGAGCTTTCGACCAACGACTCCCAGACCATATAAGACCTTAGGGCGCTAGGTTTTAAGATACCCCTTCGGGCGTACTTGCTCAAGTAACAAAGGCCCCGAAATAAAACTAGCCACGGTATATTTTTTTTTCATTTTTTTTGAAGCTTATATATCCCAAATTTTTTTCCCGAACTTAAGTTTTTATCGAACTTTAGTCATCTCCGCCTATTCATGTCTTTCATTCATCCAAACTAGTATTATCCTTAAGAAGTCCATTATGTATCAATTTAAACTCAATCAATCAACAAGTTGTTTTTACTGTGATATCGTTATTATACCAGTTTCAAACAGAAAAAGATTCAATTCATAAGAAATCACATCAAAAGCTCTAATAATCAGTATTATACCTGTCTACTCAATCCCATTCTCATCATTGGCCAAAATAAACTGTAACTATCAAATAGCTGGACTCATGCAAAATGAACATAGTAACTAACTATTATTTTTAAATTTTTGAATTTTTGATTTTTTTTAATAATGAACCTAAACTATATTAACAACATATGTAAAATAACATAACATAAACTAAACATGCGATAATGAACCTAAACAAAACTCCCCCAAACTTAGCAATTACAATGTCCTCATTGTAAGAATATAACGATAAATAAAAGAGAACTTCCCTGTAATCAGCTAAGCGTGAGTTGATGGCGGCGACGATCATTTTGCTATCCATTGGACCTCCAATACCTGCAATGAAGAGAGACAACATTGATTAGATTATAAGAGAAATTAATAAGCAACTTAATTCCTATCTACTAAATAAACTAGTAAAGCATATAAATATAAAAAATTCCTGGGTTGCCTCCCAGTCAGCGCTTGATTTATAGTCTTTCAGCCTGACTTTTTCTGGTCAATGCTATCCAATTCCTCTTCGAAAGTTAAGGAACCTCCATCCATCAGAAATATTATAGCTTTTGGTAGGTTCCCATTTGTGATAGCCATCGAGTTAAAGTCACCTAGCATACTTTGTTTAAATATATGCCCAATTGAGAATGTTGAATAACTAGGTGCTTTTCCGTCCGTTGAGCCTATGATTCGATTGGGGCTTTGAGGCTTGGGAAGAAAAACGTGCTTTTCTTCTATCTTTTCCTTCTCATCCCACCATGGCTTCACATTTGTAGTAGCTCTCATGTCATAAAGAGCCTTGCCGATGACATGACTACCAAGCGGGCACGGTTTTGCAAATCTAACTGGACCCTTGATCTTTGGCGGAGAAGGAACTTGTGGCACTAATAACATCGGCTCATCCTCGTTGGTACTCATAGTTAGTTCTTCACCGACCTTATTTTCATTATCCCCACTTGTCTCCTCTTTTTCAACATCTCGTGTCTCATCCAGTTGTAGATTTGGGTCGGGCACTTCATCAATCTCGGAATCCTCATCATAACACCGATTGTTTTGAGGACAGTTGTTCAAGGCTTTGAGTATTTGATCCACATGGTTCTGCAGATTTTGCATTGATATCTCTTGATCAATCCTCCTCTCCTCATTTGATGCTATGAACTTGGACAACAATTCCTCCAACTTTGACTTTTCTTCTTTTAATGGAGGTTGATATGAGAATTCCGGTGTGTATGTTGGATTTGGATTAGAGTATTGGTCTTGATAGTTGTAACTCCATAAAGAATCCGGGTGATACCCCCAAACTTGATGATAATTATCATATACATACTGATTGAGGTAGTTACCACCATACTGTACCGGCCCAAGATTGATGGTGCATTGATTACTCGACTGATTTCCAGCACAATAGCCACAGGTAACTGCCATCCTTCGACTCTGTTGGGCTGCGATAACATCCAACTTCCTCGAAAGTTCTTCAATTTGTACTGACATTGCGGAGAGTGTCTCGAGTCTGTCAATCTCCGCTTCCTTTGGTTGAGTCATGTTCGTGTAAGACCATTGATACGCATAGTCATCCATGGTACCTGAAAAGAGAGAAATATAGGAAGAGAATTAAAAATAAAAATAAAAATGTTTAAATTAAGACTAATTTGATTGAAGCTAATATTGGTAAAACTGTATTAAACTAATTCCCCGGCAACGGCGCCAAAAACTTGTTGGGTAAAATCTAGTTACGCACAACACGCAAGTATACGTGGTCAACAAGTAATAAAGTGATAAGTTGAGTATCGTTCCCACAGAGAATTATTTAATAAAAATCACAAAGTACTAACCCGTAACCAACTCAATCTTATTTAAACGAATGAATTACAAACTATATAAATTAACTACTATTCCACTAATTAAATTAAGACTATGGAGATTTAAGATCACAACTTCACTTATTGCTTCATTTAGGTTAACACACTTCTCATCAATTATTCTCTATCCCGAATTGTTAATCAAGAACACTAGAGTAGTATTAACCACCTCTCGATGCACTAATACCGTATTAACGTCAATCCACAATTAAGATAGAAATTCGTTAAACACCTTAATCAACTAACCCACTATATCTCTATGTGAATTACAATTGAAGAAGGTTGAAGAATAAGTTCTCTACCCGATTACATGCGATGTCAAGCATATCTCTACCTTAACACTCATCAAACTTAAGCTATTAACAAAATCCTGAACACATGCTATCATGATTAGATCTAAATCTATACTTCATCTCTCGAGTTCATATAGATTATCACGGTAATTAATGGCCAAACAATTAAACAATTAAGTCCAAATCACAATAGACAATCCTCACAATAGAAAATACTAATTGATAACGAAGCATATTAAAATAAACTACACAATAAGATCCATTGTAATCTCAAACAAAGAATTAGTTCATGATTATTGAATTTAAACTAAGAATCCACAATTGAATACACATTAAAAGATAAAGATAGAAGAAGATGAGAAGAAATAATCTATTGTCTGTAGATTTGACACTCCCTTCTTGCTCCTCCTTTGAATCTTCAATGGTCTCCAAGTTGCTTCAATCTCCAAATCTAATTAGAACTAGTGTTTTTCTATAATTTACTCAAATCTAATTTAATAGAATGCTCTCTAATCTCCTAATAATCTCCTCTAATCTGTATTATTCCCCTCCTTTTATAAGCATTTATAGATGTCTTTAAGTCCTCTTGGAAGTCCTTGAATCAAACAACTCGAAAACAATCCTTTTCGGACTCAAATTCGGACAAAATCTCCTCCTTTTCGCGCATACCCAGCCCCGACTGGGTATTTCCTTTGTAAAAACCCAGCCCCAGCTGGGTAGTGATCTGCTAATACTCCCAGACATCCAGCCCCGGCTGGATCCTAAGGCTAAAAACGTCCAGCCCCGGCTGGACACCAATCTGCCAATTCATTTTTCTGCTGGAACCTCCTCTGCTAAAACTGCCATAACTTTTAAACCGAGAGGATTTATGGGGCCCGCGACCTATCAAATCGAAGCTATCGACGATATCTACAACTTTCATTCTTTTGGATTTCAAAAATAACAAACGCATGATGGTCGAAATTGGACTGGAAGTGACTGCTATGCAAATGACCACCCAAAATGGTGAAGTTCAACGTCCGTTGGTAGAAATGTCATAACTCTTTCATCCGAACTCCGATTGGAATGATTCAAGATGTTCCAGAAAGCTAAGAAAACGCTCTACAATATATCCCAAGGTCCAAGCCAAGAACATGAAATGACATAAAAGCACAAACGATATCCGGCTTGCTTTTGTTTGCATTTTCCGTGCTTTTCCTTACCAATAATCGCTCACATCGCTTCCAAACGTATAACCTACAAAACGAACACAAAATGCATGAAAAGTAACTAAGACTCATGAATAAAAACAACTAATTTATGTAAAAGATACCGGATAAGTAGGTATAAAACCTACTTATCAAATACCCCCAAACTTAAACCTTTGCTTGTCCTCAAGCAACACAACATAATGCAATGCAATGCAATGAAATGGAATGGAACTAATCTACATGCCTATGAATCTAGCAGTATTGATAAACACAAATCTATTCAACCGACCTTAGAGCAATCAAGTAAACATGATAATACTTCATATCAAAACCAATCAACAATTTCCTAGTCAATCATCAAATCTTAAACTGTTATTACTGGTATAGTGTGTGTGTGCTCCACAACAATGTTAACTGATGTAAAATCAAATTTAACACATAACAAGTCTCTTCAAAGGCATCATACAGTGTAAACTCAAAAAATTCACGAACAAGCTAGATCCAACTAAAGTCAAACATCCACCAAGTTCAAGAGTCCAATCTGGGATACTTATGCTTTACTTTTCATTATGGGGGCTTTTTGCTCTTTTTCCGTTTTATTATTATTAATTTTTTTTTTAACCATGACTGTGCAATGTCACATTCTATTAGGCTAACAGTGCTACCCCTTAGCGAGCTTTCGACCAACGACTCCCAGACCATATAAGACCTTAGGGCGCTAGGTTTTAAGATACCCCTTCGGGCGTACTTGCTCAAGTAACAAAGGCCCCGAAACAAAACTAGCCACGGTATATTTTTTTTTCATTTTTTGAAGCTTATATATCCCAAATTTTTTTCCCGAACTTAAGTTTTTATCGAACTTTAGTCACCTCCACCTATTCATGTCTTTCATTCATCCAAACTAGTATTATCCTTAAGAAGTCCATTATGTATCAATTTAAACTCAATCAATCAACAAGTTATTTTTACTGTGCTATCCTTATTATACCAGTTTCAAACAGAAAAAGATTCAATTCATAACAAGAAATCACATCAAAAGCTCTAAGAATCAGTATTATACCTGTCTACTCAATCCCATTCTCATCATTGGCCAAAATAAACTGTAACTATCAAATAGCTGGACTCATGCAAAATGAACATAGTAACTAACTATTATTTTTAAATTTTTGAATTTTGATTTTTTTTTAATAATGAACCTAAACTATATTAACAACATATGTAAAATAACATAACATAAACTAAACATGCGATAATGAACCTAAACAAAACTCCCCCAAACTTAGCAATTACAATGTCCTCATTGTAAGAATATAACGATAAATAAAAGAGAACTTCCCTGTAATCAGCTAAGCGTGAGTTGATGGCGGCGATGGCGGCGACGATCATTTTGCTATCCATTGGACCTCCAATACCTGCAATGAAGAGAGACAACATTGATTAGATTATAAGAGAACTTAATAAGCAACTTAATTCCTATCTACTAAATAAACTAGTAAAGCATATAAATATAAAAAATTCTTGGGTTGCCTCCCAGTCAGCGCTTGATTTATAGTCTTTCAGCCTGACTTTTTCTGGTCAATGCTATCCAATTCCTCTTCGAAAGTTGAGGAACCCTCCATCCATCAGAAATATTATAGCTTTTGGTAGGTTCCCATTTGTGATAGCCATCTAGTTAAAGTCACCTAGCATAATTTGTTTAAATATATGCCCAATTGAGAATGTTGAATAACTAGGTGCTTTTCCGTCCGTTGAGCCTATGATTCGATTGGGGCTTTGAGGCTTGGGAAGAACAACGGGCTCTTATTCTATCTTTTCCTCCTCATCCCACCATAGCTTCACATTTGTAGTAGCTCTCATGTCATAAAGAGCCTTGCCGACGACATGACTACTAAGCGGGCACGGTTTTGCAAATCTAACTGGACCCTTGATCTTTGGCGGAGAAGGAACTTGGGGCACTAATAACATCGGCTCATCCTCGTTGGTACTCATAGTTAGTTCTTCACCGACCTTATTTTCATTATCCCCACTTGTCTCCTCTTTTTCAACATCTCGTGTCTCATCCAGTTGTAGATTTGGCTCGGGCACTTCATCAATCTCAGAATCCTCATCATAACACCGATTGTTTTAAGGACAGTTGTTCAAGGCTTTGAGTATTCGATCCACATGGTTCTGCAGATTTTGCATTGATATCTCTTGATCAATCCTCCTCTCCTCATTTGATGCTATGAACTTGGACAACAATTCCTCCAACTTTGACTTTTCTTCTTTTAATAGAAGTTGATATGAGAATTCCGGTGTGTATGTTGGATTTGGAGTAGTGTATTGGTCTTGATAGTTGTAACTCCATGAAGAATCCGAGTGATACCCCCAAACTTGATGATAATTATCATATACATACTGATTGAGGTAGTTACCACCATACTGTACCGGCCCAAGATTGATGGTGCATTGATTACTCGGGTGATTGCCAGCACAATAGCCACAGGTAACTGCCATCCTTCGACTCTGTTGGGCTGCGATAACATCCAACTTCCTCGAAAGTTCTTCAATTTGTGCTGACATTGCGGAGAGTGTCGCGAGTCTGTCAATCTCCGCTTCCTTTAGTTGAGTCATGTTCGTGTATGGCCATTGATACGCAAAGTCATCCATGGTACCTGAAAAGAGAGAAATATAGGAAGAGAATTAACAATAAAAATAAAAATGTTTAAATTAAGACTAATTTGATTGAAGCTAATATTGGTAAAACTGTATTAAACTAATTCCCCGGCAACGGCGCCAAAAACTTGTTGGGTAAAATCTAGTTACGCACAACACGCAAGTATACGTGGTCAACAAGTAATAAAGTGATAAGTTGAGTATCGTTCCCACAGAGAATTATTTAATAAAAATCACAAAGTACTAACCCGTAACCAACTCAATCTTATTTAAACGAATGAATTACAAACTATATAAATTAACTACTATTCCACTAATTAAATTAAGATTGTGGAGATTTAAGATCACAACTTCACTTATTGCTTCATTTAGGTTAACACACTTCTCATCAATTATTCTCTATCCCGAATTGTTAATCAAGAACACTAGAGTAGTATTAACCACCTCTCGATGCACTAATACCGTATTAACGTCAATCCACAATTAAGATAGAAATTCGTTAAACACCTTAATCAACTAACCCACTATATCTCTATGTGAATTACAATTGAAGAAGGTTGAAGAATAATTTCTCTACCAGATTACATGCGATGTCAAGCATATCTCTACCTTAACACTTATCAAATTTAAGCTATTAACAAAATCCTGAACACATGCTATCATGATTAGATCTAAATCTATACTTCATCTCTCGAGTTCTTATAGATTATCACGGTAATTGATGGCCAAGCAATTAAACAATTAAGTCCAAATCACAATAGACAATCCTCACAATAGAAAATACTAATTGATAACGAAGCATATTAAAATAAACTACACAATAAGATCCATTGTAATCTCAAACAAAGAATTAGTTCATGATTATTGATTTTAAACTAAGAATCCACAATTGAATACACATTAAAAGATAAAGATAGAAGAAGATGAGAAGAAATAATCTATTGTCTGTAGATTTGACACTCCTTTCTTGCTCCTCCTTTGAATCTTCAATGGTCTCCAAGTTGCTTCAATCTCCAAATCTAATTAGAACTAGTGTTTTTCTCTAATTTACTCAAATCTAATTTAATAGAATGCTCTCTAATCTCCTAATAATCTCCTCTAATCTGTGTTATTCCCCTCCTTTTATAAGCCTTTATAGATGTCTTTAAGTCCTCTTGGAAGTCCTTGAATCAAACAACTCGAAAACAATCCTTTTCGGACTCAAATTCGGACAAAATCTCCTCCTTTTCGCGCATACCCATCCCCGGCTAGGTATTTCCTTTGTAAAAACTCAGCCCCAGCTGGGTAGTGATCTGCTAATACTCCCAGACATCCAGCCCCGGCTGGATCCTAAGGCTAAAAACGTCCAGCCCCGGCTGGACACCAATCTGCCAATTCATTTTTCTGCTGGAACCTCCTCTGCTAAAACTGTCATAACTTTTACATCGAGAGGAGTTACGGGGCTCGTAACCTATCAAATCGAAGATATCGACGAGATCTACAACTTTCATTCTTTGAGATTTCAGAAATAACAAACGCATGATGGTCGAAATTGGACTGGAAGTGACTGCTATGCAAATGACCACCCAAAATGGTGAAGTTCAACGTCCGTTGGTAGAAATGTCATAACTCTTTCATCCGAACTCCGATTGGAATGATTCAAGATGTTCCGGAAAGCTAAGAAAACGTTCTACAATATAGCTCAAGCTCCAAGCCAAGAACATGAAATGACATGAAAGCACAAACGATATCCGGCTTGCTTTTGTTTGTATTTTCCGTGCTTTTCCTTACCAATAATCGCTCACATCGCTTCCAAACGTATAACATACAAAACGAACACAAAATGCATGAAAAGTAACTAAGACACATGAATAAAAACAACTAATTCAAGTAAAACATACCGGATAAGTAGGTATAAAACCTACTTATCAGTGAGCTCAGGGGTGAGCTCAATAAGGGTGAGTCTAATAAGGGTGAGCCTAAGATCCTTGCTCTCTCTATATATATATATATATAAACTATAGTGAAGTATATATGTATATGTATGTTATATATTTAACATGCATCAATTTCTCATTATGAGAACAAAAATATTTTTACAATCATATTAATTTATAAGCTTTTCTACGTGACATAATTTTAGCTCAATTAATAATAATAAGATTTCACGAGGTTGCGTAGCACGGTAACAGTAAGATTTAGGCAGGTCTTGTTATAAATCTTTTTAATAATAATAATAAAATGATTACACAATTAAATATAAATGATAATAAAAATAAATGATTACACAATTAAATGATTACACTAATTAAATCAATAAAACGTATGAAAAATATGATATGATGGTAATAATGATGATAATAAGAATATGCATGGAAAAAATAATTAGAAGTGAATCTTTTTCCTAGCAAAACATGATATTTTTATGATTTTAGTCGTATAGTAATAATAATAAAATTCCAAAGTTTTTGACTTTAAAAAATTCTTTTTGTACTCGTACATAAATAAATAAATGAATGGTATTTTGTGATCATTAAGTTTTTCTAATTTGTAATAATAATATCATTAAAGTTAATTTTAAAACAAAAAGTATTAAAAAGAGATGTAGTAAGGTATATAGTGATTTTAAAATAAAAATCCTTGTAGCTCAGTTGGTTTGAGCATTTGTTTAAGGTGTGATGAGGTTTAGAGTTTGATTCTCACAAAGAGCATTGTTTTGTTATAAAAAAAAAAAGTTCGCGGGCTGGCCCGCCCAACCCGGGCCACGGGCCTTATAATTTTAGCCCCAAAAAAGCTGTGCCTCTTTAGCCCGGCCCAAATTTAGCACGACCCGCTGACAGCCCTGCCCGTTTGCCAGGTCTAATCATGAGGTTGAGAGTTTTTGGCATGTCAGGGTGTATGTGTGACAGAAGCGGTTAGCATGAAGTTCATTTTTGGGTAAGTTGGTTAATTGGCCAATAGAGTACTGACACGCAAACGAGACTCTATGTGTGTCAGCATTCTACTGAACAATTGACCAACTTACTTAAAAATATACTTCATGCTAACCGGATCCGTGTGTGACTATTAGTCCTCAAATTATAAAATAGCTTAAGATAAGATATTATTTCTGTGACAACCCCAAAACAGGTCCAATCCATCCAACCTATTCTGAGTCGTCAAATACATGGTACATAAAACCACTACAACTTTATTACAACAATTGTCGTGCAAAATACAACAACACAAATACTGTGAGTTTGGATACAAATATATACCAACTGTGACTCATGTCCCAACCTTGGATAGCATGTCACAATGGCACCTTACATAAAGGTACAGTCAATAACTGTTTTAGAAATTAAAATCTTTAGAAAGTGCTCAAGGAAACCTTCGTACATGGGAGGCCATGCGTCTAGGTTATGATAGATATCATATGCCCACAGAATTATCCTTGGTTGACCTAATAGACCCCACAGAAAAAATGAGAAGATTACTCTCATCTTCTTTCCAATGGTGAGTCTTCTCTTGACATATAATTATCTCCACTGTCTCTAATTGAGAATTATTCTCCAAACAAACACCAAGATTATATAGGTAGTGCTCGTAGATATACTCTGTAAGTGGATGTGCACAACCTTGTCTTATGATAACATAAGTTTGTATGCCATTAGACATCTTGTATGATAGTGGCAAAACACCCTTCCAAAGTTGAGTTCACCTCACCCTATTCGGTTCACCAAAATTAAATATCAAATGACGTATATAATACGACACACTTATTTAAAGTCTCAATAAAATTATTTTCATACTATTTAGGGATAACCTCAACAGCTATAGACCACCGTTCTATTCCCCTGTTATCCCCCGCTCGACCCAGCTACACTTTTATTACCTGAAAGGAATTGTTAAGCAAAAGGGTGAGCACAACTAGCTCAGTAAAGAATACCATGACTAAAGATAATTAAATTATCAATAGCTTTCATCAGTAATAAATCAGAGATTTAGAACATATGGTAGAAGATAAAAATTTCAACCATAGTTGCAGCGGAACGAGCAATCCATTAGAGGAGTCAAATAGACCATAAAGTCTATTATCTTCTCCATGTTAAAAATTCACTAACAATATTTTATCCCTGTGACATCAATCAACAGTTCCTTTCCACAATTATATGAATAACTCATAATCATAATTGTAATTCTAAATTCCTCTTCTTATCTAGGACGAAGATAATTTTTATCACCTGTCTTTACCTGAAACATCAAAGATCATGGTTATACCAAATCACAGTTCCTGTTCATAATCATACTAATAAATTCGTCTTTGCACTACGGGCTAAAGATATTCATTAACAGTTCATCTTTGCACTACAGGCCACAGATATTCAACAACAGGTCATCTTTACACTACAGGCCAAAGATATTCAACAACAGGTCATCTTTGCACTACGGGCCAAAGATATTCAACAACAGGTCATCTTTGAAGTACAGGCCAAAGATATTCATCAATAGTTCATCTTTGCAATACATGCCAAAGATATTCATCAACAGTTCATATTTCCACTACAGGCCAAATATATTCAACAATAATTCATCTTTGCACTACAGGCCAAAGATATTCACATCTCAAAGAAATAAATAATCATTTCAAAATCTATATAAACCATAATTATAACCATGTTGATCAATTCACCTTTGCACTTAAGCTAAAAATATTCAATTGTAAATTCAATGGTCATGATCATACTAGTCACAATTCATCTTTCCACTACTGGCCAAAGAGAACCCATAGTCATGATCATACCTATAATCTACCCATCTTTACACTCAATTCAAAGAGAAATTTCTTCACCATGATTATAAAAATGTTATATATGATAATACAAATAATATGATCAACAACTGCATTTAATTTCAAGAGCAAAATTCATAAATCAACGATAATTTTGTTAGAAAAAGAAACCAATTTTTTTTTCGAGAATAGTACCCATGAATAGTAACTCATGAATAGTAACTCGTGAATAGTAACTTATGAATATTAACTCGTGAATAGTAACTCATGAATAGTAACTCATGAATAGTATTCCGTATTCGTACATAGTACTGTATACGTAAATAATGTCATATACGTAAATAGTGCCATATACATGAATAGTGTCGTATACGTGAATAGTGCCGTATACATGAATAGTAACCCCGACTCAAAAAGGTAGAAATTCCACAATAAGATCCATACCAATATGTCAGTATAATGATATTGAAAGAATAACATCATTATGAAAAATATAACATCCCTTAATATCCCTTACTATCCCTTACCTCAAAAGAGCAGCACTTCTGATTGGATATCGGATATGACGCTGAAGAAAACTTGCACTGATGAATAGCAACTTACCAAGTATCTAAATACTCACAAAATACACCCGATAATCTAGAGAGAAAAAGAGAGAAAATTTATGAATTCTGGTGTGATTTTCAATTCTAACTTAGCCATCTATTTATAGGAAAATGTTAGCACGCCGAAGCAGACTTGATCTGCTACCTGATGGCTTTACCTGCTACTATTCCACCCATCAAAAATCTGCCTTCTTTCCAAACAACCAAAAGTGGGGCCCACCCATTTCTAGAATTTTCCACAAAAATTATTTATAAACCTAATTTTCGAATCAGTCACCTATTAAAATTCATAACAAATCATTTGTTATTTTTAACGGTTCAAAATTTGTGAACATATACTCAACTTATATATGTAGAACATATCCAAAAATCACAACGATCCAACGGTCGGATTAAAAATTATAACGCACGCAATAGAGCTTTTAGAACATCGATTTGATCTTTTAATACCTCCAATCCGATAAAATATTGATAAAACACCTCAACATTAACGCTTTCATTTATAACCACATAAATAAATCCATCATTTATATCCATATCAAATTAATATTTCATTATCATATAAATTAATAATTAATTATTCACAAATAATATTACAGAATCATAATAATGACAACCAGGCAGTTCCCAGGAAAGAGGGGTCTTTCCAATAAGGATTTCTCCTTACTGGTGCGCAATTAGGTGGCCAAACCTCTCCTTGACAGAACTTTCTAGACATTGCCAATAATGCTATCTAATAATATTATTCAAATAATATGAATTATTGATTTGATAATGGAAAATACTGTGCAATGATAATTATTGAAACAACAATAATATAAAATATCAACGCAGTAATTATTGAATCAATAAAATAAAATATTGAACAGTAATTACTGTAACAATTATTGAGTAGTGCCTTCTTATGTAAAAATAAATAATTAAAAAAATACTGTGCAATACCGTGTGTTACTGTGCAACTACACGTAATACTGTATTTTAACCACCAGGTATTCCAACAGTGTTAATGGTAACAACTACGCCGTTATCTATAAAAACTCAAACTTGTCATTTTCTTCATCCGACAGTTATTCTGTTACGGGGCCCACAAATGGCTGCGCCGTCGTACGAATATTCCCCGACGGAAAGAATATTCCACGACCAAACGAATATTCCCCGACAATAATAAGTATTTTATAGCCAGTTGCGTATTTTGAAAATTATATATATATCACCATTAACTTTAAACTTTTATCAATTTAACCATTTACTAAATAGAAAAATTGAATACTTTTATTTCATAAAATTCGGGGTCTTACAATCTCCCCTCCATATGAAATTTCGTCGCCGAAATTTACGTATCTGATTTTTCAAAGAGTTGAGAATACCTTGCTTTCCATCTTCCCTGTCCTCATGATTTCTCCATTGCTCATCTCCTATATTTCAGATATCATTTTAGAATACAACTTCAAAACAAGGGTTAATTGAACAAATTAACATATCACATAATATCCCGATATTATGACTGACCAACAAATAAGCTTAGGAATGACACACTAGCGAAGAATTTACTCATCTCTCCCCTCCTAGTTTTATTCCCCGATCACCGTCAGAGACCATATCCCTAAGCTCTGATACCAAATGTGACAACCCCAAAACAGGTCCAATCCATTCAACCTATTCTCAGTCGTCAAATACATGGTACAGAAAACCACTACAACTTTATTATAACAATAGTCGTGAAAAATTTAACAACACAAATACTGTGAGTTTGGATACAAATATATACCAACTGTGACTCATGTCCCAACCTTGGATAGCACGTCACAATGACACCTTACATAAAGGAACAGTCAATAACTATTTTAGAAATTAAAATCTTTAGAAAGTGTACAAGGAAACCTTCGTACATGGGAGGCCATGCGTCTAGGTTATGATAGATATCATATGCCCACAGAATTATCCTTGGTTAACCTAATAGACCCCAAAGAAAAACGAGAAGATTACTATCATCTTCTTTCTAATGGTGAGTCTTCTCTTGACATATAATTATCTCCAATGTCTCTAATTGAGAATTATAATCCAAACAAACACCAAGATTAGTGCTCGTAGATATAATCTGCAAGTGGATGTGCACAACCATGTCTTATAATAACACGAGTTTGTATGCCATTAGACATCTTGTATGATAGTGGTAAAACACCCTTCCAAAGTTGAGTTCACTTCACCCTATTCGGTTCACCAAAATTAAATATCAAATGACGTATATAATACGACACACTTATCTAAAGTCTTAATAAAATTATTTTCATACTATTTAGGGAGAACCTCAACAGCTATAGACCACCATTCTATTCCCTTGTTATCCCCCGATCGACCCAACAACACTTTTATTACCTGAAAAGAATTGTGAAGCAAAAGGGTGATCACAACTAGCTTAGTAAAGAATATCATGACTAAAGATAATTAAATTATCAATAGCCTTCATCAGTAATAAATCAGAGATTTAGAACATATGATAGATGATAAAAATTTCAACCATAGTTGCAGCGGAACGAGCGATCCATTAGAAGAGTCAAATAGACCATAAAGTCTATTATCTTCTCCATGTTAAAAATCTACCTAACAATGTTTTATCCCTGTAACATCAATTAACAGTTCTTTTCCACAATTATATGAATAATTCATAATCATAATTGTAATTCTAAATTCCTCTTCTCATCCAGGACGAAGATAATTTTTATCATCTGTCTTTACCTGAAACATCAAAGATCATAGGTTATACCAAATCACAGTTCCTGTTCATAATCATACTAATAAATTTATCTTTGCACTACGGGGCAAAGATATTCATTAACAGTTCATCTTTGCACTACAGGCCAAAGATATTCAACAATAGGTCATCTTTGCACTACGGACCAAAGATATTCAACAACAGTTTATCTTTGCACTATAGGCCAAAGATATTCATCAACATTTCATATTTGCACTACATGCCAAATATATTCAACAATAATTCATCTTTGCACTACAGGCCAAAGATATTCACATCTCAAAGAAATATATAATCATTTCAAAATCTATATAAACCATAATTATAACCATGTTGATCAATTCACCTTTGCACTTAAGCTAAAAATATTCAATTGTAAATTCAATGGTCATGATCATACTAGTCACAATTCATCTTTGCACTACTGGCCAAAGAGAACCCATAGTTATGATCGTACCAATAATCTACCCATCTTTACACTCAAGTCAAAGAGAAATTTCTTCACCATGATTATAAAAATGTTATATATGATAATAAAAACAATATGATCAACAACTGTATTTAATTTCAAGAGTAAGATTCATAAATCAACGATAATTTGGTTAGAAAAAGAAACCAATTTTTTTCGTGAATAGTACCCGTGAATAGTAACTCATGAATAGTAACTCGTGAATAGTAACTCATGAATAGTAACTCATGAATAGTAACTCGTGAATAGTACTTTGTATTCGTACATAGTACCGTATACGTAAATAATGTCATATACGTAAATAGTGTCATATACATGAATAGTACCGTATACGTGAATAGTGCCGTATACATGAATAGTAACCCCGACTCAAAAAGGTAGAAATTCCACAATAAGATCCATACCAATATGTCAGTATAATGATATTGAAAGAATAACATCATTATGAAGAATATAACATCCCTTAATATCCCTTACTATCCCTTACCTCAAAAGAGCAGCACTTCTAACTGGATATCAGATATGACGCTGAAGGAAACTTGCACTAATGAATAGAAACTCACCAAGTATCAAAATACTCACAAAATACACTCGATAATCTAGAGAGAAAATGATAGAAAACTTATGAATTCTGGTGTGATTTTCAATTCTAACTTAGCCCTCTATTTATAGGAAAATGTTAGCACGCCGAAGCAGACTTGACCTGCTACCTGATGGCTTTACCTGCTACTATTCCACCCACCAAAAATCAGCCATCTTCCCCAACAACCAAAAGTGGGGCCCACCCATTTCTAGAATTTTACACCAAAATTATTTATAAACCTAATTTCTGAATCAGTCACCTATTAAAATTTATAACAAATCATTCGTTCATTTATAACGGGTCAAAATTTGTGAACATATACTCAACTTATATATGTAGAACATATCAAAAAATCACAACGATCCAACGGTCGGATTAAAAATTATAACGCACGCAATAGAGCTTTAAGAACATCGATTTGATCTTTTAATACCTCCAATCTGATAAAATATTGATAAAACACCTCAACATTAACTCTTTCATTTATAACCACATAAATAAATCCATCATTTATATCCACATCAAATAAATATTTCATCATCATATAAATCAATAATTAATTATTCACAAATAATATTACAGAATCACAATAATGACAACCAGACAGTTCTCAGGAAAGAGGGGGCTTTCTAATAAGTATTTCTCCTTACTTGCTCGCAATTAGGTGACCAAACCTCTCCTTGACAGAAATTTCTAGACATTGCTAATAATGCTATCTAATAATATTATTCAAAAAATATGAATTATTGATCTGATAATGGGAAATACTATGAAGTGATAATTATTGAAACAACAATAATATAAAATATCAATGAAGCAATTATTGAATCAATAAAATAAAATATTGAACAGTAATTACTGTAACAATTATTGAGTAGTGCCTTCTTACATAAGAATCAATAATTGAAAAAATACTGTGCAATACCGTGTATTACTGTGCAACTATGCGTATTACTGTATTTTAACCACCAGGTATTTTAACAGTGTTAACGGTAACAACTACGCCGTTATCTATAAAAACTCAAACTTGTCATTTTCTTCATCCGACAGTTATTCTGTTACGGGGCCCACAAATGGCTGCGCCGTCGTACGAATATTCCCCGACGGAAAGAATATTCCACGACCAAACGAATATTCCCCGACAATAATAAGTATTTTATAAGCCAGTTGCTTATTTTGAAAATTATATATATATCACCCTTAACTTTAAACTTTTATAAATTTAACCATTTACTAAATAGAAAAATTGAATACTTTTATTTCATAAAATTCCGGGTCTTACAATCTCCCCTCCTTATGAAATTTCGTCGCTGAAATTTACGTACCTGATATTTCAAAGAGTTGAGAATACCTTGCTTCCATCTTCCATGTCCTCATGATTTCTCCATTGCTCATCTCCTATATTTCAGATATCATTCTAGAATACAACTTCAAAATAAGGGTTAATTGAACAACTTAACATATCACATAATATCCCGATATTATGACTGACCAACAAATAAGCTTATGAAGGACACACTAGCGAAGAATTTACTCATCTCTCCCCTCCTAGTTCTATTCCCCGATCTCCGCCAGAGACCATATCCCTAAGCTCTGATACCAAATGTGACAACCCCAAAACAGGTCCAATCCATCCAACCTATTCTGAGTCGTCAAATACATGGTACAGAAAACCACTACAACTTTATTACAACAATTGTCGTGCAAAATATAATAACACAAATACTGTGTGTTTGGATACAAATATATACCAACTGTGACTCATGTCCCAACCTTGGATATCACGTCACAATGACATCTTACATAAAGGTACAGTCAATAACTGTTTTAGAAATTAAAATCTTTAGAAAGTGCTCAAGGAAACCTTCGTACATGGGAGACCATGCGTCTAGGTTATGATAGATATCATATGCCCATAGAATTATCCTTGGTTGACCTAATAGACCCCAAAGAAAAACGAGAAGATTACTATCATCTTTTTTCTAATGGTGAGTCTTCTCTTGACATATAATTATCTCCACTGTCTCTAATTGAGAATTATACTCCAAACAAACACCAAGATTATATAGATAGCGCTCATAGATATACTTTGCAAGTGGATGTGCACAACTCTGTCTTATGATAACACGAGTTTGTATGCCATTAGACATCTTGTATGACAGTGGCAAAACACCCTTCCAAAGTTGAGTTCACCTCACCCTATTCGGTTCCCCAAAATTAAATATCAAATGACGTATATAATACGACACACTTATCTAAAGTCTTAATAAAATTATTTTCATACTATTTAGGGAGAACTTCAACAGCTATAGACCACCGTTCTATTCCCCTGTTATCCCCCAATCGACCCAGCTACACTTTTATTACCTGAAAAGAATTGTGAAGCAAAAGGGTGAGCACAACTAGATCAGTAAATAATATCATGACTAAAGATAATTAAATTATCAATAGTCTTCATCAGTAATAAATCAGAGATTTAGAACATATGGTAGATGATAAAAATTTCAACCATAGTTGCAGCGGAACGAGCAATCCATTAGAAGAGTCAAATAGACCATAAAGTCTATTATCTTCTCCATGTTAAAAATCCACCAACAATGTTTTATCCCTGTAACATCAATAAACAGTTCCTTTCCACAATTATATGAATAACTCATAATCATAATTGTAATTCTAAATTTCTCTTCTCATCTAGGACGAAGATAATTTTTATCACCTGTCTTTACCTGAAACATCAAAGATTATGGTTATACCAAATCACAATTGTTCATAATCATACTAATAAATTTATATTTGCACTACGGGCCAAAGATATTCATTAACAGTTCATCTTTGCACTACAGGCCAAAGATATTCAACAACAGGTCATCTTTACACTACGGGCCAAATATATTCAAGAACAGTTCATCTTTGCACTACAGGCCAAAGATATTCATCAACAGTTCATCTTTGTAATACATGCCAAAAATATTCCTCAACAGTTCATATTTGCACTACAGGCCAAATATATTCAACAATATTTTATCTTTGCACTACGGGCCAAAGATATTCACATCTTAAAGAAATATATAATCATTTCAAAATCTATATAAATCATAATTATAACCATGTTGATCAATTCACCTTTGCACTTAAGCTAAAAATATTCAATTGTAAATTCAATGGTCATGATCATACTAGTCACAATTCATCTTTGCACTACTGGCCAAAGAGAACCCATAGTCAAGATCATACCAATAATTTACCCATCTTTACACTCAAGTCAAAGAGAAATTTCTTCACCATGATTATAAAAATGTTATATATGATAATAAAAACAATATGATCAACAACTGTATTCAATTTCAAGAGTAAAATTCATAAATCAACGATAATTTGGTTAGAAAAAGAAATCAATTTTTTTGTTAATAGTACCCGTGAATAGTAACTCGTCAATAGTAATTTGTGAATAGTAACTCATAGATAGTAACTCGTGAATAGTAACTCATGAATATTAACTAGTGAATAGTACTCTGTATTCGTACATAGTACCGTATACGTAAATAATTTCATATACATAAATAGTATCATATACATGAATAGTGCCGTATACGTGAATAGTGTCATATACGTGAATAGTAATCCTGACTCAAAAAGGTAGAAATTCCACAATAAGATCCATACCAATATGTCAGTATAATGATATTGAAAGAATAACATCATTATGAAGAATATAACATCCCTTACTATCCCTTACCTCAAAAGAGCAGTACTTCTAACTAGATATCAGATATGACGCTGAAGGAAACTTGCACTGATGAATAGCAACTCACCAAGTATCTAAATACTCACAAAATACACTCGATAATCTAGAGAGAAAAAGAGAGAAAACTTATGAATTCTGGTGTGATTTTCAATTCTAACTTAGCCCTCTATTTATAGGAAAATGTTAGCACGCCGAAGTAGACTTGACCTGTTACCTGATGGCTTTACCTGCTACTATTCCACCCACCAAAAATTAGCCATCTTCCCCAACAACCAAAAGTGGGGCCCACCCATTTCTAGAATTTTCCACCAAAATTATTTATAAACCTAATTTCTGAATCAGTCACCTGTTAAAATTCATAACAAATCATTCGTTCATTTTTAACGGTTCAAAATTTATGAACATATACTCAACTTATATATGTATAACATATCCAAAAATCACAACGATCCAACAGTCGGATTAAAAATTATAACGCATGAAATATAGCTTTAAGAACATCGATTTGATCTTTTAATACCTCCAATCCGACAAAATATTGATAAAACACCTCAACATTAACTCTTTCATTTATAACCACATAAATAAATCCATCATTTATATGCACATCAAATTAATATTTCATTATCATATAAATTAATAATTAATTATTCACAAATAATATTAAAGAATCATAATAATGACAACCAGGCAGTTCCCAGGAAAGAGGGGGCTTTCCAATAAGGATTTCTCCTTACTGGCGCGCAATTAGGTTACCAAACCTCTCATTGACAGAACTTTCTAGACATTGCCAATAATGCTATATATTAATATTATTCAAATAATATGAATTATTGATCTGATAATGGGAAATACTGTGCAATGATAATTATTGAAACAACAATAATATAAAATATCAACGCAGCAATTATTGAATCAATAAAATAAAATATTAAACAGTAATTACTGTAACAATTATTGAGTAGTGCCTTCTTACGTAAGAATCAATAATTGAAAAAATATTGTGCAATACCGTGTGCTATTGTGCAACTACGCGTATTATTGTATTTTAACCACCAGGTATTCCAACAGTGTTTACGGTAACAACTATGCTGTTATCTATAAAAATTCAAACTTGTCGTTTTTTTCATCCGACAGTTATTCTGTTATGGGGCCCACAAATGGTTGCGCCGTCGTATGAATATTCCCCGACAGAAAGAATATTTCACGACCAAACGAATATTCCCCGACAATAATAAATATTTTATAGCCATTTGCTTATTTTGAAAATTATATATATATATATATATATATATATATATATATATATATATCACCCTTAACTTTAAACTTTTATCAATTTAACCATTTACTAAATAGAAAAATTGAATACTTTTATTTCATAAAATTCGGGGTTTTACAATTTCATGTTCTATCTGGTATCAATAATTCTAGGGGGACATTTTTTTGCTGAAATTCTAGTGACATTATTTTTTTTAATTTTATTTTTTTGGTTTTTTTGTAGTACATCTCAAAAAATATATAGTATTTATTTCAACTGAAACTTTTATAATAAACAGTGTTTTAGGTGTAATTTGGATACATACAAGAAACAGGGTATGTACAGTCTGTACAACCCTGTTTCTTGTATGTATCCAAATTACACATAAAATACTATTTTTTACAAAAATTTCAGTTGGAATAAATATTATACATTTTTTGAGAAGTACTACAAAAAAACCAAAAAAAATAAATAAATAAAATAATATCGCTAGAATGTCAGCAAAAAAATATCCCTCTAGAAGGACTCATCTAGTATTATAATCCCTACCATTTGGGATTAAAAATTGCTAGACAAAATTAACCTCAATCTTTTCTAAAATGACCCTCATATCCTGTAATCTCTATTATTATTATTGAGAACTTAAAACTTACTGGTACAAAGATTATGTACCAATAATCTAATACACGTAATTTAATTATTTGGCATGTGTAATTTAAAGCTTACACTGACATATTGATAATTTGCAATCTCCGTTTATGATTTCATTATTTGATGTGTAATTTAAAGCTTCGATTATGTGTATTCGATTGCAGATAATAATAACTTATTGCAAATGTTAAAACTTAAACGATATTACTTTCGTTAATTTAAATTACGTGTATACTATATAAATTGTTTAGATAAAATTATAACTTTATTTAAAGTTAAATTATATAATTAGTACCGGTGAGTATTTGATTGATATGTAATCACTTATTTAAAATTTTCTAATTAATTGTTCATCATTTTTTGATGTATTAATAAGTTTAAATTATAGTTTAAAATATGTTATTATTGGTAAGGGTATAATAGTCCAAACGATATTTTTTAATCCAATCCTTTAATTAATCATAGAAAAACCAAATATAACATAAGATTATTTTAAGTTATCCCATGAATAATCCCATAAAAAACAAACATGTGACTATAACTATTTAATCATAGGATTAATAGTCTTGGTATTATAATCATGGGATTATAATTCTTGCAAACAAACATGACCTTATGAATTAATTTTGATGATAAAAAAAAATAGGATTTTAGGAAAAGGGAAAATAAAAATATATAGTACTATCCTCTCCATTGGATTTTTATTTATAATTATGTGTTTTAAAATTACTTATTTTCCTTATTTGACCATATTTTCCAAATTATTAAAATTTATTTTTCAGTTGATCTTGATAATTTTAATATCAAATGTTAAAAAAATAAATTTATATAACAACATTTCCCAGGGCAAGAAAAGAGCTTATCAAAATGATTTTCAAAAATAAACTCACAAGTTTTTCAATCTATATATGGTAAATATTATATTTTTTTTGAAAAAAACCATGCAAAGGTGGCCATGCATGCTTTCAATTTTGGTCAAGCTAAACAAGGGAGCAATTTTCTTATTTTATTTCCCTCCCTCACGGCAATTTAAAGTTAACTAGCCAATTTCAAAATTCAAAAATACCAAAAGAGTCCTTCTAGGGGGACTGGCCTTTTCTGATCGGGGTAGTGACCGGCCGGAATTTTTTTTATTTTTTTATTTTTTTTGCTTTTGACTACAAAATAATTAATGTAATTTATTAGAACTGAAGTTTTTACAAAATACAGTGATTTAGATTTCTTTTTGGATACACGTAACAAACAGGGTTATACAGTCTGTACAATCCTGTTTTTTATGTGTATCCAAATGACACTTAAATTATTGTATTTTATAAAAATTTTAGTTCCAATAAATCACATTAATTATTTTATAGTCAAAAGCCAAAAAAAATAAAAAAATAAAAAAAATTCCGGCCGGTCACTATCTCGGTCTGAAAAGGCCGATCCTGTGACGCCTCCAAATCCATGTAACATCGATTACATGACATGGTGCTCACTATATAACATACATCATCATCTATCTAAGTAACTCTAATAATAATAATAATATTAACTATTACATACTTATTCAAAATAAAGTCCCAAGTCTTTACAACCTTTAATAAACTGAAACTTAAACTTAGCGTTTATCGCTACATCACATCATATGCGAAAATATAATTATTACATAAATAACTCTCATCGTTTCATCTTAGACTTTCCTTTGTCCTTGCCCGAGCCCTCAGCTTTATCAGCCTTAACTGAAAAGTTTAAGCAAGAATGAGCACAAATTGCCCAGCAAGTATATAAAGTAGTTTGAGAACATACATCAGAAGTAGAAGCATTAGTATGAATATTTCTCAATAGTTGAAATAAATATCAAGAGATAAACTGGAATATCAAGATAAGAGTTCTAGAATTCTCAATAACATACTAAGGGGTGTTAGATACCCTGAACATTACTTTGTTTCATAAAAAAAAACCATCAGACGGTTTAACAATCAAATAGATTGTAAACGGTCTCTGCAAGTACTCCAGGTGATCAGTCTATCGTACCCTACATTGTGCACAAGTATAAAGTTTAAATGCATATGCGTAAATGGGACTATATGCCCGTCATCAGTTACCCCGTTATCCCGGTTGTTCATCTTAGTATTCATACGGGACCTCACCAAAGCAATTTGGATTGGTAAACATCAAATAGCTTCAAAGGATTTGAATTGTTTAAACAATATACTATGTTTGCATCAATAACATCTAGCTGGGACGAAAGCTAGAAAGCATGCTTGAATATAGTTCATTAAGGGAATACGAACTTTAAAGTATAACAGTTACAATATGAACTGAATAATCATCAATAACGTTTCGCATCACAATTGAAGTTATAGAACTTTACAATAAAGGAGCTTGCACGAATGATTAATTAATCACAAGCCCAAACTTACCCTCGCTGCAAACAACTGAATAAGAGTTGAATAAATTCATAATGAAAAATAGGGTAAGAAACTTGACTTGATCGTTGTTTACCAATAACAGATTAACAGCTTACAGCTATCTGCACTTCACGTACCCTACCCAATTGTATAATCATACACATCAACTATTAGCAACGCATAGTAGTTGTAATATAAACTTTACTCTATAATTTTCAGAGTTCACTCTATGATTTTCACTCTACTATCTGCACTCTACGATTTTCAGAGTTCACTCTACGATTTTCACTTACTCTACGATTTTCAATGTTGACTCTACGATTTTCACTCTACTATCTGCACTCTACGATTTTCAGAGTTTACTCTACGACTTTCATTGACTCTACGATTTTCAGAGTTTACTCTACGATTTTCAGAGTTTACTCTACGATTTTCATTGACTCTACGATTTTCAGAGTTTCTCTACGATTTTCACTGACTCTACGATTTTCATTGACTCTACGATTTTCACTCTACTATATGCACTCTACGATTTTCAGAGTTTACTCTACGACTTTCACTGACTCTACGATTTTCAGATTTTCCTCTACGATTTTCATTTACTCTACGATTTTCAGAGTTTACTCTACGATTTTCATTGACTCTACGATTTTCACCGACTCTACGATTTTCAGAGTTAACTCTACGATTTTCACTGACTCTATGATTTTCAGAGTTTACTCTATGATTTTCACTGACTCTATGATTTTCAGAGTTAACTCTACGATTTTCATTGACTCTACGATTTTCAGAGTTTACTCTACGATTCTCATTGACTCTACGATTTTCAGAGTTTACTCTACGATTTTCACTGACTCTACGATTTTCAGAGTTTACTCTAACGATTTTCATTGACTCTACGATTTTTAGAGTTTACTCTACGATTGACTCTACGATTTTTATTGACTCTACGATTTTCATTGACTCTACGATTTACAGAGTTTACTCTACGATTTTTATTGACTCTACGATTTTTATTCCCGCTAATCTAAAGATGATATGACCATGATACTTGGACACAATAAACTTCATACATCAAGGTATTTTACAAAAATATAACATTCATAAAACTAGCATGCTAAGACCATAAACCAACTACATAGAAAAGCGTGCAAGCACTAGTTTTATACTTAGAAAAATTCTAAAATTTCCAGAATTCTGCAGATTTTATTACCAACATGCATGCTTACGATTTTCATAACTTGCTCAATTTAACTCCATTTCTTATGAAATTTGGACAGGTTGTACCTCATGTTACATACTATTTTATAAAATTATTACATACGTTAATCGAGTCATATACACCATGATTCTGAGGCTCCAAAAAACCCCAAAAATCACAAATTACTAGTTAAACCCAATTTGACAAAAATCCATTATTTTGCTTCTAGCATGCAATTAAATTATTCCTAATGTCCAGATCATCTACTCTCACATATTTTCACATTTCACAACATCAAACTTCAACAAACTTCCACCTTTTTGATTAATTTAGCACCTTAGAGACATTTTATCAAAGGTAGAGCATGCATTGCTTAATTTTTTGATTTTATATGAATTTGATGCATGATTAACCCATATCTTTTGTTGTTAATGATCTATAATCATCAAACAATAGTAACATGGAAACATAAAGCCACAATAAATCATTTACCAATTTTATATGTATTTTCTTCTCATTTTTCTTATAAAAATAAAACGGGTTCATGAATTACCTTTTGATGAATTTCTTCTTGGTTTAATATGATGCTCCTTCTCCTTGCTTGTCAAATCCTCAGTAATCCTCCAAAATTAGTTCTAACTCTCTTAGGCTCTCAATGTCTCTCCATGTTTACTCACTTGGTGGAATTTTCTTAAAAGAAAAGTGTGTTTGTATATATGTATAGCTTTGTTAGAGTCTTTTGATTCCCATAACCCCCAACTCCCATAACCCCCAACTCTAATGATTAGTTACTCACAATACTTAATACTACAATAATATAGTTAATTAATAGGAAGAATGTGGGAGTTAGAGAAAATGAATGTGGGAGTTAGAAAAATAAAAAGAATTTTGATTTTAAGGAATAAAATAAATTACTTCCACCTTAGCTATTATGTAATATACGTATACTCCCTCCCTTGTCCCAATTTAATAGTCTCATGGGTCCATCAGTTCAGTTAATTTCTATTATAAAAAAATACATATATTATTTTAATCAATTAATCAATTAATAAGCTATTTGACTATTTTACCATTCGAAACCAAACTTTGCGAACCATATATCGATTCCTACTAAAGTCGACGTTCCGAATGTCATGGGACTATCCGTTTAGTCAAATTCATCTCTAAAATTTGTATTTAACTTTTTCCTCAAAAAAGTCAACTGGTTGTCTTTGACCAAAAAGTCAACTGTGACACTTTTTCGTGATTACAGTCTATCCTGACTAATTTCGACGTTCTGGACTCGAATACACAGTCCGCGTCTCTAAATTCTGCTCTGAACTCCAGCTCATGATTTAATACCATCCCACGTAATAAATAGAATAATTCCCTACTTAATCAATTTAAATAGTTAAATAAAACTAAACCAACCATTTAAATACATCTCATCACATATCTTGAAATAACACATATATGTACAACACATATACATCTAATAAATGAAATCTCCCAAAAGTTTCATATAAATTCGTTTATTAATAATTCTTAAATTACATAAAAAAATATCTCGGATATTACAGATCCCCCTAGACTTTTTCATACCAAAATGAAGTCTGAAATTCAAAATTTGTTATTTTCATAATAAAAGTGTCGTTATAAATCTTATAGTGATGATTTTCTTTACAACGATATTTTTGTTGTGAAAATAACAAAAAATATTGTGCATTTAACAATTCCGAAATCTCCTATATGTATTGTTAATGCCAAGTTTCATGTGCGCGTCTAATCACAGAATCCACGCGCTGAAACCTGCATAATAACAGATCACACAGAAGCTTGACGGCTTGAGCCACCGGGGGATAGCTCCGGTTTGAGAATAAGTACATGTCGTTCACAAGGTTTTAACATTGGAGGCTTAAGTGTTTAGTGCTCAAAGATGTATTACTTCTTGATAGTAACCCTAGCCCTATATTTATACTACTCTCATCACCTTTAGACTCCTTCTCCCAGTCGGATTAGGACTCCTAAACATGGCAGTTACCATATTATGGGTCTAACACAATCTCCTTAAAAGGTGCAAGTGGAACTCAATCCCAACACTACCTTTGGAGTTACCTTATTCAAATAGGGTTAGGAGTCCAGACTTTGCATGCAGGACAACCCACTGCACAGGCCCAACCCAACCGAACTCACCATCGGGTCTAGACTTTGGGCCAAAGGACTCGAAGGCCAGACCCCGAACAACATACACCATAGTAAGGTTCTGGCCCAAAGAACTCAGATACCGAACCCTAACACCTCCATTATCTCCGAGGCGTTTGGCCCATCAGACTTACCAACCCCTTTTAACGTCAGGCCTTAGGTCCACCTGGGTGTCGGTAAAATGCTCCCGAACATTGCCCCCCAGTCTCTTGTTATAATTTATTTATAACCAGAGACTTGAAAGGTCATGAAATTGAAGAGTCACGACAGCTAATGATGAGTTTCCTAGGGAAACCAAATGACTTTTTCTCGCTTTTCAGAACCCTACACGTTTCCCCCAACGCCGAGCCTCACCTTCCATAAATAGCCGCCCTTGGGTTTCGAGTCATTATACTTATAAAAACCCCAATCCCACCATCGCTGTCACTCTTTCTTCAGTTCGTCATAACGAAATCCTTTTTTAAATTCTCCGGTGAAGGCGATTTTTGGCGAACATCTCCTTTTATCAGAATCCTTTGATACTAAGCTCATTTCTGCTATTTTCTGCTCTAATGGCTGATTCTACTCCTGAACAAACTTCAATCATCCATGATGTCCTCACTCCTTCTTCCATCCTCTCCACCGACTTATTCTCGGTGGATCTGCCGGCACCATCCTCTGAAGTCGCCGCATCTTCTGTTCTTCCTACTCCGATAAGCGCTGAAGCTAAGATCCAAAATGCCTATCATTTCGACGAGGAATTTTCTCACATCAATACTCCCTCTATTGTCTCTCCTTCCTAACTAAACGACATCCGAATTCTTTTCAACATTCCCAGGGAGTATAAGCTTCAGTTGTTCAAGCCTGGAGAGAAAATGTTCTAGAGACCCAACGGCAAATGGGTCTTCGTTCCCCTGTACCTTCTAAAATACGGGGTTCGATTCCTACTTCTTGAATTCATCTCTTATTTCTTATGTTTCGTGGGTGTCGGGTTCGCCCAGCTTGTGCCAAATTCGCACATCCACTTAATTTCTTTTATAGCCCTATGTCAGGAGGTCGGGATCACCCCCGGCCTCGACTTCTTCTTTACTCTATTCACTGTCGACCGATCGAAGGAACCTGGTCTTCGGCAGCTAAACAAATAACCCAATCGTTCTGTCCTTATCAAGAATCCTTCGAGCAACAAAGGGTGGCATCCACAATGGATCTTCGTGAAGGGGACCGATCTTTAACTCCTGCCCAACTGGGCCCATCCCGACGATCCTATTGCCAAGGTGTCCAAATTCCCCAAGGATCGAGTCGATGCCTTCAAGGTCTTTTACAAGAAGTTGAGCAGGACCGAGTGGAGCCTGGAAGTTCTGTCCAGTGAAGCATGGTTGTACAAGTACGGGCGTAAGTAACTTACTTCTGACTGATCCACAGTTCCTTTAATTTCCTTTTATCTTGCTTCTATAGCTTCTGTCCCAACCCATTCTTCTTTGTGCAGTGATAATTTTCAAGTCCGATGGTGCCGATGACTCCCTGGTGCCTCTTCCCATCTCCACTGAACCGATTCATCCTCCAGTGACAGATGATTCGCCCGACGAGGAAACCATCCCGATCGCGAAACTTTCACTAGGTTCTACATCAGGTCCTATCCTTCCGTCCGCCACTAAAAATGCCCTAAAGATGAGCCGAACTGAGAAGGCGACCTTATTAAAGAAGACCAAGAAGCCCTCCAAGCTCCATACTACAGCTCTCGTCAAGACCACTTCTTCAATTTTTTCGATGCCAGCTCTTCCCCCTCCGGCACAGGTTGCGGTGATCGAGGATTCGGAGGAGACCGAAGAGATTCCTCTCGAACCTCAGCCCAAGAGACCTCGATTAGCCGAAGGTCCCGAACATCCAATTGTCGGGACTAATCCCCTTATCGTCCTCAACACCGACGTCCAAGCCAAGTTCCTCTCACGGGTCGCCGACTACCTGTTGGCCGAAGAGCCCTGCGGAAGTGTTTCCATTCCAGCTGTTCGATCATTTCAAACTTTCTGGTGATGACGAGCATTTTAAAGGATTCACTTCCGAGGAGTATCTTGTAGCCTATGTTCGTGCCCATTGCCAGGTAATTCCCGATCTGATAAATGTCTTCCGTTGTCTTCCTATTTTATTATGCATAGCTGACGCACACTAGTTGCTACAGGCCAATGCCGTTCTCGCCTGTGCCATTTCGCCCCTACTCGAATGACCAAGAAAGAAGTTCAGCTGAGGTCGGATGTGCTGCTTCTCGAGGCAGACATTCTGGGTCTGAACACTGACTTGACTAAAGAAATGGATCTCCACGTCGGGACCCGAAATAAATTGACCGAGGCTGAACGCCAGACTAAAGAAGTTAGGGATCAGTACTCACTGCTTCAGCAGGAATTTGTCGGGCTCGAAGGTCATGCCAAGAAGCTGCTCGAGGAGAGAGATGACCTGGCCGGGGAGAGTAATGAATGGTTACAAGCGCTTCATGTCATCACGGAACAGATGGACAGGTTACATGATAAGCTGTGATGTTCAATCCGAGCCCACAATACTCTGAAGGAGGAACGTGCCGAGTCCAAATAGCGTGTGATCAAAGAGTATGAAGAATCCCCATAGCGCAGTTTGCTGAAGGCTATGAAACCTATCGGGAAAAGGCTAGGGCAAAATTGACTGCTGCTGGGTTCGATACTTCTGTCCTTGACTCTTCAGATGAGGAATCCGAGGCTGGTGATGGAACTCCTCCCAAAAAGTTTTTGTAATTTTCATTTTCCTTTTTTATCTGTACTTTGTCCGAATATTATACGTTCGGATTTTGTAGAAATTTTGAAAGAATGAATGGAGTATAATTGTTTTGTTGGTAGTTATCAGTATCAGTTGTACTTGTGGCTTTTACCAATCAATTTTATCATCTCCCAATTTCTGACTGGTTTGCGCCCGAAGCTTATCTGATTTGATTTACTACTTTCCTGATCAGTTATACTTCAGAATTTTACTGATCAGTTATGTCCTTCCAGACTTTCTGGTCGGTTTAATCCCGAAGTTTGTCTGATCGGATTTGCCAAATCTTATGAATATAAATGAAGTAAACATTTCCAAAGAAAAACTCCCATTTATTTCATTTAAAATTGAAATGGTTATATGAATGAAGAGCAAAAAAGACGTGACTTTTACTGGTAATACTTTCTAAGTCTTCCAGTATGCCATGTATTCTTAACTTTTGAACCATCCATTGCTCAAAACCGGTATGTACCTAGCTTCGGCACCTCTACCACTTCATATTGTCCCTCCTAGTTAGGAATTAGCTTGCCGGTGTTCTTGGGGGTTGATTCTTCCGACTCCCGAAGGACCAAATCTCCAACTTCAAACCTTCTCTGTTTCACCTTCTGATTATAGTGTCGGGCAGTTCTCTGCTAGTAAATTACCAACCTTATCAGAGCTGAATCTCGAGCTTCTTCAAGAAGATCCAAATTTGTTTTTAAACCATCGTCATTGTATATCTCTTTGTACTGACTAACCCGAAGGGTAGGAGATCCGATCTCTACCGGTATGAGTGCATCAGTTCCATATGCTAACCTAAATGGTGAATCTCTCGTGGTTGTTCTCGGGGTGGTTCGGTAAGCCCACAAAACACTGAGAAGTTCTTCCGGCCACCGGCCCTTTAACTCGTTTAAACGCCTTTTAATCCCGTTGAGTAGGGTTCGGTTGGTCACTTCTACTTGACCATTTGATTGAGGATGAGCGACGGAGGTCTTATGATGCTGAATCCCCAACTCCTTCAGAAACCCTTCGAATTTGGACCCCACAAATTGTCTGCCATTATCCGAAACCACTGCCATCGGGATGTCGAAGCGATAAATAACACCTTCCTTGAAAAACTTGAGGCATTCTTGTTCGGTGATCTTCTGCAGAGGCTTGGCTTCGACCCATTTTGTCATATAGTCGATAGCCACGATCACAAAACTTACTTATCCCATGGCCTTCGGCAGACGCCCCAGGATGTTGATTCCCTACACGACAAAGGGAATTAGAGATAAGATCAAATACAGTTCTTCGGGGGGTTGGTGTGGGATGGTTCTGTTCAGTTGACACTTGGGACATTTTCTGACGAATTATTTGGCTTCTGTGTAGATAGTCGGCCAGTAATACCGCTGCCTCAAGATCTTGTGTGCCAGTGACTTGGCCCCCATTTGATCCCCACAAATCCCTTCGTGTATTTCCCGAAGTGTATACTCTGCTTCCGATGGAGTTAAGCATTTAAGCAATGGGGAGCTAAAGGCCCTTCGGTACAGATCTCCGTCAATAAGGATAAAATTTGAACTCCTGTTCTTAATCTGTCTTGCCAAGATTCGGTCCGAAGGTAGGATCCCCTCCGTCAGGTATGAGATATAAAGTGTGAGCCAACAGTCAAGTCGGTCTAGAGTTAGCACGTCCGTCTTTGGGATACTTGGATATTCTAAAACCTCTAGATATACCAATCCATTGAAGGAGCTCGATTCAGTAGTTGCCAACTTGGCTAGAGCATCTGCTATCGTGTTATCCGACTGATCCACTCCCAGAAAGCTATGCGAGTTGAAATACATGAGTTTATCCTTTACCTCAGCCAGGTACATTGACATTCTTGCTCCTCGGGCCTCATACTCTCCTGATAACTGCTTAACTACCAGCTGTGAATCACTGTAAATGGCTATCCTCTGTACTTCCAAGCTTCAGGCCAACCGAAGTCTGGCCAGTATGGCCTCATATTCTGCTTCATTATTTGCGGTCGTGAACTGAAATCGAATCGCCTGTTGGACTTTGAAGCCTTCGGGACTGGTTAGAACAACTCCTGCCCCACTAACGTCCGAAGTCGATGACCCGTCAACGTATAGAGTCCACGAAGTTGGCCTTTCTTGGGTGTCGGCCACGATATTCTCACACGGTTCGGTGAAAGAGCATTCTACTATAAAGTCTGCCAACTCCTGCCAATTGATTGCCATTCGGGGGTGATATTCTATAGCGAATTGTGTTAGCTCCATCGCCCATACGGCTAGTCGACCCGACACCTCTGGCTTGTGCAATATTTTCTTTAACGACTGATCTGTATATACCACCACCAACTGACCTTGGAAATAATGCCGAAGCTTCCTGCTTGCAATGATCAAGGCATACACGAATTTTTCTAGGTTCGGATACCTTGTTTCTACTTCTCGAAGGACGTGGCTAACATAGTACACTGGGGATTGTTTTCCTCCCTTGACTCTTACCAGAGCCGCTCCTATTGCCATCGAGCTTGCAGCCAAGTACAAGTATAAAGGTTCCGAAGGGATCGACTTCATCAGCAATGGGGTTGAAGACAAATATTTCCTGATTCCTTGGAACGCATCTTCGCACTCTGAGGTCCATTGAAAATTTATCTTGTTTTTCGGGCCTTTAAGAGTGTCAAAGAAGGGTAATCACCTTTTGGCTAATTTTGACACGAATCGCCGAAGGGCTGCAATTCTCCCCATCAACCGTTGCACATCCTTGTATGTCTTCGGAGACTTCATATCCAAGATCGCCTGTATCTTTTCTGGGTTTGCCTCGATGCCCCTCTTACTGACCAAGTAGCCCAGAAACTTCCCTGATCCCAATCCGAAGGTACATTTGGTCGGGTTCAACTGTAGCTTGTGTCTTCTTACCATTGCGAAGCAGTCTTCTAGGTCCCCCAGATGATCCTAGACTGACATACATTTCATAATCATGTAATCCACGTACACCTCCATGCTTCGTCCTAAATGCTTTCTAAATACAAAGTTCATCATCCGTTGGTAAGTTGCCCCAACGTTGAGTAATTCGAAAGTCATCTTTCGATAAGCATATATGGCCCGATACGTGATAAAGCTCGTCTTCGGGATGTATTCCTTATTCATCGAAATTTGGTGGTATCCCGAGAAAGCATTCATGAAGCTCAACATGTCGTACCCCGATGTCGCATCAATCAACTGGTTTATGTTAGGCAACGGGTAGAAATCTTTCGGGCATTCCTTATTTAGATCTGTGTAATCTATGCATAATCTCCATTTCCCATTTTGTTTATGAACCAGAACCACATTTTCCAGCCATTCGGGGTAGTCAATCTCGAAAATAAATCCCGCCTCCAGCAGTTTGGTGATTTCCTCATCAATGATCCTCTGTCTTTCCGGGGTGAAAATTCTTCTTTTCTGTATTACTGGTTTCCTCTTCGGGTCTGTATGCAATTTATGTAAAGCCACCGACTCATTTACCCCGGGAATGTCGCTAGGCTCCCAAGCAAAGATATTAGCATACACCCGAAGCAGATCCACCAATCTTATCTGTAGTGGTTCTATTAATCATGCCCCAATCTTGACCAGTTTCTTTGTGTTTCCAAGGATTAACTCCATATCTTTGGTCTCTTCAGCGGGTAGGGCCATCGGTTCGGTACTACTCTCAGTGAATGGTTCCATTTTGATGGCCATTGTCTATTTTTGTTTGCTGACTCCGATCCCTGAAGAAATCAAGGTGTTCTAATAACACCGTCGGGCGATATCCAGATCTCCTTTCACCTCCCCTATCCCGTTTGGTGTCGGAAATTTGATCTTGAAATGTGGTATGGATGTTACTTCTTGCAAAGCCACCAGTGTCGGTCTTCCCAGGATGGCGTTGTACGCCGAATCTACCTGTACTATGCAAAATCTGATAAGAATTTCTACCTGCTGAGGTTCCATGCCAAACCTGACTGGCAACTCAATGGTGACCGACACGTGAACTGGGTCACCACTGAAACCATACAACGGGCCTTCTCCTCCCACCACCATCTTCTTGCCTTCTAAATCCATCCTCTGGTAGGTGTGTGTATACAGTATATTGACCAAGGACCCATTGTCGATCATCATCCTTTTCATGTCCACTGGCTCGACCTGTGCTGTTATTACCAGCGCCCCATCATGCGGTTCAATATGGTCGGTAGTGTAGTCTTTGTCGAAGAAAGAGATGGAAACTCTCGAGTAGGCCCGACCTTTTCTGGGAGACGAATTTGCTACTAACAACACGGCCTCGAGGTGTCTACTTCTCTTTCTTTCGGTCACACGCCCTACCGAACCGCCCGATATTACATCAATCACTCCTCGGGTTTGGGTGTTCGGTTGTGGCTGTGTTTCCTGAGTTGGTCCTCTGTTTTCTTCTCGAGGTGCCTCTGATCCTTCCCGACCGACCACATACTGCACCAACTTCACATTCTGGATGTTCTTCTCAATCAAATCTTTCAGATCAATGCACATCTCCGTCGAGGCGAGATTGATGGTATTCACAGTACTTGTCTCAGCCTCTCTTGCCCAATTTCGGCTGATTCGAGCATGGCTCGAAGAAAGATTTATTCTTCATTTCTTCTAATATCTTTGCCCGATCCGTGTTAAGGGCAGAGTAAACTTTGTTGACATTTCGGTTCGGGAAAGGTGGTCGTCCACTCCCTGAACCTCCACCGTTGTAGTTTTTCTTAGTGAAGTTATCCGACCTTCCCTGATTATCGGACCGATGGTAGTTCTGCTTATCCCGATCTTTAGACTTCTCATAAGACTGAGAATGGGGTTTAAAATTTCTCATTACCTCTTCTATTTCTATGTATCCCTCGGCTTGGTGGAAAGCTTCTGTCAAATCTCCTGGAGGTTTGATCACTAGATCCTTCATCAACTTTTTTGACTTCCCAATATCCAAACCGGTCGTGAAAAATCCCAAGGCCTGTGGAGAGTTTAACTCTGCTACCGACCCCACAGCCTCTCAGAATCTTTTGACGTATTGACCTAGGCTTTCATCTGACTTTTGTCGAACCTGCATGAGGGAAGCTGTGATCGTTCCTCGCCTTCTGTTACTCCCGAACCGGGCATGTAATTTTTCCCGAAGATCACTCCACGAATTAATCGATCCCGCAGCAAGGGTTCCCATCCACTCTCGGGCGCTCTTCTTCAAGGTTGTCGTAAACATGTGGCACTTTATAGCGTTCGAGTGGCCATAGTAGGTCATTAGGCGGTCATACCCGTCTGAATGATCATAGGGATCTCCTAGCCCGTCATATGTCTCCATTGGGGGAATTTTCTTTTTAGGATCGGCCGTCACACGATTGATTTTTGGCAAAAAAGGGGATCCTAGGCAAGCCGAAGGTGTCCCCATTGAGTTCTTTGCCACCAGCAGCTTTTCCAGTTCTGCCACCCTTCGAGCAAGGGGTAGGACTCCTCCTTACGAGGGGACGATCGGGGTCTGTCCCTTCCGTATTTGGAGGTCCTGTTCCTCCTCCTTTGTCCCGATCTGCCTGGATGTTTTGATCAGCGTTCCGCCGAACAGCTCCTTCGTCTGCTTCGGCCATCCCACGAGCGACTCATGTGCCTGCTCTTTTCTTTTTCGACATCTCCTCGTCGAGGTGACCGAGATCGGCTCCGAGGCCTACGCCTTTTTGAGGATGCCTCCTGTTCTCCGGCTATCTTGGCCATCTACTGTTCGAGCTCTTCCTGTTGAAGATGCAGGGCCATCATAGCGTCTTTTTTTTGCTGCATCTTTTTCTGCAGAATAAACTCCCTCTGGTCCCGGCTACCCTCTCCTCGATTCTTTCCATGGACCTCCAATGCCCGGGAGTTGTTCTCATCCGCATGACTAGCCTAATTTGGCGTATGATGGCTGTTATGGAAGAGTTTCCGTCCGAGGGAAGCGACCGGTTCCTCCTGATCACCCTGGATTCTGGAACCCAATCTGTCTTTCACCGACCCCCTCACCTGTGTGGTTTGGTGGGTCTTTGCCTTCTCCATGATAGAATCACTGTTCTCCCTGCTAACCATGGCCTCTTACCGGAAAAATTTAGTTGTGATTAATTAAGCACTAAAAAGCCCTCCTTCTAGCGCCAATGTTAACGCCAAGTTTCATCTGCGCGTCCAATCACAGAATCCACGCGTTAAAACCTGCACAATAACAGATCACACAAAAGTTTTACGGCTTGTGCCACCGGGGGATAGCTCCGATGTGAGAATAAGTACAGGCCGTTCACAAGGTTTTAACAATGGAGGCTTAAGTGTTTAGTGCTCAAAGATGTATTACCTCTTGATAGTAACCCTAGCCCTGTATTTATACTACTCTCATCACCTTTAGACTCCTTCTCCCAGTCGGATTAGGACTCCTAAACATGGCAGTTACTATATTATGGGTCCAACACAATCTCCTTAAAAGGTGCAAGTGGAACTCAATCCCAACACTACCTTTGGAGTTACCTTATTCAAATAGGGTTAGGAGTCCAGACTCTGCACGCAGGACGGTCCAGTGCACAGGCCCAACCAAACCAAACTCACCATCGGGTCTAGACTTCGGCCCAAAGGACTCGAAGTTCCGACCCCGAACAACATACACCATAGTAAAGTTCCAGCCCAAAGGACTCGGATACCGAACCCTAATACCTCCATTATCTCCGAGGCCTTTGGCCCATCAGACTTACCAACCCCTTCTAACGTCAGGCCTTAGGCCCACCTGGGTGTTGGTAAAATGCTCCCGAACATGTATATATTAAAATCATGCTTACTAGCTAGAGGAAGTCTATGAGTTTGGAAGGCTTTCCAGCTATGATCTAAACAAACTCAATATTATTTAGAGAATTGTTAAATTCATAACATTTTTTGTTATTTTCACAACAAAAGTGTTGCTGTAGATATGTAGCGACGGTGAAACCCGTCGCTATAGGATCTATAGCGATACTTTTGTTATAAAAATAACATTTTCGGTTGTGAATGTAACAGTTTCCTATTATTTACTACTAGCTTACAAGATGAATACGGAACAAAATCTCCATATTTTGTTTACACATTGGATGACTAAAGAAAAAATGCATATCCACCATCTTAATTCAACTAATGCTATAAAATCCAATGGATAAAAAACCATCACCACTTAAATTTTGGCCGAGCATACTTGATGATTTTTAACTCAATCTTGATCATTCATTTCAAAATGAAAGATGATCCATGCCATTCATAAATTTTTGGACCATATTACCCTCACTTGAATTTTACTATAAACATGCCATCAATTCTTCATTTCTAACACAAAATTTTTAGTTGTTTATATAAATGATGTTTATTGTCTAAAAAACTGATGAATGTTCTATTATAAACTGCTATCTGATTGAAAGTATTTGAACGTTGACTGATTTATCTGCTATACTTGTTTTCTCATATGAAAGTAGACATGATAATATAGTTGGTTAACTATCGTGTCAACCCATATTAACTGGAACCAAGTTGGTTGGTTAACTATTTTTATTTATTTGGGTTAATTAAAGTTTGGAACTATATTTTGGAACCATATTTTTAAAAAGAAATATAGTTCCAACCCGGTTAACCATTTTCGACCCATATTTTATTCCAAATCCAAATCAAAAATTTTTTCCATCCATATTTACATATTCAAGAAGCTCAACCACCCACCCCCACCCCACCCCCACCCAAGCACTCACCCCACCCCACCCACCCACCCCACCCCACCCACCCCACCCATAAGACCCCAACTTTTATGAATAAAGAAGATTTTTCTATAAATATCATTTTTGAATATTATGGAATGAATTTGATATAATGTTATAGTCGTGGGTAATATTTATAAATTTTGCAAAGTACGCAATATATTATATAATATTCGATTGATCAGGGAAAATTCGTACAACGACACAATCATTGGTGAACCCCACAACAGAATTATTGTCAGAGTTAGAAAATGACAAAATTATCTTTTTATAAAAATAACGGCGGAAGTTTTACCGTTAACTGTTGAAACACCCGGTGTTAAAAGTACAGTAATACACGTGGTTGCATAGTAGCACACGATATTGATTATTGATGCTTAAGTGTGAAGTCACTCAGTTTTGTTCAATTATTGCTACAGTATTTGCTGCATAGTATCTCACATTATTTGATTCAATTATTGTCGATATTTTATATATTATTAAATCAATAATTGAGACGACGAAGTTATTAATATTATTATTTGCAATATTAACGATATCTAGAAGTTTTGTCAAGGAGAGGTTTGGTCACCTAATTACGCGCCAATAGGGAGAAATTCTTATTGGAAAGCCCCCTCTTTCTTGGGAACGACTTGGTTGATTAATATTGTGAATTATAATAATGGTGATAAATTTTGTTTTATTATTATTATAAATGTAATAAAATAGAAAACTTTTTATATAAAACATAATACTTTTTATAAAATTTTGTTTTATTTGATTATAAATAGAATATATTATATTTTATTATGCATAGTGTTTGCATAGTGCCTGCATATTGTTTGTATAGTAAAATCTTTTTTATATAAAACAGAATACTTTTATAAAGTCATTTATTTTATTAGATTTTAAATAAAATATATTATATTTTATTATGAATAGTGTTTGTATAGTGCCTGCATAGTATTTGCATAATAAAAATGTTTTATATAAAACAGAATACTTTTTATAAAGTTTTGTTTTATTTGATTATAAATAGAATATATTATATTTTATTGCATAGTGCAACATAATATCATTTCCATTCTCTTATAAATAGGATGCTTAGTTTGAATTGAAAATCACACCAGAAATTCAGAGAATTCTTCTTCTATAATCTTGAGCGTATTTTTTTAGAGTTTAAGAAAGTTTTGAGCGTAGAAAATAGTACAAGTTTTCTTCAAGAATATCCTCGCCTTACCACTCGGAATACTCTTCTTTTTAAGGTAAGGGGTATTATTCTTTCGTATTCATGAAGAGAGTTATTTTCTTTCAATACTTGTAAGGGTTGTTATTCCATTCTTCATTATTTTATTGGAATAACCTGTCTGTGCGGTCTATCGCATGCCTGGTGAATTATGTTGTTATTCCATTCTTTATTATTCTGTTGGAATATCCTGTCTGTACGGATTACGCATGACCAGGTTCCATTCTTTATTATTCTGTTAGAATATTCTGTTTGTGAGGATTACGCATGACCTGGTTCCATTCTTTATTATTCTGTTGGAATATCCTGTCTATGTGGGTTACGCATGATATGGTTCCATTCTTTATTATTCTGTTGGAATAACCTGTCTGTGCAGATTACGAACGCCTGGTGAATTCTTCTTTATTCCATTCTTTATTATTCTGTTGGAATAATCTATCTACGTGGATTACCGCATGGCGGTAAAAATCCATTTGCGGTTTTATATATTCTATTATACTCAGTTGGTTAAAGTTTTGGCTTCTATACTCCATGAAATTAGTGGAATATCCTTGATATTTGCGCTTCATCCAGTATCTTTTCATGGAAATGTTCTTCTGAGCATTCTTGAATTTTACTCCACAAAACAGTATCATGTTGACAATTTGGACGTTATTGATTTCTGGATAAATTAAATTATAAATCTTTAAAAATTTATCCCTGAACTTGTTTTATTGAATTCTTATATCATTGTCATCATCCTCATGGTTATAATATGTTGAAAGTCATCTGTGGCCTGTAATGCATAGATGGACTTGGTATGGTTATGACCAGAGATTATTCGATATAATCATGACCATAATGTTACAAATGATGTGGTAAAAGTCCACATTTACTGTAGTGCATTAATGGACAGTTGTTGGAATGATCATGACCATTGATGAATACACGAATATCATTGGCTTGTAGTGCATGAATAATTTGTGGTCGTGATACTAATGAATATCCTTGGCCGTAGTGCAGGGATGATGTGGTTTATTTTTTAAGCCAAGTCTCAGCGATAAAAGTGATGAAAAACCTTTTAAATCATAAAAGATAGTAGATTTTATTCTCTACTTGACTCTTCTAATGGATTGTTTGTTCCGCTGAAGTTAAACTTGATGTTTGTTATATTTTATCAGTTTAACACTGTTGAAGGCTAACGATAAATTATTCTACATTATCTTAGTCATAATATTTCTTACTAGGCTAGTTGAGATCACCCTTTCTTTCACTGTTCTCTTCAGAAATGAGAATATAGCTGGGACGAGTCGGGGAACGGATTGACGGTCCAGATGGTTGTTTTAGTAGTCCTCACTATTCTATAAAATAGTGTGACAATAAATGTATTGAGGACTCCATTGAGTATGGATATTGTCTAGATGACAATATTCTTATTAAAACTCTTAGATTATGTTTTATCGTATTTTACACGACTGTTGTATAATTAAGTTGTATTTGAATTTTGTACCATGTATTTGGCGACTCACGATAGGTGATGTATACCTATTTTGGGGGTGTCACAGTTGGTATCAAAGCTTAGGGATATGATCCCTGGCTGAGATGTGAGACAAGAACTAGGAGGGGAGAGATGGGGAATTCCTTCGCTAGTATGACCTACCTAAGTTTATTTGGTATTTATTTGGTCGGTCAAAGTATAGGGATAATATGTGACATGTCAATTAATCCTTGTTTTGTGGCAGTATTTGAAAATGACATCTGAGAATGTTGAGAATAGAAATGGAGCACAGGAGACCGTTGAGTCACCACAGATCAACACCCAGGATAATGTGCATCAGGAAGGTAATAATCCTCAGGTGAACAACAACACCGACCAAATGGTGACCGACAGAATGTTTAGGAGCTTTCTGCAATTCGTACAACATCAGGAAAGAGAGACTCCTGTCCAAAATGCGGGTGGAAACACTGGCAACTCTCGGACGGTCACCGCTAAATAGTTCAAGGAGCTGGGACCACCGGAGTTTATTGGAGAGCCAAAACCACTTAAGGCGAAGACGTGGATAAAGCAGGTCACCAAGATATTTGATGTCTTGGGATGCTCTAAGGAGCAAAAGGTTCCCTTTGCCACCTTTATGTTGCGAGGAGAGGCAGATTACTTGTGGGAATCAGTAAAGCGTACTCAATTTGCTGTACTGAAGATGTCTTGGGAGAAGTTCCAAGAACTATTCAATAATAAGTACTTTCCCGAAAGTATTCGTCACATGAAAGAGGTAGAGTTCATCATGTTGGAGCAAAATAATATGACCGAGTTTGTCGAGTTATTCCGGTTTGCCTCTCACTTGGTTGACAATGAGGAGAGAATGACGCGGATGTTTCTAAGAGGTTTGAAACCCGAGATACGTCAATATCTAATTTCTCATAAACTGTGTTTGTATTCAGATGTTGTAAATAGGGCTCAATTATTGGAGCGCGATAACGAGTCAACTCAACCAAGAGAAAGCAGCCGGCAAAATGATAATACCAGTGGTAGCAGTCATCGAAGCGGTGACAACAAATGTGGAGGGAATCAACATGCTAGAAATGGTAACCATTTTGATGGTAATCATGGCCAAGACAATAAAAGTGGACATTTCAAGAAGAGGAGATTTAACAATGATGGAAAGACGTCATCACCAGTACCCGTTGTTAAGGAAGGAGGACGACTACTTATCATATGCTTTAAATGCGAAGGGGAGGGACATATCAATCCAAACTACGCGATTCCATCCAAAGCGTGTTATAATTGTGGAAGAGAAGGTCACCTAGCCCGATTTTGTCGTACACCGAAGAAAAGTCCAGTTGGAACGGTGACACAAAATACCGTCCCAGACAAGTCAAAACCAGTAGTTCAAGGGAGAACATTTGTTGTGACCTCCCAAAAAACAAGGAACCCAAACGAGGTCATCACGGGTAAGCGTATCATAAACTCTAACGAAGTCTATACCTTATTTGATACTGGTTCTACCCATTCTTTTATTTCTCCTACTTGCGCTCAACGATTAAATTTGACTCCGGAGAAATTAGACTTTGACTTATCTGTGAAAACTCCGTTGGGAGAAACCTTCATTACATCCACTATTTATAAGTCTTGTTTGATTCAAATCGGTACCCTCATATTACCTATCGATCTTATTTCATTTAAAATACTTGAATTTGATATGATTCTAGGGATTGATTGGTTAACTACTCATCATGTAAAAATTAATTATTTTCGTAAGGTTGTTAGCTTTCATATTCCTAACCAGCCTATTATGCGAATTCAAGCAACCAAACCATTAAAATCAATCATTGTCATCTCAAGCTATAAAGCTATTCATTTATTGAAAAATGGATGTAAAGCTTTCTTTAGCTCATGTCACAGATTTAAACAAAACTACGTCAGATTTGAATGATATTTCTATTGTTAATAAATTTCCTGATGTATTCTCTGAAGAACTTCATGGCCTACCCCCAAAGCGTGAAATTGAATTTTGTATCGACCTTGAACCCGGTACAAAACCCATTTTTAAAGCCCCATATCGAATGGCTCCTATTGAACTTCAGGAGTTAAAGACCCAATTGCAGGAATTGTTAGACATTAGTTTCATTCGTCCTAGTACGCCTCCTTGGGTTGCTCCTGTTCTATTCGTGAAGAAGAAAGATGGAAGTATGCGACTTTGTATTGACTACCGGGAATTGAACAATGTCACCATCAAGAACAGGTATCCGTTACCTCGCATTGATGACATGTTTGACCAGTTGCAAGGAGCACAATTCTTTTCAAAGATCGATCTTCGTTTTGGATATCATCAGCTGAAGGTTAAAATTGAGGATATTCTAAAGACTGCCTTCAGAACTCGGTATGGGCATTATGAATTCTTAGTCATGTCTTTTGGATTGACTAATGCTCCTATTGCCTTCATGGATACGATGAACCGAGTATTCAAGGAATATTTGGATTACTTTATGGTCATCTTTATTGATGACATCCTCATATATTCCAAAAGCCGTGAAGATCATGAACAACACTTGAGGCTGATACTTCAAAAACTTCGTGAAAACAAGCTTTATGCCAAGTTGAAGAAATGCGAGTTTTGGCTTGAGGAAGTAGCATTCCTTGGGCACGTAGTATCAAGTCATGGAATATCTGTTGACCCAGCAAAGATTGAAGCTATTCAAAGGTGGGAGCAACCTAAATCAGTGACCGAAGTACGTAGCTTTCTCGGATTAGCTGGTTATTATCGGAGATTCGTGGAAGGGTTTTCTTGAATCGCTACTCCATTAACTCAGCTGACTCGAAAAGATATAAAATTCGGTTGGAACGTGGAATGTGAGAAGAGTCTTCAAGAACTCAAGAAGAGACTCATTTCAGCATTTGTTCTGACAATACCATCTAGCTCGAAGGGATTTGTCATCTACAGTGATGCATCGGGCAAAGGGTTAGGATGTGTTCTCATGCAGCATGGGAAAGTCATAGCCTATGCCTCTCAATAACTCAAAGAATATGAGAGGAATTATCCTACCCATGATCTAGAGTTGACAGTGGTTATCTTCGCACTTAAAATTTGGGGGCATTACCTGTATGGAGAGAAGATGGAGATCTTTACGGATCATAAAAGCCTCAAATATTTCTTCACTCAAAAGAAAATCAACATACAACAATGACGTTGGCTTGAACTGTTGAAAGATTATGATCATACCATCCAATACCATCCTGGAAAAGCGAACGTGGTAGCTGACGCGTTGAGTAGAAGATCATATGCGGGTACAAGTACGATATTGTTAACGCAAAGGCCCATTTTGTGTGACTTGCAAAGGATGGAGATAGAGTTAAAGACTCCAGGGACCCATGTGATGATGACGAATATACGAGTATAACTGACTTTAATCGATAAAGTTAAAGTTGCTCAAACTACAGACCTGGAGCTGATGCATATGAGGAAGAAAGTGCAATAAGGTGCTATTTTGGAAGCAAGAATCGATGAAGAAAGAATACTTCGAGTTAACTCTAGACTTTGTGTTCCTAACGATTCTGACTTAAAGTATAAAATCATAATGGAGGCGCACAACACACCGTTTGCAATCCATCTTGGGAGTACCAAAATGTATCATGATCTTCGATATACATTTTGGTGGAGCATTATGAAGAGAGAGATCGTAGAGTTTATCTTAAGGTGTCTAACTTGTCAATGAGTCAAGGCGGAGCATCAAGTACCAAAAGGTCCATTGCAACCACTTGAAATTCCAGAATGGAAGTGGTAGCACATTACCATAGATTTCATTACCGGTCTTCCCAAGGTTTCTCAATGCATAAATACAATTTGGGTCATTGTTGATAGATTGACCAAGTCGGCTCATTTCTTACCTATACAAGAAATTTATACACTTTAACGTCTTGCTTGTATGTACATAAATGAGATTGTAAGACTGTATGGTATGCCAGTATCCATAGTTTCTGATCGGGACTCAAGATTCACTTCACGATTTTGGGTTAGTTTGCAGAAAGCTATGGGCACGGATTTACGATTTATCTAGACATATCATCCTTAGACGGACGGGCAGTCAGAGAGGACTATTCAAACTCTTGAAGATCTATTAAGACTCTGTTTCCTTGACTTCAAGGGAAGTTGGGACAAGTTCTTACCATTGGTGGAGTTTTTCTACAACAATAGTTATCAAGCAAGTATTGGCATGACTCCATTCGAGGCGTTGTATGGAAGAAAGTGTCGTTCTCCAGTATGCTGGGATGAGGTGGGTGAATCAAGGATTTTGGGACCAGAGTTGGTACGTATGACTACAGAAAATATTCAAACGATCCGACAATGTATAAAAACTTCACAAGATCGACAAAAGAGTTATGCTGATCTTCATCGAAAGGACGTAGAATTTGATATTGGAGATCATGTGTTGTTACGTGTTACTCCTTGGAAAGGAGTTACGAGATTTGGAAAGAGAGGAAAGTTCAATCCTCGATTCATTGGCCCATTTTTAATCCTCGATCGAGTAGGAACTGTGGCCTATAGACTCGCTTTACCGCCAAGTATGTCTCGTGTTCATAACATTTTTCACATATCTATGTTACGTAAATATGTGAAAGACCCGCACCACATTATTGAGTTAGAACCAGATGAAATAGCAGAAGATTTAACGTATGAAGAGGTTCCTGTTAAAATCTTGGATAAAAAGGAGCATATTTTACGCTCCAAGGTTATACCTCAAGTCAAAGTTTTGTGGAGAAACCACGATGTTGAAGAAATGACCTAGGAGTAAGAATTTGAAATGAAATCAAGGTATCCTTACCTCTTCGACATACAAGGTACGTACCCTAATTTCGAGAGTGAAATTTCATAAGAATGGGAGGTTGTAAGACCCCAAATTTTATGAATAAAGATTATTTTTCTATAAATATCATTTTTGAATATTATGGAATGAATTTGATATAATGTTATAGTTGTGGGTAATATTTATAAATTTTGTAAAGTACGTAAGTTGTTATATAATATTCGATTGGTCAGAGAATATTCGTACAATGACACAATCATTGGTGGACCCAACAGAAGAATTATTGTCGGAGTTAGAAATCGATAAAATTATCTTTTTATAAAAATAACGGCTGAAGTTTTACCGTTAACTGTTGAAACATCTGGTGTTAAAAGTACAGTAATATGCGTGGTTGCATAGTAGCACACGGTATTGATTATTGATGCTTACGTGAGAATTCACTCAGTTTTGTTCAGTTATTGCTATAGTAATTGCTGTATAGTATCTCACGTTATTTGATTCAATTATTGTCGATATTTTATATATTATTAAATCAATAATTGAGACGTTAAAGTTATTAATATTATTATTTGCAATATTAACGATGTCTAGAAGTTCTGTCAAGGAGAGGTTTGTCACCTAATTGCGTGCCAATAGAGAGAAATCCTTATTGGAAAGCCTCCTCTTTCCTGGGAACGACCTGGTCGATTAATATTGTGAATTATAATAATAGTGATAAATTTTGTTTTATTATTATTATAAATGTAATAAAACAGAAAACTTTTTATATAAAACAGAATACTTTTTATAAAGTTTTGTTTTATTTGATTATAAATAGAATATATTATATTATATTATGCATAGTATTTGAATAGTGCCTGCATAGTATTTGCATAGTAAATTTTTTTTATATAAAACAGAATACTTTTATAAAGTTATTTGTTTTATTAGATTTTAAATAAAATATATTATATTTTATTATGCATAGTTTTTGCATAGTGCCTGCATAGTAAATTTTTTTATAAAAACATAATACTTTTTATAAAATTTTATTTTATTTGATTATAAATAGAATATATTATATTTTATTACATAGTGCAACATAGTATCCTTTCCATTTTCCTATCAATAGGATGCTTAGTTAGAATTGAAAATAACACCAAAAATTCAGAGAATTCTTCTTCTATAATTTTGAGCGTATTTCTTTAGAGTTTAAGAAAGCTTTGAACGTAGAAAATAGTGCAAGTTTTCTTCAAGAATATCCTCGCCCTACCAGTCGGAATACTCTTCTTTTTAAGGTAAGGGATATTATTCTTTCATATTCATGAAGAGAGTTATTTTCTTTCAATACTCGTAAGGGTTGTTATTCCATTCTTTATTATTCTGTTAGAATAACCTGTAAGTGCGGTCTATCGCATGCTTTGTGAATTATGTTGTTATTCCATTCTTTATTATTCTGTTGGAATATCCCGTCTGTGCGGATTACGCATGACATGGTTCTATTCTTTATTATTCTGTTAGAATATCCTGTCTGTGCGAATTACGCATGACCTGGTTCCATTCTTTATTATTTTATTGGAATATCATGTCTGTGCGGGTTACGCATGACATGGTTCCATTCTTTATTATTCTGTTGGAATAATCTGTCTGTGCGGATTACGCACTCCTGGTGAATTCTTCTGTTATTCAATTCTTTATTATTCTGTTGGAATAATCTGTCTACGTGGATTACCGCATGGCGGCAAAAATCCATTTGCAGTTTCATATATTCTATTATACTCAGTTGGTTAAAGTTTTGACTTCTATACTCCATGAAATTAGTGGAATATCCTTGATGTTTGCGCTTCATCCAATATCTTTTCATGGAAATGTTCTTCTGAGCATTCTTGAATTTTACTCCACAAAATAGTATCATGTTGACAATTTGGATGTTATTGATTTTTGGATAAATTAAATTATAAATCTTTAAAAATTTATCCCTGAACTTGTTTTATTGAATTCTTATATCATTGTCGTCATCCTCATGGTTATAATATATTGAAGGTCATCTGTGGCCAGTAGTGCATAGATGGACTTGATATGATTATGACCAGGGATTATTCGGTATAATCATGACCGTAATGTTGCAAATGATGTGGTAAAAGTCCACATTGGCTGTAGTGCATTGATGGACAGTTGTTGGCATGATCATGACCATTGATGAATATACGAATATCATTGGCCCGTAGTGCATGGATAATTTGTGGTCGTGATACTAATGAATATCCTTGGCCGTAGTGCAGGGATGATGTGGTTTATTTTTTTAGCTGAGTCTCAGCGATAAAAGTGATGAAAAACCTTTTAAATCATAGAAGATAGTAAATTTTATTCTCTACTTGACTCTTCTAATAAATTGTTTGTTCTGATGCAGTTAAACTTGATGTTTGTTATATTTTATCAGTTTAACACTATTGAAGGCTAACGATAAATTATTCTGCATTATCTTAGTCATAATATTTCTTACTTGGCTAGTTAAGCTCACCCTTTCTTTCACTGTTCTCTTCAGGAAATGAGAATATAGCTGGGACGAGTCGGGGAACGAAATAACGGTCGAGATGGTTGTTTTAGTAGTCCTCAATATTCTATAAAATAGTGTGACAATAAATGTAATGAGGACTCCATTGAGTGTGGATATTGTCTAGATGACAATATTCTTATCAAAACTCTTAGATTATGTTTTGTCGTATTTTACATGACTATTGTATAATTAAGTTGTATTTAAATTTTGTACCATATATTTGGCGACTCACGATGGGTGATGTATACCTATTTTGGGGGCATCACAGTTGGTATCAAAGCTTAGGGATATGATCCATGGCTGAGATGTGAGACAAGAACTAGGAGAGGAGAGACGGGGAATTTCTTCGCTCGTATGACCTACCTAAGTTTATTTGGTATTTAATTGGTCGGTCAGAGTATAGGGATAATATGTGACATGTCAATTAACCTTTGTTTTGTGGAAGTATTTGAAAATGACATCCGAGAATGTTGAGAATAGCAATGGAGTACAGGAGACCATTGAGTCACCACAAATCAACACCCAGGATAATGTGTGACGCCCCCAAAATAGGTATACATCACCCATCTTGAGTTGCCAAATACATGGTACAGAATACAAATACAATCTTAAATATACAACATGAGCTCTGAGTTTTAATACAAATATTGTCTTCTAGACAGTATTCAAACTCAAAATAAGTCCTCAATACATTTATTATCACACCTATTTCACAGAATAGTGAGGACTACTAATGCTATCATCTGGACCGTCACTCCGTTTCTCGACTAGTCCCTGCTACATTCTCATTTCCTGAAGAGAACAATGAAAGAAAAAGGGTGAGCTCAACTAGCCCAGTAAGAAATATTATGACTAAGATAATGCAGAATAAATTATCGTTTGCCTTCAACAGTGTTAAACTGATACAATATAACAACCATCAAGTTTAACTGCGGCGGAACAAGCAATCCATTAGAAGAGTCAAGTAGAGAATAAAATGTACTATCTTCTATGATTTAAAAGGGTTTTCATCACTTTTATCACTGAGACTTAGCTTAATAAATAATACACATCATCAAATCATTCCTGCGCTACAGGCCAAGGATATTCTTTAGTATCACGACCACAGATTATTTATGCACTACAGGCCAAAGATAATCGTGTTTTCATCAACGGTCCTGATCATGCCATAAAACAATTCATCTTTGTACCCTTGGCCGAAGAGAATCCATAGCCATAATCATACCAAAAACTGTCCATCAATTCACTACGGGTCAATAAGGATTTTTTTCACATCATTTGTAACATTGCGGTCATGATTATACCGAATAATCCCTGGTCATAATCATACCAAGTCCATCTATTCACTACATGCCACAGATGACTTTCAACATAATATAAACATGAGGATGATGACAATGACATAATAATTCAATAAAATAAGTTCAAGAGTTAATTTATCCAGGAACCAATAACGTCCAAATTTTCAACATGATACTGCTTTATGGAGTAAAAATTCAAGAATGCTCAGAAGAATATTTCTATGAAAAAATACTGGATGAAGCGCAAATATCAAGGATATTCCACTAATTTCATGGAGTATAGAAGCCAAAATTTTAACCAAAAGAGTATAATAGAATATATGAAACTGCAATGGATTTTCACCCGCCATGCGGTAATCCACGTAGACAGCTCATTTCCACAATTTAATAAGAAATGAATACGAAGGGTCACTCACCATGCATGTGGCAATCAACATAGACAAGTTATTCCAACAGAATAATAAAGAATAGAATAACAGAAGAATTCACCATGCATGCGATAAACTGCACAGACAGATTATTTGAACATAATAATAAATAATGGAACCAGGTCATGCGTAAATGTACAGACAGGATATTCCAACAGAATAATAAATAACGGAACCAGGTCATGCCTAAATGCACCGACAGGATATTCCAACAGAAAAATAAATAACGGAACTAGGTCATGCGTAAACGCACCGACATGATGTTCCAACAGAATAATAAAGAATGGAATAACAGAAGAATTTCACCATGTATGCGGTACTTCGCATAGACAGGTTATTCCAATATAATAATAAAGAATGGAATAACAGAAGAATTTCACCAAGTATAGGGTAGACCGCGTATACATGTTATTCCAACAGAATAATAAAGAATGAAATAACAAAAGTTCTCTTCATAAATACGAATGAAATAAAACTCCTTACGAGTACAACAAATAATATCCCTTACCTTATAAAGAAGAGTACTCCGACGGGTAGGGCGGGGATATACTTGAAGAAAACTTGTACTACGCTCAAAGCTTTCTTAAACTCTAAAGAAATACGCTCAAGATTATAGAAGAAAAATTCTCTCTCTAAAGTTTCAGTGAATTCGTAAAAAATAATGAAGGAATGAGCTTCTATTTATAGGAGAATGGACTGAATAGTAACTAATTCATGAACGGTCCACATTGATTTACTTTTAAACGGACGGTCCATATTGATTTACTATGCAGTATTAATAAAATATTCTAATAAAACAAAATCTTTTAAATAAAATATAATATATTATATTTATAATCTAATAAAACGAATAACTTTATAAAAGTATTCTGTTTTATATAAAAAGATTTTACTATACAAATACTATGCAGGCACTATGCAAATACTATGCATAATAGAATATTATATATTCTATTTATAGTCTAATAAAATAAATAACTTTATAAAAGTATTTGTTTTATATAAAAAAAATTTACTATGCAAATACTATGCAGACACTATGCAAATACATAATAGAATATCATATATTCTATTTATAGTCTAATAAAATAAATAACTTTATAAAAGTATTCTGTTTTATATAAAAAGTTTTCTGTTTTATTACATTTATAATAATAATAAAACAAAACTTATCACCTTTATTATAATTCACAATATTAATCGACCAGGTCGTTCCCAGGAAAGAGGGGGCTTTCCAATAAGAATTTCTCCTTATTGGCGCAAAATTAGGTGATCAAACCTCTCCTTGGCAGAACTTCTAGACATCGTTAATATTACAAATAATAATATTATTAACTTTGTTATCTCAATTATTGATTTAATAATATATAAAATATTGATAATAATTGAATCAAATAATGTGAGATACTATGCAGCAATTATTGTAGCAATAATTGAACAAAACTGAGTGACTTCACACGTAAGCATCAATAATCAATATCGTGTGCTACTATGCAACCACGTGTATTATTGTACTTTTAACACCGGGTGTTTCAACAGTTAACGGTAAAACTTCCGCCGTTATTTTCATAAAAATAATTTTGTCGTTTTCTCAATCCGACAATAATTCTGTTATGGGGTCCACCAATGATTTTACCGTCGTACGGATATTTCCCGACAAAAAGAATATTTCCCGACCAATCGAATATTATACAACAACTTGCATATTTTTCTAAATTTATAAATATTACCCACAACTATAAGATTATCTCAAATCCACACCATAATTTTGAAAAACATATTTCGAAAAAATTAAATCTTTATTCGTAAAATTTGAGATTTTACATAATGTGCATCAGGAAGGCAATAATCCTCAGGTGAAAAACAACACCGACCAAATAGTGAAGGATAGAATGTTTTGGAGTTTTCTGCAATTCGTACAACATCAGGCAAGAGAGACTCCTGTCCAAAATGCAGGTGAAAACACTGACAACTCTCGGACGGTCACCGCTAAACAGTTCAAGGAGCTGGGACCACCGGAGTTTATTGGAGAGCCAAAATCACTTAAGGCGGAGACGTGGATAAAGCAGATCACCAAGATATTTGATGTCTTGGGATGCTCCGAGGAGCAAAAGGTTCCCTTTTCCACCTTTATGTTGCGAGGAGAGGCAAATTACTGGTGGGAATCGATAAAGCGTACTCAACCTGCCGCACTGAAGATGTCTAGGGAGAAGTTCCAAGAACTATTCAACGACAAGTACTTTCCCGAAAGTATTCGTCACATGAAAAAGGTAGAGTTCATCAAGTTGGAGCAGAACAATATGACCGTGTCGCAGTACGAAACTAAGTTTGCTGAGTTGTCCCGGTTTGGCGACTCACGATGGGTGATGTATACCTATTTTGGGGGCGTCACACCACCCACCCCACCCCCCACCCATCCACCCACCCATCCACATAAAATGGTTAATATGGTTTTTAACCTTAACCATATGGTTCCAACCCACATAAATCATATTAAAAATGGTTAATATGGTTTTAGTTCTTAAATAGAACCATAAACATATTTTGAAAATCAAAACCAACTCATAACCATATTTTGTCAGGCCTATATGAAAGTTAAATAATTAAACTTTTATATCAAAACTTAATTGACATATTTGTTTAGAAAGAAACATATTACATGTTCTTAATTAATTGATAAAGAAAAATGATATACGTGTCGACAAATATTTGACGAATTTAGAATGCGACCAACGTGAAAGTGTATGCGATAAGATAGAATAAAATCAAGTGAGATACTTTTTAATTCATGTATATTCCATGTATACACATACGTCACAATTATAATTTTGCTAAAAATTTTCGTAATGTATAACATGACTCATTGATAAATATATATTATAAAGAAGCATACTCATCACATGATATGAAAGTTATTAAAACTTTTATATATACTTTTAACTTAATTGATTTATATCGATTTTCATAGAACCATATTCATAAAAATTATTTAAATTTGGCCTAAATATAGATTACCCTGAACTTTTAAAATTTTTCCACTTTAGAAATTGTCTTCTATATTTTTTTAATAAGGGGATTGAAATTTAAAAAAAAAATCACTTTGGCGATTGCCTTTTAAATTTTTTTAATTAGGGGATTAAAATTTTAATTTTTTCTGAGTACGTCTAATTGATAGTCATGTTAGAAAATTGATGGCACGACAACGACACGTAACTAAAAAAACTTATTTGTAATATTGAATCTCATTTTAACATTTATTCAATTATTATTTTTTGTACCAAAAAGGGTAAATATAAGACTATTATTAATTTTTTAAAGTAAATTTAATGACAATTTTGATCTTTTTGGTATAAAAAATTAATTATATTGATTATTGATGATTATTAAATATACTTAAAAGTTCAGGGTATTAATCTATATTTAATTTAGGCTTTAATTTTTTATACCAAAAGGGTAAAATTGTCATTATATTGATTATTGATGATTATGAAATATCAAGATTTTAATTAGTAGTAAATTTATACATTTTAAAATATTTATCATTATATTGATTATTGATGATATTTTTTAAGTTGAGTTTGTAATGTATTAAATTTACTTTAAAAAAATTAATAATAATTTTATATTAACCCTTTTTGGAATAAAAAATTAATGGAATAAATGTTAAAATGAGACCTTAATATTACACATAAGCATGTTTTAGTCACATGTCAATATCATGTCATCAATTTTTGACGTGATATTATCAATTAGATGTAATCAAAAAAAAATTAAAAGTTTAATCCCCTAATTGAAAAAACTAAGAACTCAATCTCAAAAGTTAAAAAAATTATGATTTTAATCTCTTAATTGAAAAAATTGAGAAGACAATTCCCAAAATAAAAATAATAAGTTGTATTTGCTTACACGAGAAACATATCACACACATATAAAAGTTCCTTATCCAAACCTTAATTGCTATTTGCTTATCTGAGAAACACAAAAAATGTAAAAAGTACCTAAACACACACACACACACACACACACACACACACATATATATATATATATATATATGCATTGAATTTTATCTACTTATTTTAGAAGTGTTAACGCCAAGATCTTCTGTTACGTCCCAATCACGTAAGACGTCCTGATCCTGCATAGTAAACACAATCAACACCACAAGCTTGGCGGCTTCGACCGTCGGGGGATACCTCAGGCGTGAGAGTCAGTACAGGCGATCACAAGGTTAACAATGAATGATAAAATATCTAGTGTATTGAGAGAGAGAAAAATATCAGTTACCTTTACTTGGATGACCTCCTTGCTATCATATATTCTCTAGCCCGGTTTACCATGCCACCCACTGCCGTCTGACACCAATCCCCCTGTCTTGGTGATCTCAGCCGACTGCATGCAGTTCACCCACTATCACTGGTCACTATTTTCCACCGCTGGCCGACAAAGATCCCATCCACATTAATGCCTTGCAGACATCTCGGTCAACAGCTATCCTTTTTCCATCATTACAAGTCAAAGATGGAGATATTTAAACATTTGATGGGTCAGCCCACTGATCCGTCCCTATAATATAAGGACTTAACAAAGATAATACAATGACTAGGCCCAATAACTTTAGGATCCATTAATGATGACCCAGTGGATTATCCAAATAAATAGGCTCAATCCATTCAACCCAATAGGTAAAATATCATGACCTAACATTGCCCCCAGTCTTTTATTAAACAGGATGTTTAATGAAAGAGTATACATGATATCGGTCCAGGACAAAATGAATTATTGTAAGATCAACAAAGGCCTAAAATATAACTTACCGAGGCCCATCTAGTGAACATTAAATAACAAGATGAATTAAGACAGTAAGTCTAATTGAAGAAACCACTCCAGCCGAACATACAACAATAAATATTCCACCGCCTCCCGAATAACCCAGGCCTTCGCCATAAAAACTGTCCTCTTCTGAATCCATGCCCGAAGTTGTGGTTTTCCCCACTCTCTGGCCAGAATTCAATGAAAATTTCCCTTTCGACTTCTACAATGCATTCATTCGCGACACCGATGATCATCGGTGCGACAATAGTTCCATTATGGACCTGATGGATGAAGGAATGAAATACCAGACTAAAGGAAGTTGATCTTTGACTTATCGATTTATATCCCTGCCCATAAATTTGAACTGATTGACTAATACTGGTCCATTTGCAGGCAAACGCTATCTTTGGGCGCCTCTGTTCCGAATACAAAGAAGTCGAAGCCGAAGACGATGCCGCCCGAATGGAGAATACCATTCTGAAGTCTGCGTTGGCAGAAGAGAGAAGAAACCTCGACATTACTCTCTTCAACAATGAGTGACTCCGGAAGGATCTCGACAAGGTTAAAAAAGAGCGGGAGACAACCAAGGCAACACATCGGGTCATCACAGATATAGATGTCGACCTGCTTTAGAAGAATGAAATCTTAACGAAGAAGAATGAAGATATGGCCCAGTCCAATCAAAGCTTGGCGAAGCAAAATAACGATATCCACTCTAAAGAAGCAAGATATCTAGCACACGTCAAAAGCTTGAAGAGGAACTCCGAGAACCTCGGGCCCTTAAGAACTTGGGTCTGCCACGGACCGAAGATCTTCATAAGGAGATCTAGGCAGAATACAGAAAATCTTCCGAGCTGAACGATGAGATCGTCCATATGTACTCTGAAGGGTACAAGGTCTGCCGAAGTAAATACAAAGCCAAACTTGTAGTGACCAAAGTAAATCCAGCTATCCTCTACTCTTTAGATAACGAAGACGATAAGGCAGCCTAAAAATACCGTTCCATCCGTAGCTTTAGGAATCCCTGTAAAGACTCATATCTCCTTTGTAAACAGTTAGATATCCATGAAATAATTAACAAGTTTTTATCCTTATCACATCCTTAACCATTTCTTGTCAATAATTCACCATTAACCAACTTGAAAAATGTACAAGATATTTCCTATACTTAACTTAAACTGTTAGTGAACAATTAAGCAAGTCATATAATAGATAAGACCAAGTAATAATGACATAATCTGAACTCAACACTTGAACAAAATAAAGTAATGCATACTTATCGTTACCGAAGTGTGAGACAGAACGTGAATGTAAGGTGAATCTAGCCGATCCTCCTTGCATTATCAAGAATTTATTTACCACGCAAGGTATAACAACTTTATAAGGACCAGGAAATTTGCATACCACACGGGGTATAACAAATACATAAGGACACTCCTACCGATAAGGCTACCATCGAATGGTCAGCGAGTCCATCCGAACCTCCTTACACCATCGTGAATTTGTTTACCACGCAGGGTTTAACAAATATATAAGGACCATGGAATTTGTTTACCATGTAGGGTATAACAAATCCATAAGGACACTCCTACCAAAAATGCTTCCATCGAATGGTCAGCGAGTCCACCCGGACCTCCTAACACCGATGAAGTTTGCCTACCACGAAGGGCCTGACAAATTCATAAGGACCACCTGCCAAAAAGGCTACCATCGAATGGCTAGCGAGTCCACCCGAACCTCCTAACACCGATGAACTGAAAAGCAATGAACAAAAGACCCAGTATATCTACCCCCTAGACAACAAAGGGTATAGGAGATAAGATTGAGTATTACTCTTCTGGTGGCTGATGTGGGATCGGACTATTCAGTTGGCACATCCTCATGAACTCGCCGAAGGATATGAAAAAGCCCTTTGATAAAGATCCCCATCAATAAGAACAAAGTTGGCACTCTTGTACTTAATCTTCTAAGCTAGAATTTAATCCGAAGTAAGAATGCCATCGAATCAGCAAAGGTGTTCACTTCGGTAATAACCAATTTTGACAAGGCAATAGTAATGGGGTCATCATGGTGATCGACCCCTTCGTTGTTTGTTGCTCTGAATATGAACCTGAAAGCCTGCTGCACTGATTGTCTAAAGTAGAATATCCGTCTGCACACAGTATCTATGAACTCTGCTTCTGCCGAAGCACTGCAACGGCTGTGTCGAACTCTTCAGCTTCTCCCTTACTATCATCAGCTTATTTCATCATCCCGAAAGACATGGCTTACCTAGTAAACCAGGTGCTTCTTACCCCCAACTTCACGCACCAAAACTGCTCCCACTGCCAATGAACTAGATGCCAAATACAAGTACAATGTTTCAGCAGGAGCGAGATTCACCAACAAATGCGCCGAAGGAAGATAGGTCTTGATTCCTTAGAGGGCATCTTCACATCCCGAAGTACACTGGAACGTCTTAGCATTCTTCGACCCTTTCCACTTATCAAAGATCGGCAAACATCTTTCTGCCAATTAGGACATAAACCTCCTCAAAGCTTCTTCTGAACGGTCCTTTCCATCTGAACATGCAGTTTTAGACGGATTTCTCCGAAGATGAGTACCACAGGGCGGTGTGCCTTCAGTGGATTCTAGAGAATGTGACTTCTGGATCTACTTCGGTGGAGAATTCTATCACTGTGGTGAGAATACCCAAGGTGGTGTACCTTCTTTATATTCTCATGTGTATACTTTTCGGATGAGCTTCTTCATCAGCTTTGACTATAATTCAGAGAATCGATAGGGTAGAGTTCCATCCTCGAACTCTAAAAAATATGGCTTCTGGATTTGCTACGACCATGCTCCCGAGAACCGATAGGGTAGGGTGCCCTCTTCGGCCTCTCAAGAACATGTCTTCTTGAACTGCTCCGTCCGTAATCTTCGTTAGTTGGGCAGCCTTATCCTCCTAGTCACTTCGGTGATGGGTTCTAGGTGGTGTGCCTTCTACCCGTTTTCGGCCATAATCATGTTCCTTGTCTGCAGCAAAGACCAGCCTCCTTTTGGCTTCACTATGAGCTCTCGAACGAGAACCCACTGAATCGTGTTTGGAAGCCGTGCTATCATGAGCATTCTTTGAGGGACCCTGACGATCCCTAACAGAAATACGTTGAACAGACGTTGTATCTGCTCTACTTTTCACCATCACGTAAAACGTAGAACAAATAAATATTTGTGATTACAAACTCTTGAACACTAGAACTCAGCCCTCCTTCTAGCGCTAATGTTAACGCCAAGATCTTCTGTTACGTCCCAATCACATAAAACGTCCTGATCCTGCATAATAAACACGATCAACACCACAAGCTTGACGGCTTCGACCGTCGGGGGATAGCTCAGGCGTGAGAGTCAGTACAGGCGATCACAAGGTTAACAATGGAGGATAAAATATCTAGTGTATTGAGAGAGAGAAAAATATCAGTTACCTTTACTTGGAAGACCTCCTTGCTATCATATACTCTCTAGCCCGGTTTACTGTGCCACCCACTACCGTCTGACACCAATCCCCCTGTCTTGGTGATCTCAACCGACTGCATGCAGTTCACCCACTATCACTGGTCACTGTTTTCCACCGCCGGCCGACTAAGATCCTATCCACATTAATGCCTTACAGACATCTCAGTCAACAGCTATCCTTTTTCCATTATTACAAGTCAAAGATGGAGATATAAGGACTTAACAAAGATAATACAATGACTAGGCTCAATAACTTTAGGATCCATTAATGATGACCCAGTGGACTAACCAAATAAATAGGCCCAATCCATTCAGTCCAATAGGTAAAATATCATGACCCAACAAGAAGCATTATTCAAATAATCTTTTTGTAAAAGAGAAATGTGGAGTTAGTTTATTTTATGTATCTGTGAGAAAGACGAGTAATTCTTTAGATCAATATCAGAATTTCAGAGAGGTTAATGAGGACTTGGGGTCTCTAGTGTACTTGTGAGGTGAGAGAGAGTCTGTCGTTTCAAAATAGATCATAGAATATAATTGAACTCAAAGATACATGTACAATTAAGTTTGAAGAAGAAGTGGGGAGCTTGTTGTCCAACATAATTTATTGTGTATAGTTAAAAGTTGATCTTTAAAACTTTGTAAATGTTTTTCCATCTAGTCAAAAGAGTGATTTATTATTACAGATAATAATAAGATCTCAAATCTTGAAGAAAATTTGGTACTGGACGTAACAACGTACCCGTGTTGTGAACTAGCTAAATATATGTGTCTTATGTGATTGCATTTGTATATCTTTATTTATAATTACTTAATTTAATTATCTCACTGTAATTAATTAAATTAAAATTAAAAAAAACCTAAATTAATTTTAAAAGGATAATAATCTATTCAACCCACTAGATTATTACGTGACTTTCATATTCTTATAATAAACGACATCTTTAATGTACTTTTTTTTATAAAAATTTAGTGTCGTATTACAATTTGTACTCTCACTTCCAATTATATTTGACTGTCTAATTAATTATTTTATTATTGTTAAATTATAGTATCGTTATTCGAGTTTAAATATTATTCTATTATTACATAAATTATATAGTTTTAAGAGATAGCAATGCTCTTATTCATTAAAACATGAATATTTTATAATACAGACTTTAATATATTTGGGATTAGAGAAAGTGCTTCTTTTAAAGTTTAATTAGCTATTGTAAAACTTTGAAAATTATTTAGATAATATAGTTTAGGAATGAACCAATCTTCTTATGAAGATTAAAGTATTAATTATTATTATTAAGATATTTGATACATATAATACAGTCATAAATTATATAATTCAATTATTATAGTTAGAAATAAAATTAATTAATCTATCTTATAAAATAAATTGAAAAAATTATGACAAAAAAATATTAACGATAATATGCTAATTCTGTAATAAGAGCCCATGCTTGCTTCCTAGTTCCAGGCTTCCTTCATAATAAATGTGAAGAGTAAAAACTTCCCAGTCAAAAAGGCCACAACTTAGCCAACGTCAGGGCTGCCAACATTTAGTTAAAACTTTTGGGTCAAAGTCATATTCATAACAGAATAGCCCAAAGGCCCAACAATTCTGGACATGGTATTGTTCCCAAAAAAAACAAGAAAAGAAAATAGGAACAATTACATATTTTAATACATTTTAAAAAATAATTACATCAATAGTGCACTCATAATATTTACATAACTAATATACTTTCATATTTATTTACATATTCTAGTGTAATTAGAATTCCTTAATTTAGGGATTAATTATTCGCATGACTTTTTCTCTCTCATCATCTATAACAACTGCATTATCCCCCCGCTTCTTCGTTCAATGTATTCTTTCAAGGGTGGAGAGAGGAATATTGAGAGAAGTGGCGTGTTCGTGGGTGTGTTTCAAGGTGGGGAACACCGAAGATGTCGGTCAATTGGTCGGAGGAGAGGAGTTCACCGAACTTGAAGACGGCGAAGGCCGCTGTGGAGCCGGTGCCGAGGCATGCCGCTGCGGATGTACTCCACAACCTAAGAACGAGATCCACCCAACCAATTGCTTGGAAATCTTCTCAAGAACGAGATCTTTCACGTGGCAGAGGAGAAAGACTTCTTTCATGCGATGGCGGAGGAGAGCGGTTTCTTTCACGTGGCTGCGGAGGATATCTACTGCATTTACTTTACGTAGCTTATCATTAGAACAAAATAGCATTGGGACCCAATGTTACTTCACAGAGTGTGGATAACCAATTCGAGAACCAAAAGCAGGTTTGTCACGTTACAAAGTGAAGGTTCTTTTAAGCAATGTATGCAAAGTTTTTTAAGAATATTTAGTTATCCACAAAAATAAAAATTGTTACATTTGTACGAAGGTTTGGCTACCAACTGCAACATATTCATAATAATCTTTTAAAAATAAAATTATTTTGAATATGGTGCAGTTGGTAGCCAAACCTTCATACAAATGTAACCATTTTAGTTTTTGTGGGTAACCAAATATTCATAAAAAAAGGTTATCTTAGTATAAATGTTTGGTTATCTTGGTATAAATGTTTGGTTACCTTGGTACGAAGGGTTGGTTATCAATATTACATTACACATCACTCTCTTATCTCTCTCTTTCATATGTTGTGTTCTATTTTTTATTTACCTTCATGAAATTGGTTACCAAACTTTTAGACCAAGGTAACAAATTCATACTGCATGTGTGAAGGTAGATTTGGTTTCCTTGGTATAAAGGTTTGGTTGCCTTGATATAAATGTTTGGTTACTTTGGTACGAAAGTTTGGTTATCAATATTACTTATCTCTCTCTTCCCTATGCAGTGTTCTATTTTTTATTGGTTACCTTGTATAAACGTGGACATGGTTGTAGTAGAGAAATGAGGTCGGAGCAGAGAAGGTACTAGAGGAGGAAGAGAGAGAAAATGAGAATGGATGTCCACTGTTGTTACAGAATAGTTGTAATTTTTAGGTTTTGGAAAATAGTTGTGACTATTATTATTTTGAATTTAAATTTATTTTTTTGTTAGATCCCAAATCTTTGAACTTGAATTTGAATTTGAATTATTAATTATGGCAGTTAGTTTCCTTGATTTTAGGTTTCTTTATTAATGTGAATTTTACTATTTTGTAATATGGGTTCTAATTACACTCTTTTTGTAATTATTTGATTGATGCACTATTCTTGTAATTACTTTCTATTTATTGTATACTTATGTAAAGGACCCAAAATAACCCATGGGCCCATTAGTTATGGACATCCCAATTTTTGCAATGGAGCTAAGGGGAACATGGCAAGGATTGGACTTAAGCTAAAGCCCAACATCAAAAGAGATGATTCCCTTTCCTTCAATTGTATTTAAACTAATAGGAAAAGATTTGTATTTCGACAAAAATATATCCATTTTGTTGTGTGTAAATATATCAACTATTTATTAATAAATTTGTATTAATCTATAAATTATGTTAATGTTTCTACTCACAATAATAGTCAACATATTTTTGTCACAAAATATATATAAGGACTCTTAATTGATTTCGAAAGTTATGTTTTAGAGAGTGAATTATATATATATATATATATATATATATATATATATATATATATATATATATATATATATGTCATTCATAGGTTTCACGGAAATATTAATGACTTAGTTTTTTATATTGTTTCTACATTAAATATTATTATATTTGTACCAAAATTAGAGATATATTTTGACTTTTTTGAGTCAATTCGTGAAATTCTAAAATTCTAAAATTCAAAATTGATATGAAGTTATTTAGTTTAAATACAAACAAATATAGCAATTGTAAACTAACTATAAAATATTATTACTAATTATCATCTTTGTTGTTTCCAAAACTGAAATGAAATTATATTAATTTTGAGTTTTAAGATTTCGTGAATTGATTTTAAAAAGTCAAAATGTATCTCTAATTTTAGAATAAATAGTAGTAATTTATAAGTTTTTCTATGCGGACATGAAAATTGGACATGAGTGCTATACAATTTCACATGTTTGTATTTTTACCCCATGTCGGGGTGTAATTATTTGGGCCTGAATTACATGGATCTAATTTGGCAGTTGAATATTTTAAGGAATCAAATATTCCTATTACATTTAATTTCCAACACCTAAGAAAAGATATTATGTTCAATCCCATTAAGAAATCATACATAATAAGAAATCTTAATTCTATACGGAGAAGGAGGTGTGATCACTATAAATAAAAGGCTATACCCTAATCATCACGTACATACATTCATATTATTTTACAGCACTAGAGCATTAAGCTTCCATTGTTAAACCTTATTTAACATGTACTTATTCTCACACCTACAGCTATCCCTCGGCAGTCCCAAGCTGTTAAGCTTTTGGTGTGACTTTGTTTTTATGCAGGATTTAACGCGCTTTGGTGACTGAAGCACGTTGACGAATCTTGGCATTAACATTGGCGCTAGAAGGAGGGCATTCTAGTGCTTTTCAGTTTTCAATCACAAAGGTGTCTAAGTTGGAATCATGGTGAATAGCAGGAAGACGGTTTCAGCACGTAACCAGTCAACGTCGGACCCCCCCTTCACCAACCAAGGGGTTCAACCAAAGACAAGTTGGGACCATTAGTTTTTGAACTGTTGGGGTCCCATGCTAATTATGTGGCCCCATCGAAGGACAAGACGGGTGGCCCTCGACGAAGGTTGTTCTGAACAGCTAGTAAGGAGTCAAGATCTAAAGAACGTGTTGTGGATGCTCCGTCCCAAACACGTCCCGATATGTCGGCCGAGATGAGATAAGGATGATCTTGGCCAAAAAGCATAGGAGAAAGATGATGTTATGAAAGCTTTACTTCTTCACTGAAAGAGATCGACCACCAGATGATGCTCTTGATAGGTAGAGAGGACGGTACTTCCAACCACAACCGAAGGTGGGGGCGGTCGCCAGGAAATCTGTAAGACCCCAACTTTTTATAAATAAAATCAAATTTCCTCTATTTATTATTGTGAATAATAAAGTATTAATTTGATATAATACTTTGGTTATGGGTGAAATGTGCAAATTTTGTAAAATAAGCAAGTGGTTATAAAATATTCATTGTGTCATGGAATATTCGTTTGGTCGTGAAATATTCTTTTTGTCGGAGAATATTCGTACGACGACACATCTATTTGTGGGCCCCATAACGGAAAATGGTGGATGAATAAAACGACAAGTTTGAGTATTTATAAATAACGACGTAGTTGTTACCGTTAACACTGTTGGAATACCCGGTGGTTAAAATACAGTAATACGCGTGGTTGCAAAGTAGCACACGGTATTGCACAGTATTTTTGAATTGTTGATTCTTACGTAAGAAGGCACTACTCAATAATTTTTACAGTAATTACTATTCAATATTTTATTTTATTGATTCAATAATTGCTGCGTTGATATTTTATATTATTGTTATTTCAATAATTGTCATTGCACAGTATTTCCCATTATCAGATCGATAATTTATATTATTTGAATAATATTATTAGATAGCATTATTGGCAATGTCTAAGGAAGTTCTGTTTAGAAAAGAGGTTTGGTCACCTAATTGCGCGCCAGTAAGGAGAAATCCTTATCGGAAAGCCCCCTCTTTCCTAGGAACGACCTAGGTTGTCATAATTGTGATTATGTAATATTATTTATGAATAATTAATTATTGATTTATATGATAAGGAAATATTTGTTTTATGTGGATAAAAATGAAGGAATAAATGCTGAAGTGTTTTATTAGTATTTTGTCGGAATAAGGTGTTGAAAATCGCCTGTATGTGGATTTCAGTTAGTTTTCGTTTGGAATTTGGAAAAACTTAAACTTATAAAGTTGTAGAGAATTTAATTTCCTATGGAATGGACATAAAATTCATATTTTTTTAATAAAAAAGGTTATTTATTATTAATTATTAAAATTTTGAAAATTAAATATTTTTATTAAAATTATGGGTGGGACCCACTTTTGTTTTTAACACGTGGACTGCAAATTTGTGTCCAAGATGGCTGGCTTTGATAGAGGTAGGCGTAGAAAAGAAGAAAAGAAATAATATTATTTTATTATTTTAGTCTCTTTTGGCGTTCTAGCATTTTCCTATAAATAGGTTGCTTAGTTAGAATTGAAAATCACACCAGAAACAAGTTTTCTCTCTCTATATATTATTGAGCGTATTTTATGAATATTTAGATAATTTGTGAGTTGCTATTCAATGCAAGTTTCATTCGGCTTTACTTCCGATATTTCAAACAGAAGTAATGTTATTTTGAGGTAAGGGATGCTCTTTTCTTCATAAATGATATTATTTTCTTCAATATCATTATGTCGAAATATTGATATGAATTTTATTGTGGAATTTCTATCTTTTTGTGTTGGGATTACTATTCTCGTATACGGAACTATTCACGTATACGACACTATTCACAAACACGACACTATTCACCGAAAAATAAAAATTTTCCTTTTTATCCAAGATGTCTATTATGGTTACTATCTTTGATTGTATCCATGTTTTGATCTTTATTTTTGAATTCTAATTCATAATTGGTTATTATGGAGTATTATTGTACTTGGATAAATTGTAATACGAATCTCTAATATTTATCCTTCTGTCTCACTAGATTCATTTTCTTTAAGATATTTTTCATCATCCTCAGTCCTAAATGATGATATTACTGAATATCTTTGGCCTGTAGTGCAAAGATGAATGATTAACTGATAAATATCTTTGGCTCGTAGTGCAAAGATGAACAGGTGTTGAGATGAACATGGCCAATCTTTGGCTTGTAGTGCAAAGATGAATATTTGATTCAAGATGTATATTGATTGATGTTACAGGGATAAAATATTGATGATGGACTTTTAAATCTTATAAGATAGTAGAATTCATTCTCTACTTGCCTCTTCTAATGGATTGTTATTTCCGCTGCAGTTGTTGATCTAAAATTTGTTGTCTATTATGTTCTATCAGATTTTCCCTTGTTGAAGACTAATGATAATTTATTGTATATTATCTTAGTCATAATATTATTTACTGGGCTAGTTGAGCTCACCCTTTTTCTTTTTATTCTATTTTTCTTCTCAGGAGGTGAGAACATAGCAGGAATTAGACGGGGTATGGAGTGATGATTCATGATAGTTATTTTAGTAGTCCTCACTATTTTGTAAAATAGTGTATCAATAATTATAATGAGGGCTCCTTTTGAGTTTGTATACTGTCTATTAGAGAATATTTGTATTCAAACTCACAATATATGTGTTGTCGTATTTTGCACGACAATTGTATTACTGAAGTTGTATTTATTTTTGTACCATGTATTTGGCGAATCAGAATAGATGATGTATACCTATTTTGGGGGCGTCACAATTGGTATCAGAGCTTAGGGATATGATCCCTGGCTGAGATGTGAGACAAGAACTAGGAGGGGAGAGACGGGGAATTCCTTCTCTAGTATGACCTGACTAAGTTTATTTGGTAATTATTTTGTCGGTCAGAGTATATAGATAATATATGACATGTCAATTAACCCTTATTTTGTGGCAGTATTTGAGAATGACAGCTGGAAATATTAATAATGGAGTGAATCAGACTGTGGAGACACCTTTAATCACCACCCAGGGGAATGTGCAACATGAAGGCAATATTCCTCCTGTAAACAACACTACCGAACAAATGATTAATGATGGGATGTTTAGATGATTTTTGCAGTTCATGCAAAATTAGACAAGGGAGACTCGTGTCACAACCAAGTAGTTCAAAGAGTTGGGACCACCAGAATTTGCGGGAAATCCGGATCCGATCAAGGCGAAAACGTGGGTTAAGCAAATTACCAAGATATTCGATGTCTTGGGATGCACGGAGGAATAGAAGTTTCCATTCGCCACCTTTATGTTCTATGGTGAGGCAGACTACTGGTGGGAGTTTGTGAAGCGTACCCAGCCAGCCGCATTCAACATGTTTTGGGAAATGTTTCAAAAACTGTTTAAAGACAAGTACTTTCATGAAAGTATTCTTCATATGAAGGAGGTAGAGTTTATTAGACTGGAACAAAACAACATGACGATGTCCCAGTACGAGGCGAAGTTCACAGAGTTATCCAGATTTGCACCTCATTTGGTAGAGAATGATGAACGAATGACGCTGATGTTTCTGATAGGTCTAAAAGCCGAGATTCGACAATATCTTACATCTCATAATTTTTTTTATATTCAGATGTTGTAAACAGGGCTCAATTATTAGAGCGAAATAATGATTATGTTCAACCGAGGGACCACAACCAAGGTCATACCAGTGGCAGCGGTCATCAGAACAATGACAACCAGCGGGGAGGAAAACATTCAGACAAAAGCGGTAACCACTCTGGTGGTAATCGTGGCCATGAAAATAGAGGAAGCCAGTCGGGAGGAGATTTCAAGAAGAGAAGGTACAACAATGACAATGTGAAGACCTCATCACAAACATCAACTGTTTCTAGAGGAGGAGATCGAGCACCGGTCGTATGTTATAAATGCGGGAAAGAAGGGACACATCAGCCCAAACAGCCCACAACAATCCAAGGTGTGTTATAACTATGGAAAGGAGCGTCATATAGCTAGAGATTGTCTTGTTGTAAAACCAAGTTCAATAGGGATGATGACTCTAAAGGCTTTCCCGGACAAGTCAAAGTCGGTGGTTCCTGGAAGGGCATTTGTCATGACTGCTCAAAATGCGAGGAACCCAAACGAGGTGATCACGGGTAAACTAATCATAAACTCTTGCAAAGTTTATACCTTATTAGATACCGGTTCTACCCATTATTTTATCTCTCTTGCTTGTGCTCAATGTTTGAACTTGACTCCGGAGAAATTAAACCTTGACTTATTTGTTGAGACTCTGTTAAGAGAAACTTTCATTACATCTACTGTTTATAAATCTTGCTTGATTCAAGTTGGTACAATCACATTACCTGTCAATCTTATTTCGTTGAAAATACTTGCATTTGATGTGATTTTAGGGATTGATTGGTTAACCACTCATCATGCTTAAAATTGATTAGTTTTTGTAAGGTTGTTAGTTTTCATATTCCTAACCAACCTGTTATGCGAATTTAAATGGACCAAACCCCTAAAGTCAATCATTGTCATATCAGGCCATAAAGTTATTCATTTATTGAAAAACGGATGTCAAGCTTTCTTAGCCCATGTCACAGGACTTGAACAAAAACACGTCAGATTTGAATAATATTTCTATTGTTAGTGAATTTCCTGACGTAATTCCTGAAGAACTTCCCAGTCTACCCTCAGAACGTGAAGTTGAATTCTTTATTGACCTTAAACCTGGTACAAAGCCCATTTCTAAAACCCCATATCGAATGGCTCCTATTGAACTTCAGGAGTTAAAGGTACAACTTTAGGAGTTGTTGGACATCGGTTTCAGTCGTCCTAGTACATCTCCTTGGGGTGCTCCTGTTTTATTCGTAAACAAGAAAGATGATAGTATGCGACTTTGTATCGACTACCGGCAATTGAACCATGTCACTATCAAGAATAGGTATCCGCTACCTCGCATAGATGACTTGTTCAACCAGTTACAAGGAGTACAATTCTTTTGAAAGATCGATCTTCGTTCTGGATATCATCAGCTGAAGATTAAATCTGAGAATATTTCGAAGACTGCCTTCAGAACTCGGTACGGGCATTATGAATTCTTAGTCATGTCTTTTAGATTGACTAATGCTCTTGCTGCTTTCATGGATATGATGAACCGTGTGTTCAAAGAATATTTGGATAAGTTCATTGTTGTCTTTATTGATGACATCCTCATCTATTCCAAAAGCCGTGAAGATTATGAGCGCCATTTTAAACTGGTACTGCAAAGGCTTTGTGAAAACAAGCTAAATGCCAAGCTGAAGAAATGCGAGTTCTGGCTTGAAGAAGTAGCATTCCTTAGGCACGTGGTGTCAAAATATGGAGTAACTGTCGACCCGACGAAGATTGAAGCCATATAAAGTTGGGAACAACCGAAGTCGGTGACCGAAGTAAGTAGCTTTCTAGGCTTAGCTGGTTACTATCGGAGATTCGTGGAAGGATTTTCTTGAATCGCTACTCCGTTAACTTTGCTAACTCGTAAAGATACAAAATTCGGTTAGAGAGAGGATTGTGAGAAAAGTTTTAAAGAACTCAAGATGAGACTCATCTCGGCACCTGTTCTGATAATACTATCTGGTTCGGATGGATTTGTTATCTACAGTGATGCTTTAAGCAAAGGGTTAGAATGTGTTCTCATGCAACATGGGAAAGTCATAGCCTATGCCTCGCGACAACTCAAAGAATATGAGAGGAATTTTCCTACTCATAATTTGGAGTTGGCAGCAGTCATTTTCGCGTTGAAGATCTGGAGGCACTACCTGTATGGGGAGAAAGTGGAGTTCTATGCAGATCATAAAAGCCTCAAATATTTCTTCACCCAAAAGGAACTCAACATGCGGAAATGACGTTGGCTCGAGTTGTTAAAAGATTACGACCATACCATCCAATATCATCCTGGAAAAGTAAATGTGGTAGCTGACGCATTGATTAGAAGATCATATGTGGGTACGAGTGCAATGTTGTTAATACAAATGCCCATTTTGTATGACTTGCAAAAGATGGAGATAAAGGTAAAGACTCCAAGTACCCACGTGATGATATCAAGCATACGAATAGAACCTACTTTAATCGATAAAGTTAAAGCTGCTCAAGCTACGGACAAGGAGTTGATGCGTATGAAGAAGAAAGTGGAAGAAGGTGCTATTCCAGAAGCAAGAATCGATGAAGAATGAATACTTCTAGTCAACTCCAGACTTTGTGTTCCTAACGATTCTGATTTGAAGCATAGAATCATGATGGAGGCAAACAATACACCATTCATCTTGGGAGTACCAAAATGTATCATGATCTTCGACATACATTTTGGTGGAGCAATATGAAGAGAGAGAGATCACGTAGTTTATCTCGAGGTGTTTAACTTGTCAACGTGTAAAGGCGGAGCTTCGTGTACCAAAGGGTCCATTGCAACCACTTGAGATTCCAAAATGGAAGTGGGAACACATTACTATGGATTTCGTTACTGGGCTTCCCAAGGTTTCTCAAGGCATATATGCGATTTGGGTCATTGTTGATAGATTAACCAAGTCTGCTCATTTCTTACATATACGGGAGACTTATTCCCTGGAAAGTCTTGCTCGTATGTACATGAATGAGATTGTGAGATTGCATGGCATGCCTATATCCATAGTTTTAGATCGTGACCTAAGATTCACTTTACGATTTTGGATTAGCTTGTAGAAAGCTATGGGCATGGATTTACGATTCAGTTCGACATACCATCGTCAAATGGACGGGCAATTAGAGAGGACTATTCAAACTCTTGAAGATCTATTAAGACTCTGTGTCCTAGATTTCAAAGGGAGTTGGGATAAGTACCTACCATTGGTGGAATTCTCCTACAACAACAGTTATCAGGCAAGTATAGGTGTGGCTCCATTCGAGGCGTTGTATGTAAGAAAATGTCGTTCTCCAGTATGCTGGGACGAGGTGGGTGAAGCAATGTTGTTGGGACCAGAATTGGTACGTATAACTAGAGAAAAGATCCAAACGAGTCGACAACGTATACAAACGGCACAGGATCGACAAAAGAGTTATGCGGATCTTCATCGAAAGGACGTGGAATTTAATATTGGGGATCATGTATTGTTACATATTGCTCCATGGAAGGGAGTTACAAGATTTGGGAGGAGAGGAAAGCTCAATCCAAGATTTGTTCGTCCATTTGAGATTCTTGATCGAATAGGAAATGTGGCCTATAGACTCGCATTACCTCCAAGCATGTCTCGTGTTCATAATGTTTTTCACATATCTATGCTTCGTAAATATGTAAAAGACCCGAACCACATTATTGAGTCAGAACCGGACGAGATAGCCCAAGATTTAACGTATGAGGAGGTACCTGTTAAGATCTTGGATAGGAAAGAACATGTCCTACGCACGAAGGTTATATCACAAGTTATGGTTTTGTGGAGAAACCATGATATTGAAGAAATGATCTGGGAGTTAGAATCAGAAATGAAAGTGAGGTATCTTCACCTTTTCGAAACACCGGGTACGTACGTCAATTTCGAAGATGAAATTTCATAAGAAGGGAAGGTTAAAAGACCCCAACTTTTTATAAATAAAATCAAATTTCCTGTATTTATTATTGTGAATAATAAAGTGTTAATTTGATATAATACTTTGATTATGGGTGAAATGTGCAAATTTTGTAAAATAAGCAAGTGGTTATAAAATATTCATTGTGTCGGGGAATATTAGTTTGGTCGTGGAAAATTCTTTCTGTCGGGGAATATTCGTACGACGACGCAACCATTTGTGGGTCCCATAACGGAAAACGGTCAGATGAATAAAATGACAAGTTTGAGTTTTTATAAATAACGGCGTAGTTGTTACCGTTAACACTGTTGGAATACCCGATGGTTAAAATACAGTAATACGCGTGGTTGTACAGTAGCACACGATATTGTATAGTATTTTTGAATTATTGATTCTTACGTAAGAAGGCACTACTTAATAATTGTTATAGTAATTACTGTTCAATATTTTATTTTATTGATTCAATAATTTCTGCGTTGATATTTTATATTATTGTTATTTTAATAATTGTCATTGCATAGTATTTCCCATTATCAGATCAATAATTCATATTATTTGAATAATATTATTAGATAACATTATTAGCATTGTCTAAGGAAGTTCTGTCTAGGAAAGGGGTTTTGTAAGACCCCGAATTTTATGAAATAAAAGTATTCAATTTTCTTATAATTATTATTTTATTTTGTAAATGGTTAAATTGATAAATATTAAAGTTAAGGGTGATATTTGAAAATTTTTCAAAGTAAACAAGTTATAAAATAATCGGTGATAAAAGTATACTAATACGCGTGGTTGCATAGTAACACACAATATTGATTATTGATGCTTACGTGAGAAATCAGTCAGTTATACTCAATTATTTCTACAGTAATTGGTGCATAATATCTCTCATATTATTGATTCAATTATTGTCACAGTATCATCTGCATAATATTTATTATTATTAAATCAATAATTGAGACTACAAAATTATTTATATTTGCAATATTGGCGATGTCTAGAAGTTCTATCAAGTAGAGGTTAGTTAATCTAATTGCGCGCCAATAGGGAGAAATCCTTATCTGAAAGCCCCCTCTTTCCTGGGAACGACCTGGTTGTTAAATATTGTGAGTTATAATATTAATGATGAATAAGTTCGTGTTGATTAAAGATAAAATTGATAGTTCTATTGTGTTGGGATTATTAGTGTTAGTGGAAATTGACCTTTATTTCGATAATAATTGATGTCTAGAGGTTATATTGACAAATCGGATAATTCACCGGATAAATGAGTAATTAATTGCTATTAATTCACATGCTTATAATTATGTGTTCACATATGTGTACTGTTGATTCACATGATTTACTATTAGAGGAGTTGGTGCAAGATTGATAATACTTGCATGACTAAATTAAAAATAGAGGTATAGTTGAAGGTACTATACTGTAATTAGTTTTTTCACATGATTAGAATTATTGAGTCATGTGATTTACTATTGATTCACATAATTTACTATTAGGGGAGGTGGTGCAAGTTTGATAATACTTGCAGGACTAAATTAAAAATGAAGAAAAAGAGGAAGGTATTATACTATAATATTTTGAGCCCCAAAACGTGCAATTATCGAAACTATATTTTCCTATAAATAGAAGCTCATTCTTCCTTTATTTCTCACCAATTCACTAAAGCTATAGAGCAATTATTATAGAAAGAAATTATAGAGAGAAAGAAGAAGAGAATTCTGCTACCTCACTATTCCAGTATCCAGTTTCTTCTAAGGTAAGGGGTATTATTTCTTTTGTATTCATGAAGAGAGTTATTTTCATTCAATGCTCTTAAGGGTTGTTATTCCATTCTTTATTATTCTGTTGGAATAACCTGTCTGTGCGGTATATCGCATGCCTGGTGAATTCTTTTGTTATTCCATTCTTTATTATTCTGTTGGAATAACCTGTCTACGCGGGCTACAACATGCATGGTGAATTATTCTGTTATTCCATTCTTTATTATTCTGTTGGAATAACCTATCTACGCGGGCTACCACGTGCATGGTGAATTCTTCTGTTATTCCATTCTTTATTATTCTATTGGAATAACCTTTCTATGTGGATTACCGCATGCATGGTGAATGATCCTTCGTATTCATTCCTTATTAAATGTGGAAATGATCTGTCTACGTGGATTACCGCATGGCGAGTGAAAATCCATTTGCAATTTCGTATATTCTATTATACTCGTATGAGATATCATTTCTTTTGTAATCGTCATGTAATATCATTTTCTTTGGTTTTTTTCTTTTATGAGTTACTATTCATGAGTTACTATTCACCTAGTTACTATTCACTCTAATATTATTCACTCGGGTATTCGGGGTACTTTTCGTGCCGAAATACTATTTACGAGTTACTATTCATAGGTTACTATTCACCCGATTACTATTCACTTTAGTATCATTCACTCGGGTATTCGGGAGATTTTTGTGTTGGGGTACTATTCACGAGGTACTATTCCCGAAGTACTATTCACGAAGTACTATTCACCCGAAAAATATATTTCTTTTTCTGTCCAAATTATTTTTGGTACATGAATATTATTCTTGAATTTTACTCTATAAAGCAGTATAATGTTGACAATTTGGACGTTATTGATTTTTGGATAAATTAAATTATAAATCTTTAAAATTTATCCTTGAACTTGTTTTATTGAATTATTATATCATTGTCATCATCCTCATGCTTATATTGTGATGAAAGTCATCTTTGGCTTACGTGCATAGATGGACTTGGTATGATTATGACCATGAATTATTCGGTATAATCATGACCATAATGTAACGAATGATGTGGTAAAAGTCCTCATTGTCCTTTAATTCATTGATGGACAGTTGTTGGTATGATTATGACTAGGGATTATTTGGTATAATCATGACCATTGATGATTTCATGAATATCCTTGGCCGTTGTGCAAGAATGATTTGATTTTATTTATTAAGCTGAGTCTCAGCGATAAAGTTGATGAAAAACTTTTTAAATCATAGATGATAGTAGATTTTATGCTCTACTTGACTCTTTTAATGGATTGCTTATTCCGCTGCAGTTGTTGATCTAAAACTTGTTGTCTATTATATTCTATCAGTTGTTATAATGTTGAAGGCTAATGATAATTTATTCTGCATTATCTTAATCATAATATTTCTTACTGGGCTAGTTGAGTTCACCCTTTCTTTCACTATTCTCTTCAGAAAATGAGAATATAGCTGGGTCGAGTCGGGAAACGGATTGACGGTCCAGATTGTTGTTTTAGTAGTCCTCACTATTCTATAAAATAGTGTGACAATAAATGTAATGAGGACTCCATTGAGTGTGGATATTGTCTTGATGATAATATTCTTATTAAAACTCTTAGATTATGTTATGTCGTATTTTACACGACTGTTGTATAATTAAGTTGTATTTGAATTTTGTACTATTTATTTGGCGACTCAAGATGGGTGATGTATACCTATTTTGGGGGCGTCACAGGTTTGGTCACCTAATTGCGCGCCAGTAAGGGGAAACCCTTATCGGAAAGCCTCCTCTTTCCTAGGAACGACCTAGTTGTCATAATTGTGATTCTATAATATTATTTATGAATAATTAATTATTTATTTATATGATAATGAAATATTTATTTTATGTGGATATAAATGATGGATATATTTATTTTATGTGGATAAAATGAAGGAATAAATGCTGAGATGTTTTATCAGTATTTTATCAGAATAGAGGTGTTGAAAATCGTCCGTATGTGGATTTCGGTCATTTTTCGTTTGGAATTTGGAAAAACTTAAACATACAAAGTTGTAGATATTTTATTTTCCTATGGAATGGACATAAAATTCGTATTTTTCTGATAAAAGGGCTATTTATTATGAATTATTGAAGTTTTGAAACTTAAATATTTTTATTAAAATTGTGGGTGGGACCCACTTTTATTTTTAACATGTGGGCTGCAAATTTGTGTCCAAGATGGCTGGCTTTGATAGAGGTAGGCGTAGAAAAGAAGAAAAGAAAGAATATTATTTTATTATTTTAGTCTCCTTTGAAGTTCTAGCATTTTTCTATAAATAGGGTGCTTAGTTAGAATTGAAAATCACACCAGAAACAAGTTTTCTCTCTCTATATATTATCGAGCGTATTTTGTGAGTATTTAGATACTTTGTGAGTTGCTATTCAGTGCAAGTTTCCTTCGAGTTTACATCCGATATTTCGATCAGAAGTATACATCACCCATTCTGAGCCGCGAAATACATGGTACAAAAACAAATATAACTTCAGTAATACAATTGTCGTGCAAAATACGACAACATATATACTGTGAGTTTGAATACAAATATTGTCTAATAGACAGTATACAAACTTAAAAGAAGTCCTCATTACAATTATTGATACACTATTTTACAAAATAGTGAGAACTACTAAAACAACTATCTTGAATCATCACTCCATACCACGACTAGTTCCTGCTAAATTCTCTCCTCCTTAGAAGAACAATGGAACAAAAATAAAAAGGGTGAGCTCAACTAGCCCAATAAAGAATATTATGACTAAGATAATATACAAAAAATTATCATTAGTCTTCAACAGGGAAAATCTGAAAAAATATAATAGACAACAAGTTTTAGATCAACAACTGCAGCGAAAATAACAATCCATTAAGAGAGTCAAGTAGAGAGAGAATTCTACTATCTTCTAAGATTTAAAAGTCCATCATCAATATTTTATCCCTGTAACATCAATCAATATACATCTTGAATTAAATATTCATCTTTGCACTACAGGCCAAATATATTCATTTGTATCACCAGTTGGTCATGTTTATCTCAATACCTGTTCATCTTTGCACTACGAGCCAAAGATATTCATTAGGTAATCATTCATCTTTGCACTACAGGCCAAATATATTCATCAGTTAATCATTCATCTTTGCACTACAGGCCAAAGATATTCAGTAATATCATCATTTAGGACTGATGATGATGAAAAATATCTTAAAGAAAACGAATCCAGTGAGATAAAAGATCAAAGATTAGGGATTCGTACTTTAGTTTTATCAAGTTCAAAAATACTCCATAATAACTAATTGTGAAGCATAATTCAAAAATAAAGATCAAAAGATGGATACAATCAAAGATAGTAACCATAATAGACATCTTGATCAAAAAGGTGAAAATTTCATTTTTTTGGTGAATAGTGTCGTATACGTGAATAGTAACCCCGACACAAAAAGGTAGAGATTCCATAATAAAATCCATACCAATATTTCGGTATAATGATATTGAAAGAATAACATCATTAGAAAGAAAATAACATCCCTTACCTCAAAATAACAGTACTTCTGTTCGGAATATCGGTATAAGGCTGAAGGAAACTTGTACTGATGAATATCAACTCACAAAGTATCTAAATACTCACAAAATACGCTCTATAATATAGAGAGAGAAAGAGAAAAAACTTGTTTCTGGTGTGATTTTCAATTCTAATTAAGCACCCTATTTATAGAAAATGCTTAGAACGCCATAGCAGACTAACATGCTACATTATGGCTTTACATGCTACTATTCAAGCCCACCACTTTTGAAAATAAATTCCAGCACATTTCATTACTCACCAACTAAAAGTGGGGCCCACCATATTTTAATAAAAATATTTATTTTTAAAACTTCAATAATTTATAATAAATAGCCCTTTATCAAAAAAATTCGAATCTCATGTCTATTCCATAGGAAATTAAATTCTTTACAACTTTGTAAGTTTAAGTTTTTACAAATTCCAAACGAAAAATGGCCGAAATCCACATACGGACGATTTTCAAAACTTCCATTCTGACAAAATACTAATAAAACACATCAATATTAATTCATTCATTTATAACCCCAATAAATATATCCATCATTTATATCCATATAAAATAAATATTTCCTTATCATATAAATCAACAATTAATTATTCACAAATAATATTACAGAATCACAATTATAACAACCAGGTCCTTCCCTGGAAAGAGGGGCTTTCCGATAAGGATTTCTCCTTATTAGCGCGAAATTAAGTGACCAAACCCCTTTCCTAGACAGAACTTCCTTAGACATTGTCAATAATACTATTTAATAATATTATTCAAATAATATGAATTATTGATCTGATAATGGAGATATTGTGCAGTGACAATTATTGAAACAACAATAATATAAAATATCAGCACAATAATTATTGAACCAATAAAATAAAATATTGAACAGTAATTACTGTAACAATTATTGAGTAGTGCCTTCTTACGTAAGAATCAATAATTCAAAAATACTGTGCAAATACCGTGTGCTACTGTGCAACCACGCGTATTACTATATTTTAACCACCGGGTATTCCAACAGTGTTAACGGTAACAACTACGTTGTTATTTATAAGAACTCAAAATTTTTCATTTTCTTCATCCGACCGTTTTCCGTTATGGAGCCCACAAATGGCTGCGCCGTCGTACGAATATTCCCCGACAGAAAGAATATTCCACGACCAAAAGAATATTCCCCGATAAAAATAAATATTTTATAACCACTTGCTTATTTTGCAAAATTTTCACATTTCACCCATAACCAAAGTATTATATCAAATTAACACCTTATTATTCTCAATAATAAATAGTGGAAATTTGATTTTATTTATAATAAGTTGGGGTCTTACAACCTCCCCTCCTTACGAAATTTTGTCCTCGAAATTGACTTACGTACCTGGTGTTTCGAAAAGCTGAGGATACCTGACTTTCATTTCTGATTCCAACTCCCTGGTCATTTCTTCAATAGAATGGTTTCTCCACAAAACCTTAACTTGTGGTATAACCTTGGTGCATAGGACATGCTCTTTCCTATCCAAGATCTTAACAGGTACCTCCTCGTATGTTAAATCTTCGGCTATCTCGTCTGGTTCTAACTCAATAATGTGGTTCGAGTCTTTCACATATTTACGAAGCATAGATATGTGAAAAACATTATGAACACGAGACATGCTTGGAGGCCAAATTTCCTATTCGATCAAGAATCTTAAATGGACCAAAAAAATCGTGGATTGAGCTTTCCTCTCTTCCCAAATCTTGTAACTCCCTTCTATGGAGCAATACGTAACAATACATGATCCCCAATATTAAATTCCACGTCCTTTCGATGAAGATCCGCATAACTCTTTTGTCGATCATGTGCCAATTGTATACGTTATCGAATCGTTTTGATCTTTTCTGTAGTTATATGTACCAATTCTGATCCCAACAACGTTGCTTCACCAAACTCATCCCAGCATACTAGATAACAACATTTTCTTCCATACAACGCCTCGAATGGAACCACACATATACTTGCCTGATAACTGTTGTTGTAGGAGAATTCCACCAATGGTAGGTACTTATCACAACTCCCTATGAAATCTAGGACACAAAGTCTTAATAGATCTTCAAGAGTTTGAATAGTCCTCTCTGATTGCCCGTCCATTTGACGATGGTATGCCAAACTGAATCGTAAATCCATGCATATAGCTTTCTGCAAGCTAATCCAAAATTGTGAAGTGAATCTTTGGTCACGATCCAAAACTATGGATAATGGCATACAATGAAATTACACAATCTCATCTACGTACATACTAGCAAGACGTTTAAGGGAATAAGTCTCCCGTATAGGCAAGAAATGAGCAGACTTGGTTAATCTATCAACAATGACCCAAATCGCATTTATGCCTTGAGAAACATTGGGAAAACCCGTAACGAAATCTATTGTAATGTGTTCCCAATTCCATTTTGGAATCTCAAGTGGTTGCAATGGATCCTTTGGCACTTGATGCTCTGCCTTTACACGTTGACAAGTTAAACACCTCGAGATAAACTTCGCGATCTTTCTTTTCATATTGCTCCACCAAAATGTATGTCGAAGATCATGATACATTTTGGAACTCCCAGGATGGATTGCAAATGGTGTGTTGTGTGCCTCCATCATGATTCTATGCTTCAAGTCAAAATCATTAGGAATACAAAGTCTGGAGTTGACTCGAAGTATTCCTTTTTCATTTATTCTTGCTTCTGGATATCTCCTTCTTGCACTTTCTTTTTCATACGCATCAGCTCCATGTCCGTAGCTTTAGCAGCTTTAACTTTATCGATTAAAGTCGGTTCTACTCGTATACTTGATATCATCATGTGGGTACTTGGAGCCTTTAACTCTATCTCCATCCTTTGCAAGTCATACAAAATGGGCCTTTGTGTTAACAACATTGCACTCATACCCGCATAAGATCTTCTACTTAATGCGTCAGCTACCACGTTTGTTTTTCCAAGATGATATTGGATGGTATGATCGTAATCTTTCAACAGTTAGAGCCAACGTCGTTGCCGCATGTTGAGTTCCTTTTGGGTGAAGAAATATTTGAGGCTTTTATGATCTGTATAAATATCCACTTTCTCCACATACAGGTAGTGTCTCCAGATCTTTAATCCGAAAACGACTGCTGCCAACTCCAAATCATGAGTAGGATAATTCCTCTCATATTCCTTGAGTTGTCGCGAGGCATAGGCTATGACTTTCCAATGTTGCATGAGAACACATCCTAACCATTTACCCGAAGCATCGCATTAAATAACAAATCCATCCGAACCAGATGGTATTGTCAGAACAGGTGCCGAAATGAGTCTCCTCTTGAGTTCTTGAAAACTCTTCTTACAATCCTCGCTCTAACAGAATTTTGTATCTTAACAAGTCAGCTGAGTTAACGGAGTAGAGATTCGAGAAAATCCTTCCACGAATCTCCGATATTAACCAGCTAAGCCCAAAAAACTATGTACTTCGGTCACCGACTTTGGTTGCTCCCAACTTTGTATGGCTTCAATCTTTGCCGGGTCAACAGATACTCCATGTTTTGACACCACGTGCCCAAGGAATGCTACTTCTTCAAGCCAGAACTCGTATTTCTTCAGCTTGGCATATATCTTGTTATCACGAAGCCTTTCCAGTACCAGCTTCAAATGGTGCTCATGATCTTCATGACTTTTGGAATAGATGAGGATGTCATCAATAAAGACAACAACGAACTGATCCAAATATTCTTTGAACACACGGTTCATCATATCCATAAAAGCAGCATGATCATTAGTCAATCCAAAAGACATGACTAATAATTCATATTGCCCGTACCGAGTTCCGAAGGCAGTCTTTTGAATATCCTCAGTTTTAATCTTCAGCTGATGATATCCAGAACAAAGATCAATTTTTGAAAAGAATTTCGCTCCTTGCAACTGGTCGAACAAGTCATCAATGCGAGGTAGCGGATACCTATTCTTAATGGTGACATGGTTCAATTCTCGGTAATCAATACAAAGTCGCATACTCCTATCTTTCTTCTTTACGAATAACACAGAAGCACCCCAAGGAGATGTACTAGGACGAATGAAACCTATGTCCAACAACTCCTGTAGTTGGACCTTTAACTCCTAAAGTTCAATAGGAGCCATTCGATATGGGGTTTTAGAAATGGGCTTTGTACCAGGTTGAAGGTCAATATAGAATTCAACTTCACGTTCTGGGGGTAGACCGGGAAGTTCTTCAGGAAATACGTCAGGAAATTCACTAACAATAGAAATATTATTCAAATTTGACGTGTTTTTGTTCAAGTCTGTGACATGGGCTAAGAAAGCTTGACATCCATTTTTCAATAAACGAATAGCTTTATGGCTTGATATGACAGTGATTGACTTTAGTGGTTTTGTTGTTTGAATTCGCATAACAGGTTGGTTAGAAATATGAAAACTAACAACCTTACGAAAAAAAATCAATTTTAGCATGATGAATGGTTAACCAATCAATCCCTAAAATCACTTCAAATGCAAGTATTTTCAACGAAATAAGATCGTTAGGTAATGTTATTGTTCCAAATTGAATCAAGCAAGATTTATAAATAGTAGATGTAATGAAAGTTTCTCTTAACGGAGTCTCAACAGACAAGTCAAGGTCTAATTTCTCTGGAGTCAAGTTCAAACGTTGAGCACAAGCAGGTGAGATAAAAGAATGGGTAGAACCGGTATCTAATAAGGTATAAACTTCGCAAGAGTTTATGATTAGCTTACTCGTGATCACCTCATTCGGGTTTCTCGCATTTTGGCCAGTCACGACAAACGCCATCCCTTGAACCACTGACTTTGTTTTGTCCGTAGTCGCCTTTGGTGTTGTCGTCCTAGCTGTACTTGACTTCGCTACCAGACAAAACCGGGCTATATGACCGTCTTTTCCACAACTGAAACACACCTTGGAAGGCCGTGAACAGTTTAGACTTATGTGTCCCTCCTCTTCGCATCTGTAACATCTAACTGGTGGTCGTTCTCCTCCCCTAGAATTTGTTATTGGTGCTGGTGCTGTTGCTGATGTCTTCCCGTCATTGTTGAATCTCCTCTTTTTGAAATTTTCACTTGACTCACCTCTCCTATTATCATGGCCACGATTACCACCCGAGTGGTTACTGCTTTTGCCTGTATTCTTTCCTCCCCGTTGGTTATCATCGCTCCGATGACTGCTGTCACTGGTATGACCCTGATTTTGGTCCCTCGGTTGAGCATACTCATTATCCCTCTCTAATAATTGAGCCCTGTTTACAACCTCTAAATATAAAAAAAATTTATGAGAGATAAGATATTGCCGAATCTCGGGTTTTAGTCATCTCAGAAACATCCTCGTCATTCGTTCCTCATTCTCTACCAAATGAGGTGCAAACCTGGATAACTCTGCGAACCTCGCCTCGTACTGGGACACCGTCATGTTATTTTATTCCAGTATGATAAACTCTACCTCCTTAATATAACGAATACTTTCAGGAAAGTATTTGTCATTAAACAGTTTCTGAAATGTTACCCAAGACATGTTGAGTGTGGCAGGCTGGGTACGCTTCACAGACTCCCACCAGTAGTCTGCCTCACTATGTAACATAAAGGTAGTGAAAGGAACCTTCTATTCCTCCGTACATCCTAAGACATCGAATATCTTGGTAATTTGCTTGACCCACGTTTCTGCCTTAATCGGATCCAGCTTTCCCTCAAATTTTGGTGGTCCCAACTCCTTGAACTGCTTGGTTGTGACAAGCCACCCGCGCATTGCTATCATTTCCACCCGTATTTTGTGCACGAGTCTCCCTCGTCTGATTTTGCATGAACTGCAAAAAGCTTCTAAACATCCCATCATTCATCATTTGTTTGGTAATGTTGTTTACAGGAGGAATATTGCCTTCTTGTTGCACGTTCCTCTAGTTGGTGATTAAAGGTGTCTCTATTGTCTCATTCATTCCATTGTTAATATTTCCCGCTGCCATTCTTAAATACTGCCATAAAACAAAGGTTAATTAACATATCACATATTAACCATATGCTCTGACTGACCAACCAAATAACAAATAAATTTTCTCAGGTCACACTAGCGAAAGAATTCCCCGTCTCTCCCCTCCTAGTTCTTGTCTCACATCTCAGCCAGGGATCATATCCCTAAGCTCTGATACCAACTGTGACGCCCCCAAAATAGGTATACATCACCCATTCTGAGTCGCCAAATACATGGTACAGAAACAAATACAACTTCAGTAATACAATTGTCGTGCAAAATACAATAACACATATACTGTGAGTTTGAATACAACTATTGTCTATTAGAGAGTATACAAACTCAAAAGGAGTCCTCATTACAATTATTGATACACTATTTTATAAAATATTGAGGACTACTAATGCAACTATCCTGAACCATCACTCCATACCCCGGCTAGTACCTGCTATGTTCTTACCTCCTGAGAAGAAAAATGGAACAACAATGAAAAGGGTGAGCTCAACTAGCCCAGTAAAGAATATTATAACTACGATAATATACAACAAATTATCATTACTCTTCAACAGGGAAAAAACTAAAAAAATATAATAGACAACAAGTTTTAGATCAACAACTGCAGCGAAAATAGCAATCCATTAAGAGAGTCAAGTAGAGAAAGAATTCTACTATCTTCTAAGATTTAAAAGTTCATCATCAATATTTTATTCCTTGTAACATCAATCAATATACATCTTGAATCAAATATTCATCTTTACACTACAGGCCAAAGATATTCATTTGTATCACCAGTTGGTCATGTTCATCTCAACACCTGTTCATCTTTGCACTACGGGCCAAAGATATTCATTAGGTAATCATTCATCTTTGCACTACAGGCCAAAGATATTCATTAGTTAATCATTCATCTTTTCACTACAGGCCAAAGATATTCAGTAATATCATCATTTAGGACTGAGGATGATGAAAAATATCGTTAAAAAAATGAATCTAGTGAGATAAAAGATCAAATATTATGGATTCGTACTTTAGTTTATCCAAGTTCAAAAATACTCCATAATAACCAATTGTGAAGCAGAATTTAAAAATAAAGATCAAAATATGGATACAATCAAAGATAGTAACCATAATAGACATCTTGGACAAAAAAGAGAAAATTTCATTTTTTGGTGAATAGTGCCGTATTCGTGAATAGTGTCGTATACGTGAATAGTGGCGTATACGTTAATAGTAACCCCAACACAAAAAAGGTAGAAATTCCACAATAAAATTCATACCAATATTTCGGTATAATGATATTGAAAGAATAACATCATTAGAAAGAAAATAACATCCCTTACCTCAAAAAAATAGTACTTCTATTCGGAATATCGGTATAAGGCTGAAGGAAACTTGCACTGATAAATAGCAAATCACAAAGTATCTAAATACTCACAAAATATGCTCGATAATATAGAGAGAGAGAAAGAGAGAAAACTTGTTTCTGGTACGATTTTCAATTCTAACTAAGCACCCTATTTATAAGAAAATGTTTAGAACGCCATAGCAGACTAACCTGCTACCTTATGGGTTTACCTGCTACTATTGAAGCCCACCACTTTTGAAAATAAATTCCAGTACATTTCATTACTCACCAACCAAAAGTGGGGCCCACCATATTTTAATAAAAATATTTAATTTTGAAACTTCAATAATTCATAATAAATAGCCCTTTTATCAGAAAAATTAGAATCTCATGTCTATTCCATAGAAAATTAAATTCTCTACAACTTTGTAAGTCTAAGTCTTTCCAAATTCCAAATAAAAAATGACCGAAATCCACATACGGATGATTTTCAAAACTTTCCTTCCGACAAAATACTGATAAAATACATAAGCATTAATTCCTTCATTTATAACCCCAATAAATATATTCATCATTTATATCCACATAAAATAAATATTTTCTTATCATATATATCAATAATTAATTATTCACAAATAATATTACAAAATCACAATTATGACAACCAGGTCGTTCCCAGGAAAGAGGGGACTTTCCGATAAGGATTTCTCCTTATTGGCGCGCAATTAGGTGACTAAACCCCTTTTCTAGACAGAACTTTCTTAGAAATTGCTAATAATACTATCTAATAATATTATTCAAATAATATAAATTATTGATCTGATAATGGAGATACTGTGCAGAGACAATTATTGAAACAACAATAATATAAAATATCAATGCAACAATTATTGAACCAATAAAATAAAATATTGAATAGTAATTACTGTAACAATTATTGAGTACTACCTTCTTACGTAAGAATCAATAATTCAAAAATATTGTGCAATACCGTGTGCTACTATGCAACCACGCGTATTACTGTATTTTAACCACCGGGTATTCCAACAGTGTTAACGGTAACAACTACGCCGTTATTTATAAAAACTCAAAACTGTTGTTTTCTTTATCCGACCGTTTTCTGTTATGGAGCCCACAAATAGCTGCGCCTTCGTATGAATATTCCCCGACAGAAAGAATATTCCACGACCAAACGAATATTCCCCGAGAAAAATGAATATTTTATAACCACTTGCTTATTTTGCAAAATTTGCACATTTCACCCATAATCAAAGTATTATATCAAATTAACACCTTATTATTCACAATAATAAATAGAGGAAATTTGATTTTATTTATAATAAGTTAGGGTCTTACAGAAGGCCCCATATATGGAGAGTTACGACGAATCAGGAGATCCTTATGAACACAACCAGACTTACAATTGGTTGATAAACTTCTATGATTACTTCGATGCGGCTAAGTGTCAGATGTTCATGAAGACCCTAAATAAGGATGCTCGGCAGTGGATGATAACGTTGGCTTCAAACTCTTTTTCGTCGTGGAAGGAGCTCTGTGATAAGTTCCATACTAGATTTGGTAGTAACAAGAGGAGAGGAAAGCCAACGGGGTCTTTAGCTCAGATCAGACAATACTCGAACGAGACCTTAGGCTAGTACGTGATGAGGTTTCGGATAGCAGTCGGACAAGTTATAGATTTGAACTATCTTCAGGCCCTCGGTCTATTTCAGAATGGTTTGGACATTGTAAAATCAAAGAACGATGGTGAAAGACTTAATGTTCAACCATCTGAAGGATTTGACTGAACTATTTTTATAGCTATAGAAGAGGCGATGAGCAGTTTGAAACAGAGCATATTAGAGAAGCCAAAGGATAAGGAGTAGAGCAACTACTCCAAAAGTGATAATAATAAATCATATGGACAATAGAAGAAGTACAAAAACAATAATGGTAGTTCGGGAGGAGGACGCCCCCTTTTCCGAACCAGAGGGTTAAGAAAGTCTAAAATTCGCTTAACATGGAACTGAACCACTATTCTAGAGCAGATTGGGGATAAACCATATTTTGAACTAGCCAAACATAATATGAAGTTAAACAGGGGAAATCAGAACAAGTATTGTGACTATCATGGCACGACCGAACATTCTACAGAGACTTATTGGGGTCTAAAGGACTTGATCGAGAAAAATGTCCACAGTGGTGAGGTGGTTCAGTTCGTGGCAAGACGGGATGCTTCGGGAACAAAACAGGCGAACAACACCCCAATACAGAATCCAATCACCTAGCCCCAACAATAGGGTCAAACTGAGGCAACATGCCGGGTGGTGGATGTGATCACCAATGGGTTGGTCGAAAAAGGTTACGGAAGAAGAAGATGAGAGGATTGCTGGATGATGTGCTCACCGTGTCTGATTAGCCTGTTAGGCGAGAAAGACAGGATCCGGGATCAGTGATATTCTTTATAGATGAAGATTTCTCTTTGGAGCCGATCAAGCCGCATGAAGGTGCTCTGGTAGTTACTAATTAGGTGGGTTTGATGGATATGAAGAGGATGATGATTGATAACGGCTCATCGGTAGCCATACTATACGCCCACGCCTATCAAAGAATGGATTTGGAAGGCATAAAAATGTATATCGGGCAGGAACCACCCCTCTATGGCTTTAACAATGATCTAGTTCGTGTAGCTGGGATGATTGAACTACAGTTGTCTTCGAGACAAACCCTCAGCTGGTCGAGATTATGTGTAGGTTTTTTATCGTTCATGTAGATTCTTCCTATAAAGCTATTCTGAGGAGGTCAACCTTAATGGCGTAACAGGCAGTGACTTTAATTTCACATTTTAAAATCAAGTTCCGACACCAAATGGAGCAGGAGAGGTGACTAGAGATCTCGATTTGGCAAAAAATGTTACAGGAACACACTGATCTATTCAGGGGTAGGGGTCAACAAGCACAAATAGACTATGGCAATAGAGATAAAACCATCTACCAAAGGAAGTACAGAACTTCTCGCCATGCATGTCGAAGAGACAGAAGACGTTCAGCTGGTACCAAGAAAGAAAGAAAAGATAGTTATGATCGATTCGGGATTGTAGGAGCCCTTTCGAACGAGTTTAGTTCAACTTCTTCTGAGATATTCAGATATATTTTCGTGGGTTCTTAGCGACATGCCGGGGGTCGAAGAGAAGGTTGCTATACAAAGGATACATGTGGACCCGGCTAAAAAAGTAGTCCGTTATAAGAGAATGATCTTTTCCCCGGAGAGGCAGAAAATCATTGACGAAGAGATAACTAAATTGTTGGAAGAAGACTTCCTCTTCGAGATCGACTACTCGGAGTGGTTGGCGAATGTATTGTTGGTACAGAAGCAGAATGGTAAGTGGCGAGTTTGTATTGATTATACAGATTTGAATAAGGCATGTCTGAAGGGCTTTTATCCACTCCCACATATTGATCAGCTCATCAATTCCACTTCGGGGTATGCCTTACTTAGTTTCATTGATGCTTTTTTGGGGTATTGATGAGTAAGTTTTATACTCATAATTGAGTGCGTTTAAACTTAATCTTTAGGATGTTTTTAAGTGTTTATGTCTATTCATGCATGTTTTATGTTTTTTTGTAGGAATTGGGACAAAAGTTACTTGGATCGACGTTTGGGGTGGCTAGATGCGCGTTTTCGGCTTGCTATTTACATAGCAGTCACTTTAGAGCCAATTTGAGTATTTCTTGGGCCCTTATTTCGAAACACTTAAAGAATGAAAGTTGTATATCTACGTCTATTCTTTTTGGAACATCTTGAATCATCAAAATCGGAGTTCGGACGAAGACGTTATGGCCATTTTTCGCAAAGGACGTCGGAGTAGAAAATTTCAAAACATCTTCCAACGCGGGGGCGCCCATTTATAGGTCATTTCTAGCGCCGGGGCGCTAGGGGGAAGAATCCCAGCACCGTGCCCAGTGCTGGGGCGCTGGGGAAGTGCTTGGTGCGGCCTGGACTCGTTTTTGGGAGAATTTTGACACCTTTTTGACTCTAAATTGGATAGGGTTTGTTCCTAAGCTAAAAATTGGACTTGTAACCTATAAATACACGATGTAAGGTATAAAATAAAGGGAGATTACATAGATTAGATTAGAGATACACTCCATTAGATTAGAACATAACCCTAGTTCTTATTAGTTTTGGAGATCGAAGCAACTTGAAGATCATTGAAGATCAAAAACAAGAGCAAGAAGGGAGCATCAGATTTGCTGATAACAGATTATATTATCTTCTCTTATCATACTTTTATCTTTTAATGTCTATTCAGTTGTGGATTATTGATTTTAATTCATTAATAATGAACTAACTCTTTCATTAAGATTTCAATTGAACCTTTTATGTCTATGAATTAATTATTTGATTTATTCCAATTATTTATGTCAAGGTGAATTGTTTATCTTGTCTTGTGCTTATTACTTAATTATTTTATCAGTAATTACCTTGTTACTCTAGAAGGAATTGAAAGAGGAATTCTAGGGTTAGAACTGTGCAAGATATCATGTGACTTAGTTATTTGAAAAGTCAATAATTAGGTTTGTGAATTGAATGGAAATATCTGTTCACCCCATGTAACACATAAGGAATTGAGATTAGATGGAGTTTAATTTAATTGTTTTGCATAGGAATATAGCAAGATTAATCTAGATTAAATAGAAGGCAATTGATCACTTGGAAAAAGGACTTTGGACATTTGAGAATTCATGTTAACAATTCAGTAGACATAATAATTGGGATAATTGGATAATTGATTTATAGTTCATAATTGGGGATATTGAAGTTTTAATCTTTATTTATCTGAATACAGTATAAAGTAATTCAGTTTAATTAGTTAATTTAGTTTTCTTAATTAGAAAAATCATAATTTGCCGTTGTTTAAATAAAATTGATTTGGTTAAGAGTTAGTACTTGGTAATTTTTATTAAATAATTCATCGTGGAAATGATACTTTTTTTTATCACTTTATTACTTGTTGACCGTGTATACTTGCACGTATTCATTGATTGCGAAATCGATCAACAAATTTTTGGCGCCGCTGCCGGGGAATTAATTTGATAATTTTTTTACCAATATTAATTTCAATCAAATTAGTCTTAATTTAAACATTTTTATTTTTATTTTTAATTCTCTTTCTATATTTCTCTCTTTTCAGGTACCATGGATGACTTTGCGTATCAATGGCCATACACGAACATGACTCAACCAAGGGGAGCAGAGATTGACAGACTCGAGAAACTTTCTGCATTGGCAACACAGATTGAGACACTTTCGAGGATGTTTGAAGCTTTTGAAGCTCAACGTCGTCAAAGTGTGGCGGTTACTTGTGATTATTGTGCTGGAAATCATATGAGTCATCAATGCTCCATCAGTTTCGAGCCGATACAATATAGTGGTGATTACCCCAACCGTCATGTCTATCCCAACAACTATCATCAGGATTGGGGGTATCACCTGGATTTTTCATGGAGTAACAATCAAGATCAATTTTATGCTCCAAGTATAACATACCCACCCGATTTCTTGTGTCCACCTCCACTACAACAGGAAGAACATTCAAATTGGGAGGAAGCCTTGGAAAAATTTATTAAAGCTTCTGAAAAAAGGAACGAGGAATAAGACAAGAAAATGAATCAAGTAGAGCTAAATTTGCAAAGCCAAGGGGTGTCGATCAAGAATCTGGAAAATCAATTGGGGCAGATAGCACATGCGTTGAACAACCGTCCTCAATACACTTGGTTCTATGACATGGATGACGAGACTGATGATGAGCCCGAACTAAATCTGCAATCGGATGTGCCAACTGATATAGATGTTGAAAGAGAGGAAAGACTTGGAGACCAACAAAAGGAGATCGACAAAGATCTAACTTTGAGTACCAACGAAGATGAGACAATTTTGATAGTTTCCCATGTACCTTCTCCACCAAAGTTCAATAATCCGGGCAGTTTTGCAAAACCATGCCCAATCGGCAGTCATGTCATCAGCAAAGCTCTTGGTGAAGTAAGAGCTAGTACAATTTTGGAGTCATGGTGGGATGAAAAGGAGAAGATAGAGGAAGATTCCATTATGTTTATTAAGCTTCAATGCCCCAATCTGATCATCGAAATAATGGAGGAAACACCTAGTGATTTGCCATACTTATGGGGATTCTATCTAAAAAGATCTTACTAGGTGACTTAAATGCAATGGCCATTACAATTGAGAACCTCCAAAAAGAGACATTGTTACTGATGGATGGAGGGTTCCTCAATTTTCGAAGGGGAGTTGGATAGAGAATTGAAGAAGTCAGGCTGAGACTATAAAACAAGCGCTTATTGGGAGGCAACCCAAGTTTAATTTTAATTTTTATTTTTTATTAAGTTTTATATTAATAGTTTTGAATTTGCATTTATTTAGGATTTAATAAAAGTGCTTCTATCATGGTTTTACAGGTTATTCAAGTCAAATTCAAGTGTGGTACCCAATTTGTTCCATGTGTTTAGCCTATTCTCCAAACTTAGTGGACAAGGAGGAAGATTGCTATATTTTCAGGGAAGTCCTCTGCTTTACTTTTTTATATTTCATCCATGGAGGACAATGTCTAGTTTAAGTTTGGGGGCATTTTAGTGTCGTATTGCATATAGTTAGTTATCTGTATAGTAGTTCATTTTTTGCGTGTTAGTATTATGTTTTTTTAGGTTGCATATAATACATGGTAGTTATTTTCATATTCATATATGTGTTGCATTACAATGTATTCTTGTAGTATAATTGCATTTTTTTTTATTTTTTTGCATGAATCTGTGTGATAGGTTGGTGTGGTCTTAGCTCGGCCTATGATAAGATTGGTATTAAATGTTAACTTGAACAGTGTTGATAATTGATGATGAGTTCTAATTTTAATCATGATGATAATCTGAGCCTGTCTGAAACTTATGTAACCTGTTAGCACTTAAAGTTTAACTGTTTTAATCCACTTGGTTCAAGTGTTTCATAATTTGTTTCTGAGGAAAAATCTTGGTTAAAATTTAAGGAAATTAGTGAACTGGCAGTAAAGGTTGGAATGACGTAAAAGCTTGAGTTTGAAGGAATCTATGGGGTATATATATACAAAATGAAAATGGAAAAAAAAAGAAATGATGAAAAAAATTTAGAAAATCTAGAAAAAAAATACGAATAAACACCGTGACATACTTGTCTAATTTTGTGACCTTTGTTACTTGAGTAAATAAGCCCAAAGAGATTGTCTTTACACCTAGCGCCCTAAGGTCTTAATGGTCTGGGAGTCATTGGTCGAAAGCTCGTTAAGGTAGCACTGAAAAGCCTAAGGGAATATGACATTGCACAGCCATGATAGAAAAAAAATGAAGAAAAAAAAAACACGAGAAAGAGCAAAAATGCCCTCGTGGCTGAATAAAAGTATAAATAAATCTTGTATTTACCCTAAGACTTGGTAATTACTTAGTTTTAACCTGAGTTGTCATGTTCACAAAAGTAATTAAATTGGAACTGAAATTTTCCTTCTAAGAAGTTTGTTATGTGATTATCTTGAACTGCGGTTAGTTAGAATGGTTAACAAGCACATACACACAACATGGGTGATAACAGGTTTGGATTGACTAATTGGTTAGAGTTATGGACTTTGACTTGATTGGATATATTGTTCGAGTATTATTGGTATATTTGAGGCCGGTTGCTATATATCATACTGATTTATTACTGGATTCGTAGGTATATTAGGAAGTAGATCATGCATATGCATTCATGTAGTTGAGTTAGTTTATTTATTTGTAGTTCTTTTGTATTTTTGCTTGAGGACAAGCAAATGTTTAAGTTTGGGAGTATTTGATGAGTGAGTTTTATACTCATAATTAAGTGCGTTTGAAACTTAATCTTTTGGATGTTTTTAAGTGTTTATGTCTATTCATGCATGTTTTATGTTGTTTTGTAGGAATTGGGACAAAAGTTACTTGGATCGACGTTTGGGGTGGCTAGATGCGCATTTTCGGCTTGCCATTTACACAGCAGTCACTTCGGAGCCAATTTGAGTATTGCTCAGGACCTTATTTCAAAAAACTTAAAGACTAAAAGTTGTAGATCTACGTCTCCTCCTTCCGGAACATCTTGAATCATCAAAATCGGAGTTCGAACAAAGAAGTTATGGTCATTTTCCCAAAGGACGTCGGAGCAGAAAATTTCCATGAATCTTCCAGCGCGGGGGCGACCATTTATAGGTCATTTCCAGCGTCGGGGAGCTAGGGGGCAGAATCCCAGTGTCGTTCCTAGCGCTGGGGAAGTGTTTGGTGCGGCCTGGACGCGTTTTTGGGCGAATTTTGACACTTTTTGACTCCAAATTGGATAGGGTTTGTTCCTAAGCTAAAAATTGGACTTGTAACCTATAAATACACAATGTAAGGCATAAAATAAAGGGAGATTACATATATCAGATTAGAGATATACTCCATTAGATTAGAACATAACCCTAGTTCTTATTAGTTTTGGAGATTGAAGCAACTTGAAGATCATTGAAGATCAAAAGCAAGAACAAGAGGGGAGCATCAGATTTGCTGACAACAGATTATATTCTCTTCTCTTATCATACTTTTATCTTTTAATGTCTATTCAGTTGTGGATTCTTGATTTTAATTCATTAATAATGAACTATCTCTTTCATTAAGATTTCAATTGAACCTTTTATATCTATGAATTAATTATTTGATTTATTCTAATTATTTATGTCAAGGTGAATTGTTTATCTTGTCTTGTGCTTATTACTTAATTATTTGATCAGTAATTACCTTGTTACTCTAGAAGGAATTGAAAGAAGAATTCTAGGATTATAACTGAGCATGATATCATGTGACTTAGTTATTTGCAAAATGAATAATTAGGTTTGTGAATTGAATGGAAATATCTATTCATCGCATGTAACAAATAAGGAATTGGGATTAGAAGGAGTTTAATTCAATTATTTTGCATAGGAATATAGCAAGATTAATCTAGATTAAATAGAAGGCAATTGATCACTTGGAAAAGGGCTTTTAGCATTTGAGAATTCCTATTAACAATTTAATAGACATAATAATTGGGATAATTGGATAATTGATTTATAGTTTATAATTGGGGATATTGAAGTCTTAATCTTTATTTATTTGAATTAATTTTAGAGTAATCTAGTTTTAATTAGTTAATTTAGTTTTCTTAATTAGAAAAATCACAATTTGCCGTTGTTTAAATAAAATTAATTTGGTTAAGAGTTAGTACTTGGTAATTTTTATTAAATAATTCCTCGTGAGAACGATACTTTCTTATCACTTTATTACTTGTTGACCGTATATACTTGCACGTATTCATTGATTGCGAAATCGATCAACAAGTTTTTGGCGCTGATTGCCGGGGAACTGAAATTTTCCTTCTAAGAAGTTTGTTATGTGATTATCTTGAACTACGGTTAGTTAGAATGGTTAACAAGTACACACACACAACATGGGTGATGAAAGGTTTGGATTGACTAATTGGTTAGAGTTATGGACTTTGACTTGATTGGATATATTGTTTGAGTATTATTGGTATCTTTGAGGCCGGTTGCTATATATCATACTGATTTATTACTTGATTTGTAGGTATATTTGGAAGTAGATAATGCATATGCATTCATGTAGTTGAGTTAGTTTGTTTATTTTTAGTTCTTTTGTATTTTTGCTTGAGGACAAGCAAAAGTTTAAGTTTGGGGGTATTTGATGAGTGAGTTTTATACTCATAATTGAGTGCATTTGAACTTATTCTTTTGAATTTTTTCAAGTATTTATGTCTATTCATGTATGTTTTATGTTGTTTTGTAGGAATTGAGACAAAAGTTACTTGGATCGACGTTTGAGGTGGCTAGATACGCGTTTTCGGCTTGCCATTTACACAGCTGTCACTTCAGAGCCAATTTGAGTATTGCTCGGGACCTTATTTCAGAAAACTTAAAAAATGAAAGTTGTAGATCTACGTCTCCTCTTTCTAGAACATCTTGAATTCTCAAAATCGGAGTTCGGACGAAGAAGTTATGCCAATTTTCCCAAAGGACGTCGGAGCAGAAAATTTACAGAAATCTTTTAGCGCGGAGGCGCCCATTTATAGGTCATTTCCAGCGCCGGGGCGCTAGGGGGAAGAATCCCAGTGCCGTGCCCAGTGCTGGGGCGCTGGGGAAGTGCTTGGTACGGCCTGGACGCGTTTTTAGGCGAATTTTGATACCTTTTTGACTCCAAATTGGATAGGGTTTGTTCCTAAGCTAAAAATTGGACTTGTAACCTACAAATACACGATGTAAGACATAAAATAAAGGGAGATTACATAGATTAGATCAGAGATACACTCCATTAGATTAGAACATAACCCTAGTTCTTATTAGTTTTAGAGATTGAAGTAACTTGAAGATCATTGAAGATCAAAAACAAGAGCAAGATGGGAGCATCAGATTTGTTGACAACAAATTATATTATATTCTCTTCTCTTATCTTACTTTTATCTTTTAATTTCTATTCAGTTGTGGATTCTTAATTTTAATTCATTAATAATAAACTAACTCTTTCATTAAGATTTCAATTGAACCTTTTATGTCTATGAATTAATTATTTGATTTATTCAAATTATTTATGTCATGGTGAATTGTTTATCTTGTCTTGTGCTTATTACTTAATTATTTTATCAGTAATTACCTTGTTACTCTAGAAGGAATTGAAAGAGGAATTCTAGGGTTAGAACTGGACATGATATCACGTGACTTAGTTATTTGCAAAGTGAATAATTAGGTTTTTGAATTGAATGGAAATATCTGTTCATCGCATGTAACACATAAGGAATTGAGATTAGGAGTTTAATTCAATTATTTTGCATAGGAATATAACAAGATTAATCTGGATTAAATAGAAGGCAATTGATCACTTGGAAAAGAACTTTTGACATTTGAGAATTCCTGTTAACAATTCAGTAGACATAATAATTGGGATAATTAGATAATTAATTTATAGTTCATAATTGGGGATATTGAAGTTTTAATCTTTATTTATCTGAATACAGTATAAAGTAATTCAGTTTAATTAGTTAATTTTGTTTTCTTAATTAGAAAAATCACAATTTGCCATTGTTTAAATAAAATTGATTTGGTTAAGAGTTAGTACTTGGTTATTTTTATTAAATAATTCCTCGTGGGAATGATACTTTTCTTATCACTTTATTACTTGTTGACCGTGTATACTTGCACGTATTCATTGATTGTGAAATCGATCAACAGGTATCATCATATTTTAATGCATAAGGAAGATATTTTGAAGACAACCTTCATCACTCACCAGGAGATTTATGCCTATAAGAAGATGACATTCAGGTTGCTGAATGCGGGCGGAACTTACCAATGAATGATGAACTATATGTTTCATAGATAACTGGGTTGAAGCATGAATCTTTACATGGATGATATGATTGTCAAGATCATAGTCAGTTTCGAGGTCCTTTGGACAATTTAGAGGACTACTATAGACAGGTCAGGCACTACAAACTCAGGTTAAATCCTATAAAGTGCACCTTCAGATTGGTACTAGGAAAGTTTTTGGGTTATCTGATCAGCAAGAAGAGAATTAAGGCAAATCCGGAAAAGATTAAAGCTATATTGGATATGAAGTCTCCTCAATCTTATAAGGACGTTCAGCGATTAACGGGTCGGATAGCAGCTCTGAGGAGATTTATGTCTAAGTCAGCACAAAGGTATTTGCCCTTCTTTGATACATTAAAAGGGCCAAAGAAAGAGAAGACCTTCTAAAGGACTTCATAATGTGAAGATGCTTTTTAGGGGATTAAAAGGTATCTGTCTTCAGCCTCGTTATTGGTAAAGTCGATTCATTCCAAACCATTATATCTATATTTGGATGCGAGCTTATTGCTGGTTAGTGCGGTATTGGTTCAAAAAATAGGAGGGAAGTAGCATCCGATGTATTATGTGAACCATGCTCTTCGAGATGCAGAAACCAAGTATCCGAACCTTGAGGAGTTTGCCTATGCCTTAATAATAGTCAGTCAAAAGCTTCAGAATTACTTTCAAGGTCGGTTGGCTTGTGGTGTATACAGATCATCCATTGAAGAAGATTCTAAGTAAGCCAGACGTCTCGGGACGGCTAGCAGCTTGGGCTATGGAGTTGATGCAGTTTATTTTAGAGTATCATCCTTGGACAACAATAAAGGGTCAGGCCTTGGTCGACTTTGTGGTAGAGTGCTCCTTTTCCAAATCAGATGTTGTAACACCCCCAAATTCAGGTCCATTAAACTACGGACCTAGTATGTCACGATACATCATTTTCATACATATTCTATAAACTAATGCCGAGTTATAAAAATATATTGTTTATTACACAATGGTTCTATAATTTTTCCTAAGGTCTACAGCCTTTATCTTAACACATACCTTTAATAATTCACAAGGTTTACATCAACAATTTACGTCAGTTATCATAATAGATAAATGTCCTTATAAAAATAACCTCCATCTTTTCCTTTGCGTTTGTCCTTCTTTGAGCATTCGGGTTAAACTAAAATATATTCATGATATACCAAGGGTGAGCAACTACTTTGCTCAGTAAGTTTAAATACAATAAAGATATATCATGATTGAAAGAAAGAATACGCTTTCAAGTTTTCAACAATATAATGACGGTGAAAGAGCATGAATTAAATTTCAATACATGGATGATTGAATTAATAACGATGAGTGGTCAACAATGAGCATGAACAAATACTTTGGTAATGAAGGTGATCAACTTTCATACCTGATAAACATATGAAATGTGCACAAAGTGCGAATCAATAATCATATATGTGGAATAATTGTCAATAATTAAACCACTAGCATTCTGGAAAATTATTAACTCGAGTTTGAGTTAGAAAACTTACGTGTACCATTGATTACCGCTAAACAATCTAATTTAATCTCTTATTAAAGACCTATCATTAATAAGATCGATCTTCCAATAAGCATAATACATTTTATCTCACAACACTATTACTTAAATAATAAATTAGCTAACATTTAGTCATATAATCAAACATTGAATAATTCTTTAACATACTAGTAATATTATCGTCATTTGATAATATTATTATCACATAACCATCATCTTAAATACTCGTCTAATATTATTAATCTTTTAATAATATCTTATTAACTTCTCAATTTCTTAGTAATATCTTAATCATTTACAAATATTATTCATCATTTAATAATATTTAAATCATTTACCAATATTATTAATTATTTAATAATATTTTAATCACTGTCTAATATTATTAATCATGTAATAATATTTTACTTGTTTTATAAATAATAAAGGTCTCACACATTTTAAGATGCAAATATTTTACATCTTGAAGCTTAAACCATTTATATTCATTTTTAGAAAAATCTTTTACCTTTACTCGCAAATTTGGGGTTTAAACAGCTAATATATAGCTTTTATATTAAAACTCAATTTACTATATTATTTCTTTAATTTCATTAATTTTTTTATATCATTTTTTCTGTTCACGAGTCAACACGATCTGTTGCCTCATATACAAATATTTTATCCTGCTAGCACATTCGATTTATTTTTTGTTTTACAAATATTTGTATTTTTTCTTTATATATATATATATGATTAATACAATTTTTCAAAGGTTTCACGTTCTTCGTTGCACCACATAATAATTTTATAGGCAATTATAGTTTTTTATTTCGCTTAAATATGTAATTTATATTTATTACATATTTTTATTGCTTTATTTGTACTCGAAATGAAGTTTCTTGGCATATAATATCACTTATAGTCAAATCTCGTCCCGTAGGACTTTATTAAACTTATTATGACTTATTATTTTGCTGGAACGTGATTCGAAACGTCGAACGTCAAAAACGCTCGACTCGACGTTCGCTCAAATTTTAATTCTGACATGCATGTTCACTCATTTTTAATTTTCAAATCATTAGTCATATAACAGTGAAATTTTGGGCAAGTTATATACCTTATGGCGTAGTATTTTAGAAAAATTTCTAACCGCAAAAACGGATCACGGAACCCATCTAAAAAGCGCGTCAAAAAGCATTTCAAGCAGCTGCCCAGCAGCGCGGCGCCGCACACCCAGCGCACGCACGCTGTTGCCCAACAGCGTTGCCGCCCCGCCGCTCGCATACTAAATCCACTATTTTGTGAATTTCGTACGCGTTGTTCGTTAATCGGATTGATCCCATTTTTGGATATGTTATACATGGCATACCAAAGTATTTTTAAAAATATAACGCACTAATTTCGGACCTCATAGGCAGCCTGAAACAAGCTCCAAAAATGTCCACTTCGTAAAAGTTTTCAATTGTTTTCCAGCTTGACCTTCATGCACTAAAACCATCATAACTTTTTTGTTTTAAATCATTTTTAGACGATTCTTATGCTCACGTGAAGATAACTTTCGGTACTACAACTCTTTCCCAATGACTCTTTTCCAGATTCCGAACATATCAGCCTGGATATTTCGTACAAAGGGACTGACCCGAGTTGGTTAGACATTTTTGACGTGACTACTTTGAATGGTCACTCTTTGCTCTGAAGTCGAAATTTGTCCATTCTAGAGTCTATGGAAAGCTTATTCAGTGTACTATAATATACCAAAAGTCCAAAATTTTTAGAGCAACCTAGCTAACCCCAAAATTTTCTTTTTAGGTCAGCAGTTTACTAGTTTTCACACTTTAGAAAATTAGATTTCTTTCCTTTTCTTGTTTAAGCTTTTCACTACCCAAAAATAGTTAGATCTACTCGTGAAACACTCTAAAACTTGTAGATCTATGGTTTTAGAGTTCAAGAAACATAGATCTTTATTTTGACAAAAACCATCACAATAAATCATATTAACTAACTAGAGTTTTGAAATAGGGGAACTTTTAAACCTTTTGTTTTGATGACTTTTCTTCCTCTCCTTCCAAGGGTGATTATGAAGCTTGGAGGCATGGAACTTCTCTTCCTTTTTCCCTCAAGGGGCTGCCGAACCAACACTCTCCTCTCTTTTCTATTTACTTTCTTTTTTCTTCTTTCTCTAATATTTTTCTTTTGCTAGCTCTTTGGTGGAGAATAGGCAGTAAAGTAACTCTTTTTTTAAATGTATACATATAATATATGTATGTATATAAATCTAGCAAATCTTGCAAAGTCTTGGCAATTATTAAAGAAGATATGCTAAGAGGACACATGGGCTAGAGAGTGGTTGAACTACCGTTTGAAAATAAGAGAAAAATGAAAAGAATCATGTGCTTAAAATCCCTTACATTACCCGGCCATATCTCATTATTTTTGGCTATTATGGATTTATTTTTAATTTGCTTTATTTGGCTTACTAAAATGACATAAAACTCCCACAATAATTGGGCCAAAACTTGGGTCATTTAATTTATTGTTTCAGCCTTCCTAATTTAATTGTTTGGGTCATGTAAATAATATATACCAACTCATAAATTTTATCATATCCTAATTATTTAATTAGAGTTTCTATTCCATTCCTTTTGGAATTTAAATACTTACATACATAGATTTGCTTATATAACCCAAATTAAACTTTCTTTAATTAATTTTAAAATAAATAATAAATTTAGATAATAAATTAATCTCTTTGGTTAGTATATATGTTAAATACTAGAATTCTCCAATACTATAACCCTTAGGTTATTTAATTCATATCCCTAATATATAATATTAGGTTATAATACTCTCTTTTTATTTGTTCATTATATAATAAACAAATAAATACATTAATATAATATACATATAATATCCTTACCTTATTAAAAATAAATTCAGTTACAAATTTATTTACTTCCTTAAGATATTATTATAATATTTTTTCTTTATTAAATTAATTTCATAAAAAATTTAGTTCAATATTCTTGAGTAAAGTATATATAAATATTATATGCTTAAACCACCCATGTTTGCTTCATTACGGAAATTGTTCAGCAACAATTTTATTTCCTTGCGTAATATATATATATATATATATATATATATATATATATATATATATATATATATATATATTAACTCCCAATTACAAATTACTCCAAACAGGCACACCTCACATATAGAAAATAATTAATAAATTTATTCTCTAATATTATAAACTGTTTATATCAATTTATTTACATATAGCAAATATCATATATATATATATATATATATATATATATATATATATCATATTACGTAAACTTACATATCCTTCATAGATCATAAACTAATATATATACTCATATATTAAACTAGACATTTAATGTAATGTCTATTAAATCTCTTAATATGGTTTGTTACATTCAATAAGTCTTTTTCATATGGCTTGCCATATATATTATTTTGACTTGCCATATACTTAATCCCTTTTCTAATATTTGACTACTAGGTTAGGGTTAATTTTCACAAGCTTCTATAATTAAGCTTTTAATTTATTCTTGTATGATTAATTTTAAATTAACCATTCGTCTTATTTGGCTAAAAAAATAACAAATTCCAAGTAAATATGTATCTATACATATACACATTAACTTTAATCTTGTAATATCTTTTCCTTTGAAATTTATTTCCTTAATAAATTTCCACATATACCAGTACATAATCTCTTTCTTATTATTTTTTTTCCTAAATTTCTATAATTCTTAATTAATTTCTTTACATTGCTTAAAAATTCAAATCAAATCATATACGTTTTAAAATTTTTAATTAATCCTCTATTTCCACTCTAGGTTTTAAACTTTAAGTTTTAATTTAATCATTCAAGATCCTCTAAATTTTTGGGCTGTCACAGATGTTGTGGTACAGGAAGTAGGAACGGTTGGTTTGGTTTCTGACGCTCAGCCTGTTCAAATTTCATGGACGCTATATATGGGTGGTTGTTCAATAATAGATGTTAGTGGGGCTGGTGTTATTTAGACAAGTTCAGATGGGTTCAAGATACAACATGCAATACGCTTTGGGTTTAAGGAGACTAACAATGAGGCTGAATATGAAGCAATTTTGGCATGTCTTCGGCTGATAAAGAGTCTTTAGGTGCACATATTGCTAATTTTCAGTGACTCTCAGTTAGTCGTTAAGAAAATTTTAGGGGAGTATGAGGCCGGGGGCAAAAATATGTACCCAAAGTCAAATATAGGTTCCATTACTTTAGTTCATTTGCCTTATAAGGGGTGGATAGATTAAACAACACGATAGTCAATTCTCTTGCAAAGTTGGCTATGATGGATGCGAGCACGTTCGGTGGATAAATTTACTTGGAAATTTTGAACAAAAAAAGTGTTCAACATTTGGAGATCATATATGTGGAGCGGTCGAACTGTTAGTTAACACCTTACTTAGACTATCTGGCTAATGGTGTCTTACCTTTGGATCAGATATTGTCAAAGAAGATCAAATATAAGACTTAAAATTTTGTGCTTATAGATGGGGACTTGTACCGAATGGCTTATTCTTCTCCTTTAGTGAGATGTCGTGTGTCGTTCGAGGCTGAATATGTTCTTTGGGAGGTTCACGAGGGGATCTGTGGTGATCACATTAGTGCAAAGGCGTTGGCCTACAAGGTGATTTGGCAGGGATACTATTGGCCTACAATTTTCAAAGAAGCAATAGATTATGTAAAGAAGTGCCCCAAATGTCAGCTTAACAGTCCTATTCCTCATAAGCCACCCGAATAGTTGTACTCTATTTTATCCCTGATTCCCTTTGTTGCCTAGGGGATAGATATATTGGGTACACTACCGAAGGCGAAAGATCAAGTCAACTTTTTAATAGTGGCTATTGACTACATGACAAAGTGGGTGGAAGCTAAGACTTTTTGGCAGATCACATAGCAGGAGTGCTTGAAATTTCTTAAAGATTTTGTTTTCGATTTGGAATTCTGATAGTGGTGGTCTCCGACAATGGCAAATAGTTCACGGGCTCCATATTTGAATAATTTTTTAAAAATTTGAGAATTTAACATAGAAAGAATTCAGTGGATTAGTCGAATGGTCAGGTGGAAGTCACCAATAGGACTCAACTGAATGGAATCAAACGAAAGCTCAACGAGTTGAAGGGAAAGTGGCTCGAAGAGCTATTTAGTGTATTATGGGCATATCCGACTACTCTGAGGACAACGCCGAGTGATTCTCTATTCAAGTTAGCTTACGGGATTGATGCTCTTTTTCCTATAGAGGTTGGGTCTACTTCACTTTGGGTCAGTCAGTTCAAGGAGTTATATAACGATGAAAGCATTATCCTCAATTTGGATTTTTTGGAGGAGGTTAGGGAGTTAGCCCTGGTAAGGCTTGCAACCTACCAAAGGAGAATGGTCAGTCATTATAATAAGGGTGTGAAACTTAGGAGGTTTGAAGTTGGAATTGGTTCTTCGGGATGTGGAGGCTTCTACGCCACAAAATCTCAAAAAGATGAAGCCTAATTGGGAGGGGCCCTATAAGGTCATTAAAGTGTCGAATCCTGGTACATATCGGCTTCGAGCAATGAATGGAACATAAGTCAAGAACACTTGGCATGTAGGCAGACTTAGAAAATATTATCAGTAGTACATGTTAGGCAGTTCAGTTTGTTGACTCTATAAATTTTTCACAAGTTATATTAATAAAATGGATGTTCATTTTTTTAAAGAATGTCTTCTTTGATTGTTATTCAGATTTTCGAAATGAATACTCTTTATCTATTTACATGAATATTATCTTTCTGGAAATGAATATTCTTACATTACTTATTTAGTTCTGCCAAACGAATATAACTTCTTTATTATATGTTGAATGAGTATTTAGTTTTTAAACGAGTATTGTAAGTTCACTTCTTATGTTTAGGTGGGTGTTCAGCTCTCTCGAACGAATGCCTTCTTCTTATTTAGTTTATCTAAACGAATATTTTTTGCATAAGTGTTCAATTCTTCGAACGAACGCTTTTATTATTTAAATGTATGTGTGAAATAAAAATTCAGTTCTTCAAAACGAATAATATTTTCATTAGCTAACATAATATTTTTACATAAAAGGTTCAGGATTACAAAAAAAAAGAAAAGAAAAAGGAAGACAACTACTAGGTTTCGGCCTCCGTCATCAGAGGAGTCTAAGATTGAGGGGTTAAGACCAACAGCCTGCAACCTTTCTTTGTTCTTATCACGAGCATTTTGGTATCCATCCCCGACCTGTTGCATGACTTCTTTTGTTAGCTCGGGAGGTTTCTAATCCTCTTGACATATCTGTTGCTTCCTTTCTTTACTGAGTGGAGGGCCAAGGGCTTTGTAATCAGCAAATTCTTTTTCCTTGGCGTAAAGAAGCAGATCATGTTCTTTCTCTTATGTATTTATAGAGTTGTTTGATTAAAGCTTTAACATTTTTCTTCAGTTCTTCGCTTTCCTCCTTCACTGTTGAGTATTCGAATAGAAGGGCTAATTAGCGATCTTCTCCATCAGCAACCTTTTGCTTCTCGACCTTTAGTTCACCTTCAAGCTTTGTGCAGTAAAAGGTGATGTTGGAGTGATTGAGTGGAGGCACATTCATTTTTGTATCTAGCTTGGGCGACCTTCATCCTAAACTTTGAGTCTTCGAGCTCATATTCGAGTTAGTGGACTTCATTGAGATCTTCTGTGACGCCTCCAAAATAGGTATACATCACCCATCTTGAGTCGCCAAATACATGGTACAAAACTTAAATACAAACTTCTTTGATACAGCACGACAAAACGTAACTGAGAGTTCCAACACGGATAATGTCTCGTAGAGAGTATCCAAACTAAAATAAAGTCTTCATTATAATTATTATCACACTATTTCACATAATAGTGAGGACTACTATAGCCATCTATTTGGACCGTCACTCCATTTCCCGACTCATCCCATCTATATTCTCATTTCTTGAAGAGAACAATAAACGCAAAAGGGTGAGCTCAACTAGCCCAGTAAGAAATATTATAACTAAGATAATGCAGAAAAAATTATCATTAGTCTTCAACAGTGTTAAACTGATAAAATACAATAAACATCAAGTTTAACTGCAGCGGAACAAGCAATCCATTAGAAGAGTCATGTAGAGCATGATATCTAAAAAGTTTATCATCAATTTTATCATTGAGACTCAGCTAAATAAATAATCTATATCACTGAATTATCCATGCACTACGGCCCAAGGATATTCATTATTATCACCAATGGTCATGATCATACCAACAACTGTCCATCAATGCACTACGGGCCAATGATGACTTTTACCACATCATTTGTAACATCTCGGGTCATGATTATACCGAATGATCACTGGTCATAATCATACCAATCAACATTCCATCTATGCACTACGGCCAAAGATGACTTTCATCGTAATATAAGCTTGAGGATGATGACAATGATATAAGAATTTAATTAAATGAAAGCAAATGATAAATTTTAAAGATTTATAATCCAATTTATCAAGAATTCAATATTGTGCAAATTGTCAACATGATACTGCTTTGTGGAGTAAAGTTCAAGAATAATATTGTATCAAAAATAATTTAGACAGAAACGAAATCAAATTTTGTCATGAATAGTACCCCATGAATAGTACTTCGTGAATAGTATCCCGTGAATAGTACTCCAGCATGAAAAGATTAAACTTTAATAAGAATGTTCAGAAAAATATCCTTGTAAAATGATACTAGGTGAAGCACAAATTTCAAAGATATTCTACTAATTTCAAGGAGTATAGAAGCAATAGTTAACAACATGAGTGTATAATTCAGAATATCAAATGAAATAATATTACTTACATACTACAGAGTATAGAAGAACATATTATTTCATACGAATATTGAACAAAAATAATACTCCCTCCATCCCAAGATAAAAGTCCTTATTACTATTTTGGGTTGTCCCATGTTAAATGTCCACTTTCCTTTAATAACCAAACTTTTACACATTTTTTTCTATTATGCCCGTAGCATTAAATATATTATACTTTTCCTATTCTAATTATCTCTCCATATTTAATGACACAATTATGGACAATTTTGTCATTTTATTCTTCTTCTTAATATACGTGAAAAATCCACCATGACTTTTATCCTAGGACGGAGGGAGTATCCCTTATGAATACGAAAGAAATAATACCCCTCACCATAGTAGAAGATTGGCTACTGAAATAGTGTAGTAACAAAATACTCTTCTTCTTTCTCTCTGATTCTCTCTCTATAGAATTCTCTTGTGAGTCGTATTGAATTGGTGAGAATGAAAGAAGAATTAAGTTTCTATTTATAGAAGATTTCTAGCTTAGCCCTTGCAATGTGAAAAGGCAAGTGGCTTGACGACTAGTTATGTGAAAAAAGTGGTTTGACGCCTGTAATGTGAAACAACAAGTGGTTTGACGTTTGTAATGTGAAACGATAATTGGTTTGACGCCTGTAATGTGAAACAACAGGTGGTTTGACGTTTGGTAAATACAATTACTATTGGTGAAAGTGACTCTTAGATGATGACATATGGGCCCCCATAGAATAAACCAAACTTACCACAAACGTCTAATAACAGACTTCTTATTTATATCAAAGATTGAATAAATATTACCACAAATCATTTTATCTTCAATCAACACATTTTCAATCTTCGAACAATTATTCATTATTAATATTATAACTCATAAGATTTAACAACCAGATAATTACCAAGAAAGAGGGGGCTTTTCGATAAGGATTTCTCCCTATTGGTGCGCAATTAGGTGACCAAACCTCTCCTCGATAGAACTTTTTAGACATCGTCAATATTACAAATAATAATATGAATAACATTTTCGTCTCAATTATTGATTTAATAATATAAAATATTATGCAGATGATACTGTGATAATAATTGAATCAATAATATGAGATACTATGCAATAATTACTGTAGCGATAATTGAGTATAACTGAGTGGCTTCTTACTTAAGCATTAATAATCAATACCGTGTGCTACTATGAAACTCTGCGTATTACTATACTTTTACCGCTGGGTATTTCAACAGTTAACGGTAAAACTTTCATCGTTATTTTTATAAAAAGATATTTCTGTCATTTTCTAAATTTGGCAATAATTTTGTTATAGGGTCCACCAATGATTGTGCCATTGTACAAATATTTCCCGACAAAAAGAATATTTTCCGACCAAAGGAATATTTTATAACAACTTGCTTACTTTGCAAAATTAATAAATATTATCCACAACTATAACATTATATCAAATCCACACCATAATATTCAAAATGATATTTAGAGAAAAATTAATCTTTATTCATAAAATTTGGGGTCTTACAACCTCCACTTCTTATGAAATTGCATCCTCGAAATTAGGATACATACCTGGTATGTCGAAGTGGTAAGGATACCTTGATTTCATTTTAGATTCTAACTCCCAGATCATTTCCTCAACATCGTGGTTTCTCCACAAAACTTTGACTTAAGGTATAACCTTGGAGCGTAGAATATGTTCCTTCTTATCTAAGATTTAACAGGTACCTCTTCATACGTTAAATCTTCTGCTATTTCGTCCGGTTCTAACTCAATAATGTGGTTCGGGTCTTCCACATATTTACGTAACATGGATATATGAAAAAGGTTATGAACACGAGACATACTTGGAGGTAAGACGAGTCTATAAGCCACAGTTCCTACTCGATCGAGGATTTTGAATTGGCCAATGAATCGAGAATTGAGCTTTCCTCTCTTTTCAAATCTCGTAACTCCTTTCCATGTAGTAAACCGTAACAACACATGATCTCCAACATTAAACTCCACGTCCTTTCGATGAAGATCAGCATAACTCTTTTGTCGATCTTGTGAGGTCTTTATACGTTGTCCGATCATTTGAATCTTTTTCGTAGTCATACGTACCAATTCAGGTCCCAACAACGTTGCTTCACCCACCTCGTCTTCGTATACTAGAGAACGATACTTGCGTCCATACAACGCCTCGAATGGAGCCATGTCGATACTTTTTTGATAATTGTTGTTGTAGGAGAATTCCACTAATGGCAAGAACTTATCCCAACTTCCTTTGAAGTTAAGGAAACATAGTCTTAATAGATCCTCTAGAGTTTGAATAGTCCTCTCTGACTGCCCGTCCTTCTGAGGATGATATGCCGAACTGAATCGTAAATCTTTGCCCATAACTTTTTGAAAACTGACCCAAAATCGTGAAGTGAATCTTGGGTCTCGATCAGAAACTATGGATACTGGCATACCATGCAGTCTTACAATTTAATTTATGTACATACGAGCAATATGTTCAAGTGAATAAGTTTCTCGTATAGGTAAGAAATGGGCAGACTTGGTCAATTTATCAATAATGACCCAAATCGCATCTATGCCTTGAGAAACCGTGGGAAGACCAGTAACGAAATCCATGGTAATGTGTTCCCACTTCCATTCTGAAATTTTAAGTGGTTGCAACGGACCTTTTGGCACTTGATGTTCCGCCTTGACACGTTGACACGTTAAACACCTTGAGATAAACTCTGCTATCTCTCTCTTCATATTGCTCCACCAAACTTTATATCGAATATCATGATACATTTTGGTACTCCCAGGATGGATTGCAAACAGTGTATTGTGCGCTTCCATCATGATTTTATAATTCAAATCAGAGTTGTTAGGAACACAAAGTCTGAAGTTGACTATAAGTATTCCTTCTTCATCGATTCTTGCTTCCGGAATAACACCTTCTTGCACTTTCTTCTTCATACGCATCAGCTCCAGGTCTGTAGTTTGAGCAACTTTAACTTTATCGATTAAAGTCGGTTCTACTCATATATTTGCCATCATTACGTGGTTCCCTGAAGTCTTTATCTCTATCTCCATCCTTTGCAAGTCATACAAAATGGGCCTTTGCGTTGACAATATTGCACTCGTACCCGCATATGATCTTTTACTCAATGCGTCAGCTACCACGTTCGTTTTTCAATGATGGTATTGAATAGTATGATCATAATATTTCAACAGTTCAAGCCAACATCGTTGTCGCATATTAAGTTCCTTTTGAGTGAAGAAATATTTGAGGCTTTTATGAACCGTAAAGATCTCCACTTTCTCCTCATACAAGTAATGCCTCCAGATTTTAAGTGCGAAAACGACAGCTGCCAACTCTAGATCATGAGTAGGATAATTACTCTCATATTTTTTGAATTGTTGCTAGGCATAGGCTATGACTTTCCCATGTTGCATGAGAACACTCCTAAACTGTTGCATGAAGCGTCAATGTAGATGACATATCCCTCCGAACCAGATGGTATTGTCAGAATAGGTCCTAAAATGAGTCTCCTCTTAAGTTCTTGAAAACTCTTCTCACATTCCTCACTCCTACTAAATTTTATATCTTTTCGAGCCAGCTGAGTTAATGGAATAGCGATTCGAGAAAATCCTTCCACGAATCCCCGATAATAACCAGCTAAGCCCAGAAAGCTATGTACTTCGGTAACTGACATAGGTTGCTCCCAGCTTTGAATTGCTTCAATCTTTGTCGGGTCAACAGATATTCCATGATTTGATATCACGTGCCCAAGGAATGCTACTTCCTCAAGCCAGAACTCGCATTTCTTCAACTTGGCATATAGCTTATTTTCACAAAGCTTTTAGAGTATTAGCCTCAAGTGTTGCTTATGATCTTCACGGCTTTTGGAGTATATGAGGATGTCATCAATAAAGACAACAACAAAATGATCCAAATATTCCGTGAATACTCGGTTCATCATATCCATGAAGGTCGCAGAAGCAATACTCAATCCAAAAGACATGACTAGGAATTCGCAATATCTGTACCGAGTTCTGAAAGCAGTCTTTGGAATGTCATCAGTTTTAACTTTTAACTGATGATATCTGCAACAAAGATCAATCTTTGAAAAGAATTTTGCACATTGCAACTGGTCAAACATGTCATCAATTCGAGGTAACAGCTACCTATTTTTGACGATGACATGATTCAACTCCTGATAGTCAATACAAAACTTCCATAATTCCATAATTCTTCTTTATGAATAGAACATGAGCACCCCAAGGATACGTACTAGGACGAATGAAATCGATTTCTAACAATTCTTGCAGTTGGGTTTTTAACTCCTGAAGTTCAATAGGAGACATTCGATATGGGGCTTTGGAAATGGGTTTTGTACCGGGTTCAAGGTCGATACAAAACTCGATTTCACGCTCTGGGGGTAGGCCATGAAGTTCTTCAGGGAATACATCAGGAAATTTATTAACAATAGAAATATCATTCAAATCTGACGTATTTTTGCTTAAATCTATGACATGGGCTAAGAAAGCTTGACATCTATTTTTTAATAAACGAATGGCTTTATGGCTTGATATGACAGTGATTGACTTTAGTGGTTTGGTTGCTTGAATCCACATAATAGTTTGGTTAGGAATATGAAAGCAAACAACCTTACAAAAATAATAAATTTTTGCATGATGAGTGGTTAACCAATCAATCCCTAAAATCACATCAAATGCAAGTATTTTCAAAGAAATAAGATCGATATATAATGTGCGGTCACCGATTTGAATCAAACAAGACTTATAAACAGTGGATGTAATGAAGGTTTCTCCCAACAGAGTTTCAAAAGATAAATCAAAGTCTAATTTCTCCGGAGTCAAATTTAAACGTTGAGCGCAAGTAGGAGAAATAAAAGAATGGGTAGAACTGGTATCAAATAAGGTATAGACTTCGCTAGAGTTTATAATTAGCTTACCCGTGATCACCTCATTCAGATTCCTCGCTTTTTGGGAGGTTACGACAAACGCTCTCCCTTGAACTACCGGTTTTGTCTTGTCTGGGACGGCCTTTGATGCCTCCATCCAAGCTGGACTTGACTTTGGTGCACGACAAAATTGGGCTAGGTGACCTTCTCTTCCACAATTGTAACATATTTTGGACTGCTGCGTACAGTTTGGACTGATGTGTCCCTCCCCTCCGTATTTGTAACATACGACCGACGGTCGTTCTCTTTCCTGAACAACAGGTGCTGGTGCTGACGTCTTTCCATCATTATTAGATTTCCTCTTCTTGAAATTTTCACTTCTATTATCTTTGCCATGATTACCACCGAAGTGGTTACCATTTCTGGCATGTTGATTCCCTCCACGTTTGTTGTCACTGCTTCGATGACTGCTACCACTGGTATTATCAATTTATCGACTGCTATCTCTTGGTTGTGTTGACTCACTATCACGTTCTAATAACTGAGCCATATTTACAACATTTGAATACAAACACAGTTTTTGAGAAATTAGGTATTAACGTATCTCAGGTTTCAAAATTCTTTGAAACATCCGCGTCATTCTCTCCTTATTATCAACCAAGTGGGGCGCAAACCGGGACAACTCGGCAAACTTAGCTTCGTACTATGACACGGTCATATTGTTTTGCTCCAGCTTGATAAACCTTACCTCTTTAATGTGACGAATACTTTCGGGAAAGTACTTGTTGTTGAACAATTCTTAGAACTTCTCCCAAGACATCTTCAGTGCGGCAGGTTGAATACGCTTTACAGATTCCCACCAGTAATTTGCCTCTCCTCGCAACATGAAGGTGGCAAAGTTAACCTTTTGCTCCTCGGAGCATCACAAGACATCAAATATCTTGGTGATCTGATTTATTTACACCTTCGCCTTAATTAGTTTTGGCTCTCCCAAAAACTCTGGATGTCCCAGGTCCTTGAACTGCTTAGCAGTGACCATCCGTGAGTTGCCAGTGTTTCCACCTGCATTTTGGACAGGAGTCTCTCTCGCCTGATGTTGCATGAATTGCAGAAAGCCGCTGAACATTCCGTCGTTCGACATTTGGTCTGTGTTGTTGTTTACCTGAGGATTATTGTCTTTTTGATGCACATTATCCTGGGTATTGATCTGTGGTGACTCAACGGTCTTCTGTGCTCCATTGCTATTCTCAACATTTTCAGATGTCATTTTCAAACACTTCCACAAAACAAGGGTTAATTGACATGCCTAATATTATCCCTATATTCTGACCGACCACTTAAATAACAATTAAACTTAGGTAGGTCATACTAGCGAAGGAATTATCCGTCTCTCTCCTCCTAGTTCTAGTCTTACATCTAGTCAGGGATCATATCCCTAAGCTTTGATACCAACTGTGATGCCCCCAAAATAGGTATACATCACCCATCTTGAGTCGCCAAATACATGGTACAAAATTTAAATACAATATTCTTTGATACAGTACGAAAAAATGTAACTGAGAGTTCCAACACGGATAATGTCTCCTAGAGAGTATCCAAACTCAAACAAAGTCCTTATTACAATTATTATCACACTATTTCACATAATAGTGAGGACTACTATAGCCACCTATTTGGACCATCACTCCATTTCCCGACTCGTCCCAACTATATTCTCATTTCCTGAAGAGAACAATAAAAGGAAAAGGGTGAACTCAACTAGTCCAGTAAGAAATATTATGACTAAGATAATGCAGAATAAATTATCATTAGCCTTCAATAGTATTAAACTGATAAAATACAATAAACATCAAGTTTAACTGCAGCGGAACAAGCAATCCATTAGAAGAGTCAAGTGGAGAATGATATCTACTATCTTCTATGATTTAAAAAAGTTTATCATTAATTTTATCTCTAAGACTCAGCTAAATAAATAATCCACATCACTGAATTATCCATGCACTACGGGCCAAGGATATTCATTATTATCACCAATGGTCATGATCATACCAACAACTGTCCATCAATGCACTACGGGCCAATGAGGACTTTTACCACATCATTTGTAACATTTCGGGTCATGATTATACCGAATGATCCCTGGTCATAATCATACCAATTAACAGTACATCTATGCACTACGGCCAAATATGACTTTCATCATATTATAAGCATGAAGATTATGACAATGATATAAGAATTCAATTAAATGAAAATAAATTATAAATTTTAAAGATTTATAATCCAATTTATCTAGAATTCATTAATGTTCAAATTGTCAACATGATACTGCTTTGTGGAGTAAAATTCAAGAATAATATTGTATCAAAAATAATTTGGACAGAAATAAAATCAAATTTTATCATGAATAGTATCCCATGAATAGTACTTCATAAATAGTACCCCGTGAATAGTACTCCGACATGAAAAGATTAATCTTTAACAAGAATATTCAGAAAAATATCATTGTAAAACGATACTAGATAAATCGCAAATTTCAAGGATATTCTACTAATTTCAAGGAGTATAGAAGCAATAATTAACAACAAGGGTGTAGAATTTAGAATCTGAAATGAAATAATATTACTTACATACTACAGAGTATAGAAGAACATATTATTTCATACGAATATTGAACAAAACTAATTTCCCTTATGAATACGAAAGAAATAATACCTCTTACCTTAGTAGGAGATTGGCTACTGAAATAGTGTAGTAACAGAATACTTTTCTTCTTTCTCTATGATTCTCTCTCTATAGAATTCTCTTGTGAGTCGTATTGAATTGGTGAGAATAAAAGAAGAATTAAGCTTCTATTTATAGAAGATTTCTAGCTTAGCCCTTGCAATGTGAAAAGGCAAGTGGCTTGACGACTAGTGATGGGAAAAGAAAAGTGGTTTGACGCCTGTAATGTGAAATAACAAGTGGTTTGATGCCTGTAATGTGAAACAACAAGTGGTTTGATTCCTGTAATGTGAAACAACAATTTGTTCGACGCCTGTAATGTGAAACGATAAGTGGTTTGACGTTTGGTAAAGTAATTACTATTGGCGAAAGTGACTCTTAGATGATGACATATGGGCCCCCATAGAATAAACCAAACTTACCACAAACGTCTCATAACAGACTTCTTATTTATATCAAAGAGTGAATAAATATTACAACAAATTATTTTATCATCAATCAACACATTTTCAATCTTCCAACAATTATTCATCATTAATATTATAACTCACAATATTTAATAACGAGATAATTCCCAGAAAAGAGGGGGCTTTCCGATAAGGATTTCCCCCTATTGGCGCGCAATTAGGTGACCAAACTTCTCCTCGACAGAACTTTTTAGACATCGTCAATATTACAAATAATAATATGAATAACTTTGTCGTCTCAATTATTGATTTAATAATGTAAAATATTATGCAAATGATACTGTGATAATAATTGAATCGATAATATGAGATACTATGCAACAATTACTATAACAATAATTGAGTATAACTGAGTGTCTTCTTACGTAAGCATCAATAATCAATACAGTGTGCTACTATGCAACCACGCGTATTATTGTACTTTTACCACTGGGTATTTCAACAGTTAACGGTAAAACGTTCGCCGCTATTTTTATAAAAAGATATTTCTGCAATTTTCTAACTCCGACAAAAATTCTGTTGTGGGGTCCACCAATTATTGTGCCATCGTACGAATATTCCCCGACAAAAAGAATATTCTCCGACCAAATAAATATTTTACAACAACTTGCTTACTTTGCAAAAATTATAAATATTACCTACAACTATAACATTATATCAAATCTACAGCATAATATTCAAAATGATATTTAGAGAAAAATTAACCTTTATTCATAAAAAATGGGTCTTACATCTTCTCTAAGCTGTTGGATTTCGGCCTCCAACACTTTTTCTCTTGCATCAGCTTGGTTGAGTCGGTGGATAATTTGACCTGAGACTGTAGCAAACTGTATACAGAAGTCTGATGGTTCAGTGATGTCACAGTGTGGTAGGTTTTATAAATAACGGAAGGCAGAAGTGGCTTACCCGAGCCTGATGCATGATGCCAGCGTAGATGAGCCTTTGTACTCAAAGAGCTCATAGGGGTATTTTTTAATGTCAGTCGGCCAAAGTGTCATCCTCGTTTGGGCCTCCTGACCTTGTCTGGTGGAGGGTCCAGTTTGTTGAGGAAATCGAGTAGGAGAGTGGTGTTTGGGGGTGATTCGTTATGAGATTTTTTGGCTGGAGGGAGGTCTTCAGATGTTTCCTTGGTTGTCTCTTGGTTGGTCAATTTTGGGATTTAAATGGTTTCAGTGTTTGGTGTTGGATCGAGGATGATTATTGGTGTTTCAGTAGAAGTGTTTTCGGGATGAGTTTGGTATGGTTCAGAAAGGAAAGCTTTTGTTGTTTTTGTTGTGGGTTTCATTCGCCTTTGCTTGACTTGAAGAAGGGTGGTCCTTTCCGAAAGGGGCATGTCCAGAAGACTCTTTTTGGTAAAGGAAGGAGTAGGAATTGTGGTTGTTTGAGATACATTTGTAGTCGGGTTTTTTTCGGAGTGAGTGGTAGATGGTCCTTCGGTTACAATCATAGAAGGAGTGGTTTCGGTGGCAAGAGGATCAATGGATTTTTTACTAGTACTTTCAAGGTTGACATCTTCGAGGAGTGTTCGTTTAATGAAGGAAACTACAAGTAACAGATGAGTCATAACTAATGATATCAAGTATTAAGAAAATGCAAGGAAGGGAAGGACTTCGAGACTTACATTTATGTTCATATAACCAAAATTGCTTAGTCAAAAGATTGTGGTCCCATTCCTTCATCGGTAATTTTTTTATTAGCTCCAATTTTTCAACAAATTTGTTCGGTAAAAGCTCTCCAATAGTGATGTTCGGTCAACCGTAGTTGCCCTAGTCTGGGATTTGATGAGTTCCAAGACCTTTGACGAAGAACTAGTATGTGTGCCATCCTTTGTTGCTCAAAGGGGCACTCATCAGGGTTCGTTTTTCGATGCGTTGGTGTGGTTTTTGTTGTTGTTTACTTGAGGAACGAAACCCTGGCTCTCGGGATCGGCCTAGGGAGAATAAGGAGAAGAAGAATTCGATCGTGGAAGGAACGCCGAACTCGTGGCAAACGGAGATGAAGGTGACGATTTTGACATAAGATTTGGGTAACAGTTGGGCAAAACAGACGCCGACGAATCCTAATAGAGTGATAATGAAGACGTGGAGGGGTTGTCGAACTCCTTTTTCTAGTAGGGTGAGAGGGATTGTCGTCCAGCCATCGGGGCGGTGGTACATTCAGTAATGTCATTTTCAGTAATATGGTATTGTTCAAAATTGTGGCAATATCATTTTCAGTAATAGTGGATTTGGTGTTGGCGTGTAGGAATTGTACTTCATCAGAATATTCCCTAATCATTTTTTGGTATTCAAGTTTTGCCTCAGTTGGTCCTATTGCTTGGGGGTAGAACTGGTTGTGGTGGTAACAGTGGTGGCTTGGGTGGAGATAGCACTGGTGGACGATGAGATAGTTGCTAGTGGCGGCGGTGGTAGTTTTTATTGGAAGGGCTGGAATGGAGAAGAAGGGGATAGCGTTGATGGGCTCGTTTGTGTGAGGACTGTAGGTAACAGGGGGTTTGAAGAAGCCATTGTTGGTTGGTGAAAGCAGTATGCACACAAGCCTATCATATTTGATATGATAAAACATATACTTTGTAACAATCTTATTTATTTATTAATAAAAGTATTTATTTATTAAAGACATTTAAGTTATCTGCATGGTGTTGTTACTTAATATGTGATAAACTCATAGTTTTAAGCAATACTTTTAGAATCATGATGAGATCATGCTAATGAGATCTAAATTTTTAGATAGCTTAAAAACTAAAATGTTCCCAATCGGTTGATTACTAAAAAGATGATTAGTGAATCCAGATAGATTGGTACATACGATGTTTGCTCATTGGATGAGGATGATTGATCTCATGATCATTTGTATGGAGACACTAAAGCAAGTATGTAGGTGCTTATTGGAGAATACGTTCAACGAATGAGGCTCGCTAAGGAATACCTAATGGAGTTTTACTTATATGTCAATAGGAATTTATGTAGTGATAGTAGTACAAGTGATCCTTAGACTTGAGATCATCATAATATCTTGTGTATGATACGTTATACTTTGACATGTCCCTTAAAACCCTTAGGGTTTATCAAAGGATATACTTGGGTGTAATAAGTTATATATGGAGATAATGAATGACCAATAAAGAACCTACCGCTTCTAGTAGAAGGAGAGAAATGTCCAATGTGATTCGATAAATGACAACCCAAGAATCATTGGCCAATGTAGAATAATATTAGAAAGGATTTTCTAATTTGCATTATTTGTAGTTGTGCATTTGAGAATCGAAATACATATAATTAAATAAAATAAGACTGAACAGTAATTTCATATCTTATATTTAATTGAGGACATTGTATGGTAGAATGATTGAATTGTACAGTAACTATTTACTCAAAGGTTCTTTTATGATTAATGTTGAAATCTATATTATCTGGAAAGTCGTTGATCGCTAAGGAGGCTTATTTTTATTGTAGAATAAATATTATTTATTTAAATAAATTAATAGTTTAATTTATTTATTTAAATAAGATTAGAATTATTCTAATTGATTTATTCACAAATGGTTTAATATGGAGAATCTAAAGGGTCACACCATAAAAGAAAAATAGTTTATTTAAGAAGTAAATGACATAATCGTAATAATAAGTTAAGTGTATTTAGTTTAATCTATGGTGATAGAATAAATTAAATAGCTTAATATTTATTATTTAATATTTTATAAATGTTAAATATAAATTAATAAGAGGAGTTTATTATTATTATTATTATTATTATTATTACTATTATTATTAGTTTAATTCTTAAAGGAGTTTGGAAATTAATTAATAAAGGTATTCTCAATTATTCCTAATTGGATTAGGAGCCTAAGTAATTAAAGGAGTTTAATTAATTAAATAAAATCCCTATTTCTAAATGGTTTAGAAGGGTTGCCTACATCTATTAATAAGAATATCTTATTATGAATTAGGGTTACAACTCACTTTATTCCAAGAGTTGGGAGAGTAAACATAATTCTATAAGAATAGAATTTAGAGTTTTGTCAAACACTCATCTTCTTGAATAAATTTTCTTTCTTGGTGGATCACCTCTAGAATCCAAACACTTGGGTGCCTAACGTTGATCAAAGGAAGAAATCAAACCTGGTGGATTCAATTTTAACGTGAAAAGGAATTAGAAGTGAACTCATACCTGAGTAAGCTAGCTTCTACAAGAGTATGAATTTGATCTCCAACTCTTTTTATCTAATTAATAATTGTGCATAAAGGATGATTCGGGTATATGGTTTAGTAAAATTTTAAGACTCTAATTTTTCACGCTTCCGCTCTATGTATGTAATTTATTACATGTTAATGCATATTACAAACCTAATAGTTAGGAAGAAATGTTTTGTCGAAAAACCAATTTTGCATAAGGGATGAGAGAGGCTCTAAATATTTTGAGATTGAAAAGGTGGATTTGTCTAACTTGGGGGAAAGGGTTTTGAAATATATTGTCTTTTCAACTTCGTGATTTTCGAAGGACAACTATTAATGTTATTGAAATGATGGCAAATGCGGGAGAGTGGTGTGGGGTCTTTACCTTGGGTGTTGGGAAAGTTTTTGAGGAGTTGGACTTACCGCTTTCTTTATGATTAAATTATTGAGCTTTTATTGAGGAACTCTTCCATTAAATGTTTCATTTAATCGAAGACTAGGGGCAATGTTGGGACGAAATTATTTTTGCCTGAATTACATGGTAGGCCAAAGTCCATGTAGAGGTACTTTACCCTGCGTAGGGATCTAATTTGGCAGTTGAGTATTTTAAGGAATCAAAGATTCCTAATTACATTTAATTTTCAACTCATAAGGAAAGTGTTATGATATAATTCGACTTTCTTTCTTTAAGAGGATTATGTTCAATCCTATTAAGGAATCATACCTAATGAGGAATCCTAATTCTATATGGGGAAGGAGGTGTGATCATTATAAATACAAGGTTATACCCTAATTATCAGGTACATACTGTTAGTTCCCAGAGGCACACAAGTTATCTAGAAGGGGGGTTGAATAGATATTTTGGATTTTCTTTTGCAAAGAATAACTTAACAGTTTTGTTAATTAAAAGGATTAACTTTGCACAGCGAAAAATATGATTTAGTTATCCCCCTTAAGCTAAAGAAAAGGCTATAAATCAAGCAGCAGTTATAGCAGATAAAATAGTTAAAGCGAATGGAAATAAATGACACAGTATTTTTAATTGGTTCAGAGCACTCAAGACTCCTAGTCCACTCTTCTACTTCATAAGTAGGAAATCCACTAAGGATGTCGGTACGATCTTTGAATCACTTAGATTCCTTCAAGACCATCAGTCTTGGAAAGCTAGTTCACAAAGAACTCTTCAGGCCTAGCTGTGACGCCCCCAAAATTAGGTATACATCATCCCATTCTGAGTCGTCAGATACATGGTACAAAATTCAAATACAACTTCATTTATACAACTGTTGAGCTGTCGTATAGAATACGACCACAGTTAACTATGAGTTTTAATACAAATGTATGTAACTCTCATGGTGCCTCGACCACAACCTTACAATAGTACTTTACATAAAGTATAATCAAAAATTGTTTTAGAAATTAAAATCTTTGGGAAGTGCTCAAGAAAACCTTCGTACATGGGAGGCCATGCGTCTAGGTTATAATAGATATCATATGGCCACATAATTATCCTTGGTTGACCCAAAAGACCCCAAAGAAAAACGAGAAGATTACTATCATCTTCTTTCCAATGGTGAGTCTTTTCTTGACATATGACTATCTCCACTGTCTCCAAGTGAATATTATATTTCAAAGAAACTCCAAGATCATATAGGTAGTGCCCGTAGATATACTCAGAAAGTGGATGCGCACAACCCTGTCTTATGATAACACGAGATTGTATGTCATTAGACATCTTGTATTATAGTGGCAAAACACCCTTCCAAAGTTGGGTTCACCTCACTCTATTTGATTCACCAAATATAACTACTAAATGTTGTATAGAATACAACACACTTTTCTATACTGTTTAGGGAGAACCTCCACAGCTAGAGACCACTGTTCTATTCCCCTGTTATTCCTGCTCGACCCGGCAACACTTTTACAGCAACACTCTTATTACCTGAAAGGAATTGTGAAGCAGAAAGGGTGAGCACAACTAGCCCAATAAAGAATATTATGACTAAAGATAATTAAATTATCAATAGCTTTCATCAATAATAAATCAGAGATTTAGAACATATGGTAGATGATAAAACTTTTTAACCATAGTTGCAGCAGAACGAGCAATCCATTAGAAGAGTCAAATAGACCATAAGGTCTATTATCTTCTCTATGTTAAAAGTCCACCAATAATATTTTATCCCTGTAACATCAATCAACAATTCCCGTCCACGATAATGTGAATAACTCATAATCACAATTGTGATTCTAAATTCCTCATCGTACCTAGGACGAAGATAATTTTCATCACCTGTCTTCACCTGAAACATAAAAATCATGGTTATACCAAATCACAATTCCTGCTCGTAATCATTAAATCATCTTTGCACTACGGCCGAAGATATTCACTATTATCACATCCATGAATTAACATTTCATTGCTGAGACTCAGCTCAATAAATAATCCACATCATCGAATCATCCCTGCACTACAGGCCAAGGATATTCTTTAGTATCACGACCATGAATTATCCATGCACTACGGGCCAAAGATAATCGTGTTTTCATCAACGATACTGATCATGCCATAAAATAATTCATCTTTGCACCCTTGGCCGAAGAGAATCCATAGCCATAATCATACCAAAAACTGTCCATAAATGCACTATGGACCAATGAGGACTTTTTCATTAGTATCACAACCACAAATTATCCATGCACTACGGGCCAAAGATAATCGTGTTTTTATCAACGGTCCTGATCATGCTATAAAATAATTCATCTTTGCACCCTTGGCCGAAGAGAATCCATAGCCATAATCATACCAAAAATTGTCCATCAACGCACTACGGGCCAATGAGGACTTTTTCCATATCATTTGCAACATTACGGTCATGATTATACAGAATAATCCCTGGTCATAATCATACCAAGTCCATCTATGCACTACAGGCCACAGATAACTTTCAACATAATATAAATATAAGGATGATGACAATATTATAAGCATTAATCAACTAAATCAAGGATAAATATTAAAGACTTTAAATTTATCCAGACATTATCAATTACTTAATAAAATCATAATCTAATACTGTTAATACTATAACAATATTTTAATCACTTCTTAAACTTATAAACAATTATATTTAATTATTTACACTTTTCCAAATAATGCATTTAATCATTCAAAAATGTCATACTCATAAGATTTCATCACCAATAATCAAATTACTCGTCAAAAATATGCATATACCTTATATAGTATTTCTAAGCCATAAAATCCTATTTACCAATTCTTCAACTCCACATAACATATTTAATTCATATGTACGTAGCTAACTATTTTCATGAAAAATACCAAATCAGTCCCAAAAATTATTCTTTTCTGGGATTTAGCATAATATAGTCCCGTATTGAACATATATTTTTCTTGACATTTTTAAAATTTATTTACTATTTTTCAAAAATTAATTTCTAATTAATTCCTTAAGAAATTAGCTACCTCATGGTTAACTCTAAAAATTCCCAGATCTTGGCAGGATCTTACACATGCTAACGTGAGCTTCCTTCTAGTTTAAATTTCATGGTCATCAGAGTTATAGAACTCTGGTTATAGCATTTTTCGTCAGAAAAACCTAAATATTGAAATGGTCATAAATTGCTCATTTTAAGTCGGAATGAGCTCATTTTTGGACAGGAGGTACTTTATACCATATAATTTCATGTCCAAAAAGGCCAGAATTTTTCTCATAAATTTAGTGACCGAAACAACCCTTTTAAAATCGTGGCAGCAGCCTTTTTCATATTTTGCAGTTTTTCGTACTTTGCTAAAATCAGTCCACATGAAAATCTACAATACCTTTTCCAGTGATTCCACTTGGATAAGTTACAAAACTCATAGACCTAACTCTAGAACTTGACCACACTCAAAAATTCGAAATATAATAGGAGATATGGTCAATTGAATTTCATGTTCTATTTTCACCTAAAATCTGATTTTTCAACCCTTTGTGATTTCTAAGAAACTTTCATGTTTTCACATAATAACCAACATAACTCATCATAACACTTACTAATACCACATATACCCATGATTTTCATTAGTCCAATGCTTTAATTATGACTTTTATCATAATCCACGTAAACAGATCATTTCCATAATTTAACAAGGAATGAAATACAAAGGATCGTTCACCATGCATGTGGTAATCCACATAGACAGGTTATTCCAACATGATAATAAAAAATGGAATAACAGAAGGATTCACCATGCATGCGATAGAGACTGCATAGACAGGTTATTCCCAACAGAATAATAAATAATGGAACCAGGTTCGACGTAAACGCTCAGATATGATATTCCGACAGAATAATAAATAATAGAACCAGGTCCGGTGTAAACGCACAGACAAGATATTCCGACAGAATAATAAATAATGGAACCAGGTCCGGCGTAAACGCACAGACAGGATATTTCGACAGAATAATAAAGAACGAAATATTAGAAGAATTTCACCATGTATGCAGTACTTTGCATAGACAGGTTATTCCAACATAATAATAAAGAAAGAAATAGCAAAAGTTCTCTTCATGGATAAGAACGAAACAATACCCATTACGATCACAACAAATAATATCCCCTACCTTAGAAGAAACTGGATATTGGAAAAGTGAAGTAGCAGAATACTTTTCTTCTTTCTCTCTAGAGTTTCTATCTCTAGAGTTTCAGTGAATTCGTAAGAAATAATGAAGGAATGAGCTTCTATTTATAGAAAAATGGAAAGTGGCTCTTGGTCTTAACGAAAGGTCAAAATGACTCTTGGTAATATTGAAGAGACAACTACTATTTGCGAAGGGGCAATTAACTCTTGAAACCCCGAAGGGGCAAATAACTCTTAAAAAACTGAAGGGACAAGTTACTATTAAAACTTTAAATCAATGATCCATATTGATTTATTATTATAATTTCAACCAACTGTCTGAAAAATTAGCACATCTCCTCATGGAATAATATTGTACCCAAAAATAATTTGGACAGATAAGAAATATATATTTTGGGTGAATAGTACCACTTGAATAGTACTTCAGGAATAGTACCCTGTGAATAGTACCTCGACACAAAAATACCCCAAATACCCGAGTGAATAATATTTGGGTGAATAGTAACTCGTGAATAGTAACTCATGAATAATACTCTGACACAAAAAGTGCCCCAAATACTTGAGTGAACAATACTAGAGTGAATAGTAACCGGGTATTTTATTATAACTTGTCTACTTTGAAAAATTTTCACATATCACCCTTAACTTTAAACTTTTATCAATTTAACTATTTACCAAAATAGAAAAATTGAATACTTTTATTTCATAAAATTCGGGGTCTCACACTAGCAAACTTGGAAAGATAGTACATTAAGTACTCTTCAAACCTAGCAGGTTTGGAAACTCTACAATGAGTGTAGTTGATGTTGTTGTTGTGCTACTGAGTTGCTTTAAGCTCAGGTACTGATGAACTTAGTAGCGAAACAAGATATAGCTTGATCGTGGAATGAAGATTTATCAGATGTTATATGTAAGACCCCAATTTTTTTTTATATAATGGAATTTCCTCTATTTATTATTTTGAAATAGTAAGGGTTGATTTGATTAATGCGATTAGTTATGGGTAAAATGCGCAAATATCTCAAATAAGCAAGTGGTTATAAAATATTCATAATTGTCGGGGAATATTCGTTTGGTCGTGGAATATTCTTACTGTCGGGGAATATTCATATGACGGCGCAGCCTTGTGTGGACCCCATAACGGAAAGCGATTGGATGAAGAAAACTACAAATATAAGTTATTTATAAATAACGACGTAGTTGTTACCGTTAATACTGTTGGAATACCCGGTGGTTAAAATACAATAATACGCGTTGTTGCACAGTAGCACACGGTATTGCACCAATTATTGATTCTTACGTAAGAAGGCACTACTCAATAATTGTTACAGTAATTACTGTTCAGTATTTTATTTTATTGATTCAATAATTGCTGCGTTGATATTTTATATTACCGTTGTTTCAATAATTATCACTACACAGTATTTTTCATTATCGGAGCAATAATTCATTTTATCTGAATAATATTATTAGATAACATTATTGGCAATGTCTAGAAAGTTCTGTCTAAGGAGATGTTTGGTCACCTAATTATGCGCCAGTAAGGAGAAACCCTTATTGAAAAGCCCCCTCTTTCCTGGGAACTGTCTGGTTGTCAGTATTGTGATTCTGTAATATTATTTGTGAATAATTAATTATTGATTTATATGATGAGAAAAATATTTATTTTATGTGGATATAGATGGAGAAAGAGTTGGGACCACCAGAATTCTGGGGAAAGCCGGATCCGATTAAGGCAAAGACGGGGGTCAAGAAAATTACCAATATATTAGATGTCTTGGGATGCACAGAGGAACAAAAAGTTCCATTCGCCACTTTTATGTTCCGTAATGAGGCAGATTACTGGTGGGAATATATGAAGCGTACCCATCCAGCCGCACTCAGCATGTCTTAAGAGACATTTTAGAAACTGTTCAATGACAAATACTTTCCTGAAAGTGTTCGTCATATGAAGGAAGTAGAGTTTATTAGATTGGAACAAAACAACATGACGGTGTCCTAGTACGAGGCGAAATTCGCAGAGTTATCCAGGGTTGCACCTCATTTGGTGGAGAATGAGGAACGTATGACGCGGATGTTTCTTAGAGGTTTGAAACCCGGCATACGTCAATATCTCATTTCTCATAAATTTTCTCTCTATTCAGATGTTGTCAACAGGGCTCAATTATTAGAGCGAGATAACGAGTACGTTAAACTGAGGGACCATAACCAGGATCATACCAGTGACAGCAGTCATCAGAACAACGATAACCAGCGGAGAAAAAAAAATACGGACAAGAGCGACAACCACTCTGGTGGTAATCATGGCAATGAGATTAGAATAAGCGGGTCGGGAGGAGATTTTAAAAAGAGGAGATTCAATAATGACAATATGAAGACGTCAGCACCAGCAGCAACTGGTTCCAAGGGAGGAGAACGACCACCGGTCATATGCTATAAGTGCAGGAAAGAAGGACATATCAGCACAAACTGACCACAACAGTTTAAGGTATGTTATAACTGTGGAAAGGAAGGACATATCGCTCGAGATTGCACTGTAGCGAAACCAAGTCTAGCGAGGATGGTGACTCAAAAGGCTATCCCAGAAAAGTCAAAGTCAACGGTTCCTGGAAGAGCATTTTTCGTGACTGGTTAGAATACGAGGAACCCGAACGAAGTTAGCACGTGTAAGCTAATCATAAATTCATACGAAGTTTATACCTTACTAGATACCGGTGCTACCCATTCATTTATTTCTCCTGCTTGTGCTCAACGTTTAAACTTAACTTCGGAGAAATTAGACTTTGATTTATCTTTAAAAACTCTGTTAAGAGAAACTTTCGTTACATCCACTATTTATAAATCTTGTTTGATCCAAGTTGGCACCATCACATTACCTGTTGATCTTATCTCTTTAAAGATACTTGCTTTTGATGTTATTTTAGGGATTGATTGGTTAACTACTCATCATGCCAAATTGATTGCTTTTGTAAGGTTGTTAGTTTTCATATTCCTAAGCAACCTGTTATTCGAATTTAAGTAACCAAACCATTGAAGTAAAACTCTTTCATATCAAGCCTTACAGTCATTCGTTTATTGTAAAACGGATGTCAAGCTTTCTTAGCCATGTTATGGACTTGAACAAAAATACGTCAGATTTGAATGATATTTCTGTATTAGTAAATTTCTTGACGTATTTCCTGAAAAATTTCCTAGCCTACTCCCAGAGCGTGATATTGAATTTTGTATCGACTTTGAACCCGGTACAAAACCCATTTCTAAAATCTCATATCGAATGGCTCCTATTGAACTTCAGGAGTTAAAAACCCAACTATAGAAGTTGATAAACGAGCCTCTATCTAGTGACTTCTTTTGTGGAATGCACCGAAGCCAGACTCTCCGTAGAGTACGCCATATTCTTGCGATAGTAAACTGATAGGTGTCATTGTGACGTGATATCCAAGGTTGGGATATGAGTCACAGTTGAGAGCAACCTAAGTCGGTAATCAAAATATGTAGCTTTCTAGGCTTAGTTGGTTATTAATGGAGATTCGTTGAAGGATATTCTCAAATCGCTATTCCATTAACGCAGCTGACTCGTAGAGATACAAAATTCGAATAGAGCAAGGAATGTTGGAAGAGCTTCGAAGAACTCAAGAGGAGACTCATTTTCGCACATGTTTTGATCATACCATCCTGAAAAAACGAACGTGGTAGCTGACGTGTTGAGTAAAAGATCGTATACGAGTACGAGTGCCATATTGTAAAAAACCCCATTTCATATAACTTACAAATGATAGATATAGAGTTAAAGACTCTAGGGACTCACGTGATGATATACGAGTAGAACCGACTTTAATCGATAAAGTTAAAACCGTTCAAGCTACACACGGGAGCTGATGAATATGAAGAAGGAGGTACAAGAAGTTGTTATTCCAAAAGCGAGAATTGGCGATGTAAGGAAAGCTCAAACCTTCGATTTATTAGTCCATTTGAAATCCTCAATCGAGTAGGAACTGTGGCCTATAGATTCGCTATACGGCCAAGTATGTCGCGTGTTCATAACGTTTTTCACGTATCGATGTTACGTAAAAATGTGGATGACCCGAACCACATTATTGAGTTAGAATAAGATGAGATAACCGAAGATTTAACGTATGAGGAAGTACCAGTCAAGATCTAAAGGAGCATGTCCTACGCACAAAGGTTATACCACAAGTTAAGGTCTTGTGAAGGAACCATGTTATTGAAGAAATGACCTGGGAGTTTGAATCAAAAATGAAAGCGAGGTATTTTTACCTTTTTGAAATGCCAGGTACGTACATCAATTTTGAGGATGAAATTTCATAAGGAGGGGAGATTGTAAGACCCCAATTTTTTTTATATAATGGAATTTCCTCTATTTATTATTTGAAATAGTAAGGGTTGATTTGATTAATTTGGTTAGTTATGGGTAAAATGCGCAAATATCTCAAATAAGCAAGTGGTTATAAAATATTCATTATTGTCGGGGAATATTCGTTTGATCGTGGAATATTTTTACTGTCGGAGAATATTCGTACGACGGCGCAGCCTTATGTGGGCCCCATAACGAAAAGCGATTGGATGAAGAAAACGACAAATATAAGTTGTTTATAAATAACGGCGTAGTTGTTACCGTTAATACTGTTGGAATACCTGGTGGTTAAAACACAGTAATACTCATTGTTGCACAATAGCACACGATATTGCACCAATTATTGATTCTTACGTAAGAAGGCACTACTCAATAATTGTTACAGTAATTACTGTTCAGTATTTTATTTTATTGATTCAATAATTGTTGTGTTGATATTTTATATTACTGTTGTTTCAATAATTGTCACTACACAGTATTTTCCATTATCAGAACAATAATTAATATTATCTGAATAATATTATTAGATAACATTATTGGCAATGTTTAGAAAGTTCTGTCTAAGGAGAGGTTTGGTCACCTAATTGCGCGCCAGTAAGGAGAAACCCTGATTGGAAAGCCCATCTTTCCTGGGAACTGCTTGGTTGTCAGTATTGTGATTATGTAATATTATTTGTGAATAATTAATTATTGATTTATATAATGAGGAAAATATTCATTTTATATGGATATAGATGGAGAAAAGTTTTAAAGTGATAATTGTTGAAAATCGATACTTTATCTTTTCTGATAAAAAAATATTTTATTATATTATTATAATATAATAATGATAATATTTTTACAATGAATGTGGGATATATGAGTATATGAGGAGGAAGAGTATTTTTGTTGTAATAAATGTTCAAAACATGTTAAACATGTCGGTGGACCCCATTTCTTGACTGAAATTTGATAATAGCTTGTAAAATCGCCCGTTTGTGGATTTCGGTCAATTTCTGTTTGAAATTTAGAAAAACTTTCTTCTGCAAAGTTATAGATAATGGAATTTCCTATGAAAAGTACAAGAGGTTCGAATTTTTCTGATAAAAGGGCTATTTATTTTGAATTATTAAAGTTCTGAAGTTCTAGAATAATTGATTTTTGGAAGTTTAAATTATTTTTTTAAAGAAAAATGTTTTTTGCAATTAAGTTGGCTTCACATGTGATTTAAATGAGCTGAAATCAGATTTCAAAGGTGTGCTTGAATTTTGTTAATTATATTATTATTTTATTAAATTTTCTGCTTTGGTGTTCTAAGCATTTTCCTATAAATAGGGCGCTTAGGTTAGAATTGAAAATCACACCAGAAACTGAAATTTTCTCTCTCTTTCTCTCTCTATATTATTGAGTGTATTCTTGTGAGTATTTTGATACTTTGAGTGTTGCTATACGGTGCAAGTTCCCTTCAACACTATATCCAGTATTCTAGTCAGAAGTACTGTCTTTTCGAGGTAAGGGATATTTTTTTAAAAAATGATATTATTTCTTTCAATATCATTATGCCAGAATATTGGTAAGATTTTTCTTGTGAAATTATGGTCTTTTTATGTCAGAGTTATTATTCACGAGTTACTATTCACGAGTTACTATTCATGAATTATTATTCATGAGTACTATTCACGAAGCATGATAATTTTTCTTGTGGAATTTCTACCTTTTAGTGTCAGAGTTACTATTCACGTATACGGCACTATTCACATATACGACACTATTCATAAATACGACACTATTCACAGAAAAATTAAATTTTTATTTTTCGTCTAAAATTGTTTGTTATGGATACTAGCTTTGATTGTTTCCATGTTTTGATCATTCTTGAATTTTGCTCCACTATGATTATTTATGAGGTATTTGTGAAATTCTGGTCTTTTTATGTCAGAGTTACTATTCACGAGTTACTATTCATGAGTTACTATTCACGAGTTACTATTCATGAGTACTATTCACGAAGCATGATAATTTTTCTTGTGAAATTTCTACCTTTTAGTGTCAGAGTTACTATTCACGTATACAGCATTATTCACGTATACGACACTATTCACAAATACGACACTATTCAAAGAAAAATTTAATTTTCTTTTCTGTGTCCAAGATTGTCTGTTATGGTTCCTATCTTTGATTGGATCTATGTTTTGATCTTCATTTTTGAATTCTGTTCCACAATAGTTTTTTTTATGGAGTATTTTTGAACATGGATAAACCGAAGTACGAATCCTTAATATTTGTTCTTTTGTCTCACTGGGTTCGTTTTCTTTAAAATATATTTTTCATCATCCTCAGTCCTAAATGATGATATTACTGATTATCTTTGGCCTGTAGTGCAAAGATGAATGATTTTATGATGAATATCTTTGGCTCGTAGTGCAAAGATGAACATGTGTTGAGATTAATATGGCCGACTGATTAATATCTTTGGCCTGTAGTGCAAAGATGACTATTTGATTCAAGATGTATATTGATTGATGTTACAGGGATAAAATATCGATGATGGACTTTTAAATTCATAAATGATAGTAGATTTCATTCTCTACTTAACTCTTCTAATAAATTATTGTTTCAGCTGCAGTTGTTGATCTAAAACTTGTTGTCTATTGTATTCTATCAGATTTTTTCTTGTTGAGGACTAACGATAATTTGTTGTACATTATCTTAGTCATAATATTCTTTACTGGGCTATTCGAGCTCAACCTTTTCCTTTTTGTTCCATTTTTCTTCTCAGGAAACGAGAATGTAACGAGTATTAGTCGGGGTATGGAATGAAGGTTCTAGAAAATCTTTTTCGTAGTCCTCGCCATTTTTATAAAATAATGTATCAATAATTATAATGAGGACTTATTTGAGTGTGGATATTGTCTAGATGACAATATTTGTATTTAAACTCACAGTTTTTTTTTTGTATTAATAAAGTTGTAGTTGTTTCTGTACCATGTATTTTGACGACTCAGAATGGGTGTTGTATACCTATTCTGGGGGCGTCACAGTTGGTATAAGAGCTTAGGGATATGATCTCTAGCGGAGATCGGGGACTAGAACTAGGAGGGGACAGACGAGTAAATCCTTCGCTAGTGTGTCCTACCTAAGTTTATTTGTTGGTCGGTCATAATATAGGGATATTATGTGATATGTTAATTTGTTAAATAAACCCTTGTTTTATGGCAGTATTTGATAATGTCGACTGAGACTGTTAACAGTGGAATAAATGAGACCGTGGAGATGCCTGTACTCACCAACGAGGAGAACGTGCAATAGGCTGGCAATGTTACTCCTGTAAACAACACCACTGAGCAGACGATGAACGATGAGATGTTTAGAAGCTTTTTGCGGTTCATGCAAAACCAGACGAAGGAGATTCCTATTCAAAATGTAGGAAAAAATAATGGTAACGCACAGCTTGTCACAGCCAAGCAGTTCAAAGAGTTGGGACCACCAGAATTCTGGGGAAAGCCGGATCCGATTAAGGCGAAGACGGGGGTCAAGAAAATTACCAAGATATTCGATGTCTTGGGATGCACGGAGGAACAGAAAGTTCCATTCGCCACTTTTATGTTCCGTAATGAGGCAGATTACTGGTGGGAATCTATGAAGCGTACCCATCCAGCCGCACTCAGCATGTCTTGGGAGACATTTAAGAAATTGTTCAATGACAAATACTTTCCTGAAAGTGTTCGTCATATGAAGGAGGTAGAGTTTATTAGATTGGAACAAAATAACATGACGGTGTCCCAATATGAGGCGAAGTTCACTGAGTTATCCAGGTTTGCACCTCATTTAATGGAGAATGAGGAACGTATGATGCGGATGTTTCTCAGAGGTATCAAACCCGGCATACGTCAATATCTCATTTCTCATAAATTTTCTCTCTATTCAGATGTTGTCAACAGGGCTCAATTATTAGAGCGAGATAACGAATACGTTTAACCGAGGGACCACAACCAGGATCATACCAGTAACAGTAGTCATCAGAACAACGATAACCAGCGGAGAAAGAAAAATACGGACAAGAGCGGCAACCACTCTGGTGGTAATCACGGCCATGAGAATAGAAGAAGCGAGTCGGGAGGAGATTTTAAAAAGAGGAGATTCAACAATGACAATACGAAGACGTCAGCACCAGCAGCAGCTGGTTCCAAGGGAGGAGAAAGACCACCGGTCATATGCTATAAGTGCGGAAAAGAAGGACATATCAGCCCAAACTGCCCACAAAGGTTTAAAGTATGTTATAAATGTTGAAAGGAAGGACATATCGCTCGAGATTTCACTATAGCGAAACCAAGTCCAACGGGGATGGTGACTCAAAAGGCTGTCCCAGAAAAGTCAAAGTCAACGGTTCCTAGAAGAGCATTTTTCGTGACTGGTCAGAATGCGAAGAACCCGAACGAAGTTAACACGGGTAAGCTAATCATAAATTCATACGAAGTTTATACCTTACTAGATACCGGTGCTACCCATTCATTTATTTCTCCTGCTTGTGCTCAATGTTTAAACTTGACTCCAGAGAAATTAGACTTTGATTTATCTTTGGAAACTTCGGTAGGATAAACTTTCGTTACATCCACTGTTTATAAATCTTGTTTGATCCAATTTGGCACCATCACATTACCTGTTGATCTTATCTCTTTAAAGATACTTGCTTTTGATGTGATTTTAGGGATTGATTGGTTAACTACTCATCATGCCAAATTGATTGCTTTTGTAAGGTTGTTAGTTTTCATATTCCTGAGTAACCTGTTATTCGAATTTAAGTACCCAAACCATTGAAGTCAAACTCTTTCATATCAAGCCGTAAAGTCATTCGTTTATTGAAAAACGGATGTCAAGCTTTCTTAGTCATGTTATGGACTTGAACAAAAATACGTCGGATTTGAATGATATTTCTGTTGTTAGTAAATTTCCTGACGTGTTTCCTGAAAAATTTCATGGCCTACTCCCAGAGCGTTATATTGAATTTTGTATCGACTTTGAATCCGGTAAAAAAACCCATTTCTAAAATCTAATATCGAATGGCTCTTATTGAACTTCAGGAGTTAAAAACCCAACTATAGAAGTTTATAATCAAGCCTCTATCTGGTGACTTCTTTTGTGGAATGCACCGAAGCCAGACTCTCCGTAGGGGACGCCATATTCGTGCGATAGTAAACTGATAGGTGTCATTGTGACGTGCTATCCAAGGTTGGGATATGAGTCACAGTTGAGAGCAACCTAAGTTAGTAATCGAAATACGTAGCTTTCTAGGCTTAGTTGGTTATTAGAGGAGATTCGTTGAAGGATATTCTCAAATCGCTATTCCATTAACGCAGCTGACTCGTAGAGATATAAAATTCGAATGGAGAAAGGAATGTGGGAAGAGCTTCGAAGAACTCAAGAGGAGACTCATTTCGGCACATGTTCTGACCATACCATCTTGGAAAAGCGAACGTGGTAGCTGATGTGTTGAGTAAAAGATCGTATACAAGTACGAGTGCGATATTGTCAAAGTCCCATTTCATATAACTTACAAATGATAGATATAGAGTTAAAGACTCTAGGGACTCACGTGATGATATACGAGTAGAACCGACTTTAATCGATAAAGTTAAAACCGTTCAAGCTACTCACGGGAGCTGATGAATATGAAGAAGGAGGTACAAGAAGCTGTTATTCCAAAAGCGAGAATTGGCGATGTGAGGAAAGCTCAAACCTTCGATTTATTAGTCCATTTGAAATCCTCGATCGAGTAGGAACTGTGGCCTATAGACTCGCATACGGCCAAGTATGTCGCGTGTTCATAACGTTTTTCACGTATCGATGTTACGTAAATATGTGGATGACCCGAACCACATTATTGAGTTAGAATAAGATGAGATAACCGAAGATTTAACATATGAGGAAGTACCAGTCAAGATCTAAAGGAGCATGTCCTACGCACAAAAGTTATACCACAAGTTAAGGTTTTGTGAAGGAACCATGCTATTGAAGAAATGACCTGGGAGTTGGAATCAGAAATGAAAGCGGGGTATTTTCATCTTTTTGAAACGCCAGGTACGTACGTCAATTTCGAGGGCGAAATTTCATAAGGAGGGGAGATTGTAAGACCCCAATTTTTTTTATATTATGGAATTTCCTCTATTTATTATTTTGAAATAGTAAGGGTTGATTTGATTAATGTGGTTAGTTATGGGTAAAATGTGCAAATGTCTCAAATATGCAAGTGGTTATAAAATATTCATTATTGTCGGGAAATATTTGTTTGGTCGTGGAATATTCTTACTGTCAGGGAATATTCGTACGACGACACAGCCTTGTGTGGGCCCCATAACAGAAAGCGAATGGATGAAGAAAACGACAAATATATGTTGTTTATAAATAACGGCGTAGTTGTTATCGTTAATACTGTTGGAATACCCGGTGGTTAAAACACAATAATACGCTTTGTTGCACAGTAACACACGGTATTGCACCAATTATTGATTCTTATGTAAGAAGGCACTAATCAATAAGTGTTACAGTAATTACTGTTCTGTATTTTATTTTATTGATTCAATAATTGTTGCGTTGATATTTTATATTATTGTTGTTTCAATAATTGTCACTACACATTATTTTCCATTATCGGAGCAATAATTCATATTATCTGAATAATATTATTATATAATATTATTGGCAATGTCTAGAATGTTCTGTCTAAGGAGAGGTTTGGTCATCTAATTGCGCGCCAGTAAAAAGAAATGTGAGACCCCAGATTTTATGAGTAGAGATTTAATTTTCTCAAAATATTTTTTTTGTAATATTATGGTGTGGATTTGAGATAATATTATAGTTGTGGGTAGTATTTATAAATTTTGAAAAGTATGCAAGTTGTTGTATAATATTCGATTGGTCGGGGAATATTCTTTTTGTCGGGGAATATCCGTATGACGGTACAATCATTGGTGGACCCCGCAACAGAATTATTGTCGGATTGAGAAAACGACAAAAATATTTTATGAAAATAACGGCGGAAGTTTTACCGTTAATATTGTTGAACTACTCGGTAGTAAAAGTACAGTAACACGCGTGGTTGTATAGTAGTACACGATATTGATTATTGATGCTTACGTGATAAGTCACTCAGTTTTGTTTTATTGGTATTATTAATGTAATAAAACAAAAAAACTTTTTATATAAAACAGAATACTTTTATAAAGTTATTCTATAAATAGAATATATTATATTCTATTATGCATAGTGTCTGCATAGTGTTTTGCATAGTAAAATATTTTTATATAAAACATAATAATTTTATAAAGTTATCTATTTTATTAGACAATAATTAGAATATATTATATTTTATTATGCATAGTATTTGTATAGTGCCTGCATAGTGTTTGCATAGTAAAATCTTTTATAAAGTTATTCGTTTATTAGATTATAAATAGAATATATTTTATTTTAGTTAAAATATTTTGCTTTAAATATGGACCGTCAGATTAAAGTAAATCAATTTGGACCGTTCATGAGTTAGTTACTATGCAGTCCATTTTTCAATAAATAGAAGCTCATTCATTCATTATTTCTTACGAATTCACTGAAACTCTAGAGAGAGAAACTATTGAGAGAAAGAAGAAAAGTGTTCTGCTACTTCACTTCTTCTATATTCAGTACTCTTGTTTCTAAGGTAGGGGGTATTATTTCATTTGTATTCATGAAGAGAACTTATGTTATTCCATTCTTTATTATTCTGTTGGAATAACCTGTATACACGGGCTACCCTATACTTGGTGAAATTCTTCTGTTATTTCATTCTTTATTATTCTGTTGGAATAACCAGTATACGCGGGCTACCCCATACTTGGTGAAATTCTTCTGTTATTCCATTCTTTATTATTCTGTTGGAACATCCTGTCGGTGCGAATTTCGCCTGACCTGGTTCCGTTATTATTATTCTGTTGGAATAACCTATCTATGCAAAGTACCGCATCCGTGGTGATTTCTTTTGTTATTCCATTCTTTATTATACTCAGTTGGTTAAAATTTTTACTTCTATACTCTATGAAATAAGTGGAATATACTTGATATTTGCGCTTCATCCAGTATCTTTTCATGGAAATATTCTTCTGAGCATTCTTGAATTTTACTCTACAAAGCAGTATCATGTTGACAATTTAGACGTTATTGGTTCATGGATAAATTAATTCTTGAACTTGTTTTATTGAATTCTTATATCATTGTCATCATCCTCATGTTTATATTTTTTTTGAAAGTCATTTGTGGCCTGTAGTGCATAGATGGACTTGGTATGATTATGATTAGGGATTATTCGGTGTAATCATGACCGTAATGTTACAAATGATGTGGTAAAAGTCCTCATTGGCCCGTAGTGCATTGATGGACAGTTGTTGGCATGATCATGACCATTAATGAATACACAAATATTCTTGGCCAGTAGTGAATAGATAATTGTGGTCGTGATACTAAAGAATATCATTGACCGTAGTGCAGGGGTGATTCGATGATGTGGATTATTTATTAAGCTGAGTCCCAGTGATAAAAGTGATGAAAAACTTTTTAAATCATAAAAGATAGTAGATTTTATTCTCTACTTGACTCTTTTAATGGATTATTTGTTCCGTTGCAGTTAAACTTGATGTTTGTTATAGTGTATCAGTTTAACACTGTTGAAGGCTAATGATAAATTATTCTGCATTATTTTAGTCATAATATTTCTTACTGGGCTAGTTGAGCTCACCCTTTTGCTTTCATTGTTCTCTTCAGGAAATGAGAACGTAGCAGAGACTAGTCGGGGAACAGAGTGATAGTCCTAGATGGTGCATTAGTAGTCCTCACTATTCTGTTAAATAGTGTAATAATAAATGTAATGAGGAATCCATAGAGTTTGTATATTGTCTAGATGACAATATTTGTATTAAAACTCACAACATATGTTTAGTCGTATTTTACACGACTGTTGTATAATTAAGTTGTATTTGAATTTTTTACCATGTATTTGGCGACTCAAGATGGGTGATGTATACCTATTTTGGGGTAGTCACAGTTGGTATCAAAGCTTAGGGATATGATCTCTGGCTAAGATGTGAGACTAGAACTGGGAGGGGAGAGACGAGGAATTCATTCGCTAGTATGACCTACCTAAGTTTATTTGATATTTAATTGGTCGGTCAGAGTATAGAGATAATATGTGATATGCTAATTAACCCTTGTTTTGTGGCAGTATTTGAAAATGGCATCTGAAAATGTTGAGATAAGCAATGGAGCACAGGAGACTATTGATTCTCCACATATCAATAATTAGGACAATGTGCAACAGGATGGTGATAATCCTCCTGTAAATAATAACACTGATCAATTGACGAACAACGGTACGTTTAGGAGCTTTTTAGAATTCATGCAACATCAGGCGAAGGCGGCTCCTGTTCATATTGCAGGAGGAAGCAATGGCAACCCACGGTTGGTCACCACTAAATAATTCAAGAAGCTGGGACCACCGGATTTTTTGAGAAAGCCAGAACCACTTAAGGCGGACACGTGGTTAAAGCAGATCACCAAGATTTTTGATGTCTTGGGATGCTCCGAGGAGCAAAAGGTTCCTTTTGCCACCTTTATGTTGCGTGAAGAGGCAGATCACTAATGGGAATCTGTAAAATGTACCCAGCCAGATGCACTCAAGATGTCTTGGGAGAAGTTTCAAGAGCTGTTCAATGACAAGTATTTTCCCGAAAGCATTCGTCACATGAAGGAGGTGGAATTTATCAAGTTGGAACAAAACAACATGACCTTGTCGCAGTACGAAGCCATGTTTGTCGAGTTGTCTCGATTTACGTCCCACTTGGTTGATAATGATAAGAGAATGACGCGGACGTTTTTAAGAGGTTTGAAACCTGAGATACGTCAATATCTTATCTCTCATAAACTGTGTTTGTATTCAGATGTTGTTAATATGGCTCAGTTATTGGAGCACGATAATTAGTCAACCAAACCAAAAGAGAGCAGCCGTCAAAATGATAATACCGGTGATAACAGTCATTAACGCGGTGACAATAAGCATGGAGGGAATCAACATGCCATAAATGGTAACCACTTCGGTGGTAATCATGGTCAAAATAATAAGAATAGACATTTCAAGAAGAGAAGGTTCAACAATGACGTAAAGACGTCGGCACCAGCACCCGTTTCAAAGGAAGAAGAACGACCACCTGATCGTATATTTCAAATGCGGATAGGAGGGACACATCTGTCCAAACTGTACGCAGCAATCCAGAACGTGTTTTAATTGCAGGAAGAGAAGGTCACCTAACTCGATTTTATAGTATGATGAAGTCAATTCCAGCTGGGATAGTGATGTCAAAGGATGTCCCAGAAAAGCCAAAGCCGGTAGTTTAAGAGAAAGCATTTTTTTTATTTCGTGACAAGGAACCTGAATAAAATTATCACGGATATGTTAGTCATAAACTCTTTTGAAGTCTATACCGTGTTAGATATCGGTTCTACTTACTCTTTTATTTCACTTAGTTGTGTTCAATGTTTGAAGCTAACTCCGGAGAAGTTAGACTTTGATATATCTGTTGGGAGAAATCTTCGTTACCTCCACTATTTATAAATCTTGTTCAAATCAACACTTTCATGTTACCCGTCGATCGTAACTCTTTGAAAATACTTACCTTTGATGTGATTTTAGGAAAAGATTGGTTAACTACTCATTATGCTTTTTGTAAGGTTGTTAGCTTTCATACTCCTAACCAACCTGTTATGCGAATTCAAAGTAACCAAACCACTAAAGTCAATCATTGTCATATCAAGCCATAAGTAAAAAGCCTCGGTCCTTTCATTGTTGACTTCCTTGTCGGGAATGCACCAAAGCTGGATTTTCTGTAGGGGACGTTGTGAATAACGGTGGCAAGTTGATAGGTATCAATGTGACGTGCTATCCAAGTCTTGGAAAAAGAGTCACAGTTTTGAATGATATTTCTATTGTTAATAAATTTCTTGACGTATTCTCGAAGAACTTCTTAGCCTACCCCTAGAGCGTGAAATCGAATTTTGTATTGACCCCAATACAAAACTCATTTCTAAAACCCTTAAATATTTCTTCAACTAAAGCGAACGTAACATGCGCCAAAGACGTTGGCTCGAGCTGTTGAAGATTACGATCGTACCATTCACTACCATCGTGGGAAAGCGAACGTGGTAGCTGACGCGTTGAGTAGAAGATCGTATGTGTTTACGAGTGCCATGTTGTTAACACAAAGGCCCATTTCATACGACTTACAAATGATGAAGATAGAGTTAAAGACTCTAAAGAAACCAAGTGAAGATAACGAATATACGAGTATAATCGACTTTAATCGATAAAGTTAAAGCCGCTTAAGCTACACATCCGGAGCTGATAAATGTGAAGAAGAAGGTTCAAGAGGGCGTTATTCTAGAAGCAAGAATCGAAGAAGAGAGGAAATCTCAACCCTCGATTTAATTGGCCCATTTAAAAGTCTCGATCGAGTAGGAACTATGGCTTATAAACTCGTTTTACCGCCAAGTATGTCGCGTGTTCATATTGTTTTTAACGTATCGATGTTACGTAAATATGTGAATGAACCGAACCACATTATTAAATTAGAACTAAACGATATAGCAGAAGAGTTAACGTATGAGGAGATACGTGTTAAAATCTTGGATCGTATTCAACACTCAAAAGTTATACCTCAATAATTAGAATCTGAAATAAACTCAAGGTATCTTCACCTCTTCGACATACCAGGTACGTACGTAAATTTCAAGGGCGAAATTTCATAAGTAGGGGAGATTGTGAGACCCCAGATTTTATGAATAAAGATTTAATTTTCTCGAAATATTTTTTTTTAATATTTTGGTGTGGATTTGAGATAATGTTATAGTTGTGGGTAGTATTTATAAATTTTGAAAAGTATGCAAGTTGTTATATAATATTCGATTGGTCGGGGAATATTCTTTTTGTCGGGGAATATCCGTATGACAGTACAATCATTGGTGGACCCCGCAACGGAATTATTGTCGGATTGAGAAAACGATAAAAATATTTTATGAAAATAACGGCGGAAGTTTTACCGTTAATATTGTTGAACTACTCGGTAGTAAAAGTACAGTAATACGCATGGTTGTATAGTAGTACACGGTATTGATTATTGATGCTTACGTGATAAGTCACTCAGTTTTGTTTTATAGGTATTATTAATGTAATAAAATCGAAAAACTTTTTATATAAAACAGAATACTTTTATAAAGTTATTCCATAAATAGAATATATTATATTCTATTATACATAGTGTTGTATAGTGTCTGCATAGTGTTTTACATAGTAAAATCTTTTTATATAAAACAGAATACTTTTATAAAGTTATCTATTTTATTAGACAATAATTAGAATATATTATATTTTATTATGCATAGTGCCTGCATAGTGTTTGCATAGTAAAATCTTTTATAAATATATTCATTTTATTAGATTAAAAATAGAATATATTATATTTTATTTAAAAGATTTTGCTTTAAATATGGACCGTAAGATTAAAGTAAATCAATATGAACCGTTCATGAGTTAATTACTATGCAGACCATTTTTCTATAAATAGAAGCTCATTCATTCATTATTTCTTACGAATTCACTGAAACTCTAGAGATAGAAACTATAGAGAGAAAGAAAAAAAGTGTTATGCTACTTCACTACTTCTATTTCCAGTACTCTTCTTTCAAAGGTATGGGGTATTATTTCATTTGTATTCATGAAGAGAACTTTTGTTATTCCATTCTTTATTATTCTGTTGGAATAACCTGTATACGCGGGCTACCCTACACTTGGTAAAATTCTTCTGTTATTCCATTCTTTATTATTCTGTTGGAATAACCTGTATACGCGGGCTACCCTATACTTGGTGAAATTCTTCTGTTATTCCATTCTTTATTATTCTGTTGGAACATCCTGTCGGTGCGAATTTCGCCTGACCTGGTTCCGTTATTATTATTCTGTTGGAATAACCTGTCTATTCAAAGTACCGCATCCATGGTGATTTCTTTTGTTATTCCATTCTTTATTATACTCAGTTGGTTAAAGTTTTGACTTCTATACTCCATGAAATTAGTGGAATATATTTGATATTTGCGCTTCATCCAGTATCTTTTCATGGAAATATTCTTCTAAGCATTATTAAATTTTACTCTACAATGCAGTATCATGTTGACAATTTAGACATTATTGGTTCCTGGATAAATTAATTCTTGAACTTGTTTTATTGAATTCTTATATCATTGTCATCATCCTCATGTTTATATTTTTTGAAAGTCATCTGTGGCCTGTAGTGCATAGATGGACTTAGTATGATTATGACCAGGGATTATTCGATGTAATCATGACCGTAATGTTACAAATGATGTGGTAAAAGTCCTCATTGACCCGTAGTTCATTGATGGACAGTTGTTGGTATGATCATGACCATTAATGAATACACAAATATTTTTGGCCCGTAGTACATGGATAATTGTGGTCGTGATACTAAAGAATATCCTTGGCCGTAGTGTAGGGGTGATTCGATGACGTGGATTATTTATTAAGATAAGTCTCAGCGATAAAAGTGATAAAAAAACCTTTTAAATCATAAAAAATAGTAGATTTTATTCTCTACTTGACTCTTTTAATGGATTGCTTGTTCCACTGAAGTTAAACTTGATGTTTGTTATATTGTATCAGTTTAACACTGTTGAAGGCTAACGATAAATTATTCTGCATTATCTTAGTCATAGTATTTCTTACCGGGCTAGTTAAGCTCACCCTTTTGTTTTCATTATTTTCTTCAGGAAATGAGAACGTAACAGGGACTAGTCGGGGAACAGAGTGATGGTCCTAGATGGTGCATTAGTAGTCCTCACTATTCTGTGAAATAGTTTAATAATAAATGTAATGAGGACTCCATAGAGTTTGTATATTATGTAGATAATAATATTTGTATTAAAACTCACAACATATGTTTAGTCATATTTTACACGACTGATGTATAATTAAGTTGTATTTGAATTTTGTATCATGTATTTGGCGACTTAAGATGGGTGATGTATACCTATTTTGGGGGCGTCACAGTTGGTATCAAAGCTTAGGGATATGATCTCTGGCTAAGATATGAGACTAGAACTGGGAGGGGAGAGACGGGGAATTCCTTCGCTAGTATGACCTACCTAAGTTTATTTGATATTTAATTGGTCGGTCAGAGTATAGAGATAATTTGTGATATGTTAATTAATCTTTGTTTTGTGGCAGTATTTACAAATGGCATCTGAAAATGTTGAGATAAGCAATGGAGCACAAGAGACTATTGATTCTCCACATATCAATAATCAGGACAATGTGCAACAGGATGGTGATAATCCTCCTATAAACAACAACACTGATCAATTGACGAACGACGCTACGTTTAAGAGCTTTTTAGAATTCATGTAACATCAGGCGAAGACAGCTCATGTTCATAATACAGGAGGAAACAATGGCAACCCACGGTTGGTCACCGCTAAACAATTCAAGGAGCTGGGACCACCGGAGTTTTTGAGAAAGCCAGAACCACTTAAAACGGAGACGTGGTTAAAGAAGATCACCAAGATTTTTGATGTCTTGGGATGGTCCGAGGAGCAAAAGGTTCCCTTTGCCACCTTTATGTTGCGTGAAGATGCAGATCACTAGTGGGAATCTATAAAACGTACCCAGCCAGACGCACTCAAGATGTCTTGGGAGAAGTTCCAGGAGCTGTTCAATGACAAGTAATTTCCCGAAAGCATTCGTCACATGAAGGAGGTGGAATTTATCAAGTTGGAGCAAAACAACATGACCGTGTCGCAGTATGAAGCCAATTTTGCCGAGTTGTCCCGATTTGTGTCCCACTTGGTTGGTAATGAAGAGAGAATGACGCGGATGTTTTTAAGAGGTTTGAAACCTAAGATACGTCAATATCTTATCTCTCATAAACTGTATTTGTATTCAGATGTTGTTAATAGGGCTCAGTTATTGAAGCGCGATAATGAGTCAACCAAACCAAAAGAGAGCAGCCGGTAAAATGATAATACCGGTGATAACAGTCATCAACGCGGTGACAATAAGCATGGAGGGAATTAACATGCCAGAAATGGTAACCACTTCAGTGGTAATCATGGCATAAACAATAAGAACGGACATTTCAAGAAGAGAAGGTTCAACAATGACGTAAAGACGTCAGCACCAGCACCCATTTCAAAGAAAGAAGAACGACCACCGGTCGTATGTTTCAAATGCGGACAGGAGGGACACATCCGTCCAAACTATACGCAGCAATCCAAAATGTGTTTTAATTACGAAAAAGAAGGTCACCTAACTCGATTTTGTAGTATGGTGAACTCAATTCCAGCTGGCATAGTGATGCCAAAGGATGTCCCAGACAAGCCAAAGCCGGTAGTTTAAGAGAGAGCATTTTTTTTCTTTCGTGACGAGGAACCTGAATAAAATTATCACGGGTATGTTAGTCATAAACTCTTACGAAGTCTATACCGTGTTAGATATCGGTTCTACTTACTCTTTTATTTCACCTAGTTGTGTTCAATGTTTGAAGTTAACTCCGGAGAAGTTAGACTTTGATATATCTGTTGGGAGAAACCTTCGTTACCTCCACTATTTATAAATCTTTTTCAAATCAACACTTTCACATTACCTGTCGATTGTATCTCTTTGAAAATATTTACCTTTGATAAAATATCGATGATGGACTTTTAAATTCATAGATGATAGTAGATTTCATTCTCTACTTAACTCTTCTAATGAATTATTGTTTTCACTGCAGTTGTTGATCTAAAACTTGTTGTCTATTGTATTCTATCAGATTATTCCCTGTTGAGGACTAACGATAACCCTTTTCCTTTTTGTTCCATTTTTCTTCTCAGGAAGCGAGAATGTAATGAGTACTAGTCGGGGTATGGAATAAAGGTTCTAGAAAGTCGTTTTAGTAGTCCTCACCATTTATGTAAAATAATGTATCAATAATTGTAATGAGAACTTATTTGAGTGTGGATATTGTCTAGATGACAATATTTATATTTAAACTCACAGTTTTTATGTTGTATTAATAAAGTTGTAGTTGTTTCTGTACCATGTATTTTGACGACTCAGAATGGATGTTGTATACCTATTTTAGGGGCGTCACATTATGTGTTCTTTTTCGTTCTTGATTCTTACTTTTTTAACATCTTCAATCTGATGGCCTTATATAAAGCCTTTGGAATCTTCCCGTTGAGAAGCTTCCATTTGAGAATTTAATGCTTCAGGCATTCTGAGTTCTTTGACGTTAAAACTTGATAATGTGAGATCTTCTTTTTGACTTGCCTGACACAGCAGTCTACTTTCACACCTAACACCTCTGAGACGTCACTTTCAGCAAACTAGTTGGTAGATACATTTCTTCTTACTTTCTGATTTTTTGATTCAACCAAGGTTATTTGGTGAGAGCATTGGGTTTCTCAATCATATCAACGTTCAAGTGTCAAATGATGGTGTCAAACATTTTCATCATTTTGATGCTTACAGATGAGCACTACAATCGTGGTCTGATGATAAGAGCTTGCACTCTACGATTCTGCCTAGGTTTTGACAGCGCTTGGTAAACTACGATTTGAGAACTCCACAATTTAGGTCAGTACCTACGATTTTGACTTAGCTTGACACATATTCATTTTAAACTGCTTCACGATCTTGATAGGCTTGCTCATCGCACTACTGATTCTGGCTTTTGCATACTTCATGATTTTGTACTGCCTATCTATCACAACTCATAAGATCATCCTAACAATATTGATCTTTCTGTTACAAGAGATTTTACATAATGATAAACATTAAGCTCAGATCAACTTAACAACTTTGATCTTAAATCAATGTCCTTGCACATATTATCTAATAAGGACTTTACAAACTTTGGAAAGGCATACTTATGTATATATTCCAACATCAAATTTAAATATACAGTTCCCAACAATCTCCCCCTATTTGATGTTGACATAATCAAGTGGATTAATTTATAAATGTAGGTGCTTGAAAAGTAAACATGACTTAATGATCATTGAGCAATTGAATCTCTAGAAGATAATCATGAATTTATTTATGTTTAAAAGATAGAATTACAGTTCAAAATCAATACATCAAATAAATATAAAAACTTATCTTCTAGATTTCTTGAACCTTGGAGGATGCGCATGTTCGTATTCCCTCCTTTTCATGTTGGCTTCATTTCATCTTGCAAGTTCTTCCATCTCATATTACTCCAGAAGTTCATTGTGAACATGTCTATTCATGATGACAGGATAGTCAATGGGCATGCTCATACCTGTGAGAGATACTTCTTATCGATTGAACGAACTGGAAATTGGACTTGCCATTAAGATCGGTTGTTGATCTTCTGCTCGTGGAGGCAGAGTAGTGAGGCTGCTGATACGGTCTTCGAGTGTGTTCGGCTTACTTCCCTTTACTTTTCTCATTATTCTCCCCTTTATGTCAGCATTCAGGGTTCGAATGTCTTGAGACAAGTAATTCATGCCTTTTATAAGTTCGTGGAGTTAACTCCTCGACTGAGCAATGTCTTCTCAATTTTATTGGACTAGAGCATCAGTTTATGATTTGTGTTTTTACAGAATGGCCAAGACATCGTCCGTTTATCTCATCTGATTCAAAGTATATTCTTGGAATTCAGTCAGAGAAGATCGTAAGCTAGTAAGGCTTTCCGTAATGAGTTTATTTTGAGCCTTTTGATTCTGTTGAAGAAGGATAACAACTTCCTTATGCTTCCGGGTAGATTAGAAGTGAATTTGATCCCCTTCATTTATGTTTTGGATCATTTCCTTGATGATCTCTCGTAGCTTCTTTGTGAGCTCAGAACTCAGGTTGTTAGGAAGAGTGTTGACAGCATCAATCAAGTGGTTTAACCGTTGATGAACGAGCAGATAGTGAGTTTCCAAATCTTCTTAAATTTTGTGGTCACTTTCTGTGATGCGTTAGACAACTCAGGTTTGGTGGGAAGAATTGAGAGAAGCTCAAGTATTTTCTGAGTATATGTAGGAGAGGCTCTTGTATTTTGTTCTTACAAATTTGAGAAAGCAAGAGCTAGATCGAAATAATTTTTGGTTGAGGAAGAAGGAATGTCTGAATGAGGTGAAGGAATAGAGGTTTGAGTTATGGGAGAGGAGGTTGTTGTAGCTAGTTGAGTAAGTGACTCCACGATTTGAGTAGGAGCTATGTCTGTAGTGTCACGTTGTGCTATTTTTGTGAAGTTAGTGGTGGTTGAAGGAGGGTACTAAAATGAAGTTAGGTGTATTTGGTTCATCATTTACTAAATGTTGGGATTCTGTAGCTGGAAATTTGTTTAGTGGGTGAGAGATAACCTCTATCCATATAGGCAATTCATCAAATTTGTGGAAATTTGATGAGGGAAAGTGATTTACCTTAAAGCATGATGGAATTAAGTATAACCTTTTCTCATGGGTAGATGAGGCATGATTTGTGATCAACTTTTGAGAAAAGGTGAGGTTGCTTGGGAATCCCTGAGCAAGCACAGATACTGCTGGATATGCTTTGAATGTCTTGAACATATGATCCCAAGAACATAGACTTAGAGCTTTGTGAAAGGGCATCATAGGAAGATAAAAGAACATCCGGTTATAATTGATGCTCCTTTCTTCATTTATGTATTCGGCAATAATTTCAACATCTTCCTCTTATTCTTCATCATCACAAATCTCTAACATTTTTTATGGGGTAGAGGAGGCTCCATGATGAGCTTCTGATTCCTACCCCTCAATTGGAGCACTAGGTGGCTCAGGGACTTCAAAAAGGTCCCCCTCAATGTGATCATCTCTCTGATCAACATTTCCTTGTCGATTCTCTTCAATATTCACACATGTTTGGTCGGCTACAGTCGGACTAAGTGCATTGTCGATGTTGGCAATCATAGTTTCAACGATCCTGGTTTGATCCAAGGACTCATTGTGGGAACTCGAATCTTGAGAATCGGTTCTTTTAGCATGTTCCATTGTTTTCAATTTCTCCTCTTTAATCTTTAGCATAGTTTTTTGTAGCTCAAGATCTGCCTTCTTGATTAACCTTCTCTTCGATATTCTTGACTCCAGATTTGTGGATTCTTCAACACGATGTTCATCCTCAGCAATATTTACTCATTCACGCGGAGTCATAGTCTCAATGTCTTCTTCACTTTGACTTGCAACCCTTGACTCTATGATCAACATACTCGATTTCTCCATAATCGTGGTCAAGGATACTTTAGGTAGACGCCTACTGCATTTTCCCTTCTTAAGAAGCTAAGAGATGGTGGCTCTATCTTCATCCTCTTCTTCAGTCTGTTTCTCCTTCTTCTTCTTGAGCTGTACTTCAGGTTGAGAAAGCTCTTTTACAATGAATTGCCCAGAGAGTTCAAGGTCAGATCCTTAAGGAACTTTATTTGTTGATCCCTGAGGCTCTTCTTCCATCCGAACAGACTATAGCTTCCTCTTTCCCTTATTTCTCCTAACCAGAGCAGAGGGCTCCTGGTCTACTTCTTCTTTAACCTCTCTTACCATAGACAAGTTTCCCTATAGAAATGGTTTCATGACCTCCCCAGTCCTTTCACTAGACTCAGAGTGATAATTCTTCACATTTTTAGTTGGATTCCTTTTCCAGTTTACGAAGAGCTATTGGGTCATTTTTTTGTTGGCATTTAGAGGTTCACCTTCATTATCTTCAATATTGACACCCAGAGCTGCTTGGAGAATGATGTTGTTAAATCTTCCGTAGAACATTTTGTTTGTGCTCTTAGTTTTCTTAGAACTGAGGATCCACTTCCTAATCCACTCCAGGAGGAGGGCTCCATAGTTTAGCTGAGACTTGAAGCAGATTGTTGTCATTATCTTTAGTTGCACTTCGTTGATAGAATTGTGACCAGAATTCTTACAACAGATTCATTTCCCAACAATGTCTACTAGAAACTCATATTTTTGAGGAAACTCCTACTTCTTGTATCCCTTCAGATTGTGGTTCTTTTCGTGATGCATCTTATTCAGTCCCTCGTAGAAGTTGATGAAGCTTAACGAAGTAAGGCCCTTAGATTTAAAACCTTAAGGCCTGATTTATGTCAGCAGCTTCTAGTCGAATCGACACTTCTTTAACCTTTGTAGTGAGGACGTCGACTTTGTAGACTCCATTGGTGTAAAATTCCTTCACCAATTTGGGATAGATCCTCGTACTAGTTCCCAGAGCTTCTTGTAGTCCTGCTTTCTTTAGAAGAACGAGGATTCTGTTATATTTTGGCTCGACATCCTTGAATTCTTTAAAGCATAGCTGTTGTCCACGAATCATGATTGAAGATGCCATTGATTTCTTTGAATTTCCTGATACAACCGAGATTAATTGAGTGTTATGTAACTCAAATCTATGATTTTAGAGAGAGAGAAAGCGAGAGAGCATTTAAAATTCAGATGAAAGTATGAAGTAATGAAATGGGGGTTAATTTGAAACTTCCCTTTTAAAATTTTCGCTGAGTGGGGCCATGAGCTTCTAATCAAAAGGATAAGACTATTTTACCTTTAGTTCCCCCTGAGATTGTGTTCCTTTCTGAAGTCTACGATCGATGAGTATTACTCTATGATCGGTTAATGACTTTCTTCCTACAAGGTTATTATATACCAAAACACAAAATTATGGTTGAAAATTAAGCATTCCTAACTCACTTATTAATTTATTGAATTTGGATTCATCTAACGATTTTGTAAACACATGAGCAAGTTTATCTTAATAAACATAAGATTAGTTATTTACTATTATTTGATGGCACAAACCTTACGTGTATAAATCATGTGAGAGTAAAATAAGAATTTTATAAATTTGAAGGAATTAAATAAAAAAATTAAATTAAAAATGACAAAACACTAATATAATTAAGTTTGTAGAGGCAAAACATGGGGAAAAAATGTGACACAAATTCATAATGATTCGGGAGAGCCGTTTTATAAGATAGATAAAGTTTACAAGAGTTAGGTAGTACATAAACATAAATTGACTAGTATTAAGTATAATTTTATATGCTCAAATTGTAAGAGCGGTGACAATTTTTTGTTATGAGTTCCCATTTTTTTATTTATATTTATAAAATCCTAACATCAAGAATAATGTTAAAATATAGTATAATGGATGATTAAGAAAGTTTGACTAAACACTTTGATTTGCAATTGTTTTTTCTTTGACTTTCTTTGAACTCGAGTTTGTGAACGCATTACACTTATAATGAACTTGTTTTTTAATAGACTTTTTAACTGTTAGCTGACACTTGATGATACTGCTTAAACGTAGTCTAGCCTCTCATGTTTGTAACGCCACGAAATCCGATCTATCTTCACACCCGGAATCCGTACATCACGATTACATCTCATTCCAAACATACATCATTATATAACTAAATATAACAATATACATTCTCAAATACCAGGTTCCTTAAAACCTTGTTCAATATAAATAATGATATTTGTATTATTCTTTACATCTTACAAGAGTGCCTTTCATCCGCCACCAAAGATACATCACAGTTCATTAAACTAATTTATAGTTCAATTAAACTATTCTACATTACAAGTCTTGGCTTGATCTTCACGCTCATTCATGTAATGAATGATACTTCATCTGGATACCGTTCAGCTTGATCTTTACGGGATCCTTAGTTCGTTCTAACATCGTTCGTTGAAAATATTTTTATTTAAAGCAAGTGTGAGCATTCGATTGCTCAACAAGTCATAATAGTTGAATAAACTTAACTTACGCATACCAATTAGTCATATACTTGACTTACGCATTATTTTAAACTTAAATTTACTTCTTATGGCTCGCATTCTTGTAATCCAAGTTTTTGCGACCAACTTTTCTTTCATTCCTTCGGTATTATGGCATACGGAGATGGCATAAACCTTATAATCATCTTTTACAATAAGTTTATATTCTCATCTTCTTCTTATAATATTTCAAAGACTTAACTCATCCTATACATCTACATATGTGAAAAGAATCACCTTTTCAACATACATGTTCATAACTCTATACATAGCATACATCGAGTCTCTACCAGTATTCCATATAGTACTCTGAGTGGTTTTCCACAAATAACCAACAAACTAGTTTCCCATCTCATCTTCACTAACTTTCACAAGCGACTTAGATCGGTTGCTAGTTCGTATTAACATTTGCTCTCTAAATGAATTGTTTAGTCCAGCTACCATATGTCAACCATTAAAGAGTATGATTGTAACACAACTTAAACTTAATTAACTTATCCAAACTATTAAAACTATAATGTTCATTAAGTTGATTTCTCATTCCTTATGGCAACTAAATGCCATACCTCAAGATTTATTTATTAACATCTAAGCTATACAATCTTTTGTATACTCAGAACAATCATTTAATGTTAATACTATGCATTCATAGCGTTAAACATTTTACATTACCTTATCTTCATATTGTTCAACGTTTGGTCAATTTGACTCAGAATACTATTCACTTATTTTTATTAACTCGGCTTGTTCAATGTTTACGTTATTCATTACTCTTCATTCTCTGACGTTCAGACCATACACGGTGTGTAGGTTATGCCCGTTTAATATTCGTGCACACTCAAGAATCTCAAGTCGATTAAAGTCTTTAACGCTTTTATTTCATTCTAACATTCTTAATCCGACTCACCCCTGGCCTTTCATTAATTTTATTACCGTTTGTTATGGATTTCTTGATAATTCATATCTTACTTATTACCTACATCGACATCTAAGTCATACAACCAATGTATGCTTAGATCGTTTACGTACTTTACGTTCGTCGTTTTATAACCTTTATTCAACGTTTAATCGTCTAATTCAAGGTTTTACTCATCATTAAAGATGTTTCTTTTCATGAATATTGCATTCATGTTTACCCCTTAATTACCATCCAAAAAGTTGGACAATAAAAATCTCCAGTCAAAAATTTTCGGGTTAAAGGCGTTGCAGCGCCGCTTCTCCCCTTTAATCTCGGTGTCGTGGCGCCTCTAGGCAGCACCTGAGCCCCGGACCAGGCACTGCCGCGCGACTCTTCTATTTCTGGCTAGCGTTTCAGCGCCAGTCTTAAAACTCAGAAATTTTTTCTAAATGTTGACATGTCATTCGATTGGCTTAAATTTCGTCATTCGTTCTTTTTAGGGTATTAACGTTCTTCGTTCGTCCGTAATTCGGTCATCCGAACTCGAAATTCGTTCTTTCTTGAGTCCATGACTCACGTTTTTTACTTTTTCTTACATTCTTATGAAACCCTAACCATTTGGGTTCCTTAACTTACTTTTTACTTTCAATTTGTCTTTTACGAAATTTCGGCATAACTTCGTTATTGTTAAGTTCAATCTGTTCTTCATAAACGTATTTCTAAATCCTAACCAAGTAATAAGAATCTAACTTATACGCGATGGTTTTAAACTTGTCCATCAACAACAAGTTCTATTTACGATGGTTTTAAATTTGTCTATTAACAACGTTCTTTGCGTGTTCTTCGTTCATTCTTCATTTTTAATCGATATTTTGATTACGATTTCACTTTTTCTTAGAATTTAGTGTTATAAAACACTAATCCTTACTTATTTCACCAAATCGTTCATATATTTCATTCAGATTGTTCAAATTCATCAAGCAAATCATAGTTCCTTATGAAAGCTTTTAAAATATATTTATAACTAAAATTCTAATTCTTATTTCTTCATTTTCTCATTATTTCAACTATATGAAAATCATTCTTAACATCATTTACTTCGATTTTCATTAAGCTATATGATTTCCATATAAAAACTTAAAAATGTTTAGATTAGACTAGGTTTTAGGGTTAACTTTTTTCTTTAATATTCTTCCTTTAGATAAAACTAGCGAATTGCTAGCTTTTCCTCTCTTCTTCCCCATCCAAAATCCTCTCTCTCTCTCTCTCTCTCTGAAGTGTTGGTGATTTTTCAAATCACCAACAAATGAACTAAGGCTCTCCTTTTATAAGCTTTCAAGGCTATTGGTAGAATAGTCATTTTGCCCCAAAGTTACTATTCACACCTCCTTTCCTAACCTCCTTACTATTCACAAAGCTTCCCTTGGAAGCTTCGTGGTTTTGTCTTGCAGAATTTTTCCGACAGTTTGAAAAAATGGGACTCCCGTAATCCAAATATTTTTGGATATTCCCTCTTTCCTCTACAAATTTACTTTTACGTGCTCTTCGAAACTTTAAAAAACTAAAAAACACTTTTTGATGAATAGCGTTTTCCGTCACATTTTTTCAAAACGTAGTTAAACGAATGAAAAGTACATAACAGTACTTTTCGTCATTTTTATTTCGTCCGATTTTTACACGTTTTTCGAGAAAAACTTTTATCAGCTAACATAACTTTTTACGACATTTTATTGTTAAATCTTTCGACTGAATGTCATTTCGACATACCGATGTCTCGTAAAGGCTTAGGTTATTAAAACACTAACCCTTAAGTTTCGTCGGATGAATAATGCATATTTCGTCTTTTTTCTCAGAAATATTTTTGTTCTTGGAAAAATTTTGTTTTCGTCTTAAAAATTTTACTCGTTCAGTCTAGCTCGTAGCCAGAATCTTCTCGTTTTATAATCATCATAGGTCTTAGAATGATTAATAAACACATAACACATAATATTATTAATAAAAATTTATTTAATTAATAATTCTTTAAACTTAAATTCTTGACAATCCGATTTTTCGGGTTGTCACAACGTTGGTAATTTGGCTACTGCAAAATCCATTATCTATATAAATAAAGAGTTTTTTTTCTTTTTTTTCTTTGTTTTTTAGCGAAAAAGAATAAAAATAAGTCGATAGAACTTTGAAATAGAAGGAGTGATAATTATAAAGAAATTTCTTTAGAACATAAATTTCAAATAAACACTTTGATTTGCAATTATTTTTTCTTTGAATTTGAGTTTGTGAACGCCTTACATTTATAATGAACTTGTTTTTTAAATAGGCTTTTTAACTGTTAGCCGATACTCCATGATACTGCTTAGACATAGTCCAAGTCCCCCGCGTTTGTAATTTGGCTACTACGAAATCCATTATCTATATAATTAAATAATTTTTGTTCTTTTTTTTTCTTTTTTTAATGAAAAAAAATAAAAATAAGCCGATAGAACTTTGAAATAAAAGGAGTAATAGTTATAAAGAAATTTCTTTAGAACATTAATTGACTTTTAGATTTAGGGAATTGTTAAATTCACACTACTTTTTGTTATTTCCACAACAAAAGTGTCGCTGTAGATGTATAGCGACGGTCACCGTCGCTATTGGATCTCTATAACGACGCTTTTATTGTTAAAATAACATTTTCTGATATGAATTAACCAATTTCCATAGATTTATTGTATCCCATATTATTACACAAGAAATTAAGAAACGGTGACCAATAATTTAGGCAGAGAGATTCAATTCAATTCAGTATCATCGTCTTCACCAGTTAGGAAATATATCAGTGTCCTTTTCATCATGTAAGTGTTGATTAATTTAGGTAGGTCTACACGCGCGACAAATAGAGATGATGATGTAGTCGTAGTAGTGTGGTAGTGGTATGGTATGGTATGGTAGACAGAAGTGTTATGGGAACAAGAATACAAATAACTTTAATAATATAAAGGTTGATTCCTTTCTAACATTCAAAGCGTTAAGGAAGATAAATCCAACCTAGGGATAAAACAAACACACATGCACACTCATATATATATATATATATATATATATAGGTCTCCATCCACAGCAACCGGTTGTTGGGGAGCAACCCCTTTTATCCAGCCGTAACAGCTTGTACCGGCTTATAAAAAAAAAATTCTAAGGCCGGTACAAGCTGTTACGGCTGGATAAAAGGGGTTGCTCCTCAACAACCGGTTGTTGTGGATGGAGACCCTATATATATATATATATATATATATATATATATATATATATATATATATATATATATATAGAATAAAGATCTTAAGTTCACCTTTATTGAGCTCACCCCGAGCTCACCCTGCCTTTTTTTTATAAAAAAAAACATAACCAATAAAAAATATATAATAATTTTTGGAATTGAAAGTTTTTTTAAAAAAAATATTTTGGGTGTGATTTGGGTACATATAACAAAACAGTATTATACAGTCTGTACAACACTGTTTTGTTATATGTACCCAAATCACACATAAAACACTTTTTTTAAAAAAACTTTCAATTCCAAAAATATTATACATTTTTTATTAGTTATGTTTTTTTTATAAAAAAAGCAGAATGAACTCGGGGTGAGCTCAATAAGGGTGAGCTTAATAAGGGTGACATTAAGAAATGGACTATATATATATATATCAGACGGATCATGTCCGGGAGCCCGGACAGTGTTAAAATGCGAATTTTTTGTTTTTTTGCTTTTTTTAAACAACTAATTTTTTTTTTAATATTTTATGAAACTGGAATTTTTCTATAATACAATATTTTGGGTGTAATTTAAACAAAACACTGTATTATGAAAAAATTACAGTTTCATAAAATATTAAAAAAAATTAGTTGTTTAAAAAAAGTAAAAAAAAAAGTCCGGACTTTAATAAAATCTGGGAGTCCGGACTGGATCCGCTCCCTATATATATATATATATATATATATATATATATATATATATATATATATATATATATATATATATATATATATATATATATATATATTATTTTAATGGATTATATGTATATACACAGTTGTGTAGAACACAGTCGTCTATAGCGACAATTTTTTTGAGCTATAGTGACGGTTCGCCATAGACCAGAATAGCTATAGCAATAGGTAAACCGTCATTATAGCCCAAAAAAATCATCGCTATAGGTGGCTGTATATTACACAGCTGTGTATATATATTTTCTCCTATTTTAATACTCCCTCAATTCTTTTTTAGTTGTCATTTTAGAAAAGTATTTTTGTCTCTAAATATTTGTCGTTTGAGAATTTTAATTAAACATTAATTACTTAGTTTCTAATATTGCCCCAAATATTAAATATAACTTTGACTATCTCACTATTTTTTGTCTAATAAATAATACCCTATTTTTTAATAGAAAGACAATATAGATAATTGATATTATATTTAATGTTATATAATTATTTTTTTAATACTTGTGCATAACTCTAAAACAATATATATTAAGGAACGAGAAAGTATTAATTAAAAATATAGTAGTAGAAGTTAGGGGTGAGCATGGTGCAGTTTGGTGCGGTTTGAAATCCAAATCCCACCCGAAATCGCTTAGGTGCGATTTGAAAAATTCAAAACCGCATCCGAAACCGCTTGTAATTGGTGCAGTGTGATTTTAAAGTGTGCGGTGCGGTTTTAATTGGTGCGGTTTCGGTTCCAAAATAAATTGAAACAACAAAAAAGTCTAAGCCTTCAATAAAATTTAACATAAAACTTACATCGAGCAATTAACTTAGTGATAGAGTCAATAATGGAAATTATATCAAGCATGCTTTAAAACTAAAACATACGCTATATAAAACAACGGAGACCATATATTCGATAACAATCAAAAATATTTATCTAGTTCTCCAAAAATTAAAAAGTATATACTAGAGATAGAATGAAATTCTATCTCATATATTGCAGGTATGACTTATAGAATATAATCCTAACTATACCTAATTTGAAAAATAATCTATTAGACTATTAATATTATAACACTGACATTAACCAATGCATCAAGTGCTCGAGCCCCTCCGCTATAAGGCCCTCCAATAACGCATCAAATAAATTCGAAATTCTAAAACCCAATTGTTTAATTTTTGACTCTATAACCTCTAACATCTTCTTTCAATTGGTGAAAAAATGACAATGCAAGATTGAGATTTTTTCTGAGCGTGTTCAAGTGAAAACAAACTTTAGAATTTACTAGAGATAATACATACATACACACACACACATGGTGCGGTTTCGATTTTATGCGTGCAGTTTTGGCTAGTAACCAAACCGGAACCGTAAATTTGGTTATTTAACCCACCTAAAACCGCCACATACGTCGGAACCGTTGGTGCGATTTTAATTGGTTCGGTTCGTGCAATTTTTTTGTGTAATTTCGGTTCTAATTTAGTTACTTGCTCAGCCATAGTAGAAGTGATAATACTCTGTTTACCTAAATATAAGTAATAGGATACCTTAAATGCAAGATTGGGCAAAGTTGGTTAAATAGTAGGGTACCACATCATAGATATAAATTCTATTTTCAAAAATATTATTTTAAAGTGTTTTGCTAAGCGTTTTTTCTAAACGTTCTTATTTTTATTTTTAATGTATTTTTTATAATATATAAAGTTATAAAATTTCACGTGAAAATTATTAAGAACAATAATTTTAAGGCACAAAAAATCATTTCAAACATTTTATTTTAAAGCAATTCATTTCAAACATTGACATAGAGTTTCAAATTAAGCTGCTTCTGTTTTTAAACACTTTAATTAATTTTCACCAAGTTCCACCAGACCTTTGAGTTAACATTCTGAGAATATCTATCTATCTATCTATATATATATATATATATATATATATATATATATAGAAGATGGATCAAAAACATATCTCTTAAATAGTATGATACTTTTAAATAACATATATTTATTAAAACTATGCCGTTTTGAAGATTTTTTAAAAAATAAGTGGGACTGTGGTGGACATTTTTATAAATAAAAAGAAAGTAAGTGGAATCATTTTCTTTTAATATTATTTTATTTTATAAAAGAATCTTCAAAATGACGTAATTTTAATAAAAATATGTTATTTAAGAGAGATATGCTTATATATATATATATATATATATATATATACACACACACACACAGAGAGGATCCAGTTCGGGATCTCGGACTGGTCCTAAAATCCGGACCCAATATTTTTTTTTGCTTTTTTTTTTGAAACAACTAAAAAAAATTATGAAATTAGAATTTTTACATAATACAGTATTTTGGGTGTGTTTTTAATACCTATACCAACTAATGTATGTACAGTCTGCCCAGACTGTACATATATATTTTGGTATAGACATCCAAATCACACAAAAAATACTGTATTATATAAAAATTCCAATTCCATAATTTTTTTAGTTGTTTCAAAAAAAAAGCAAAAAAAAAATGGTCTGGATTTTATAGAGTCCGGGATCCCGGACTGGATCCGGACTATATATATATATATATATATATATATATATATATATATATATATATATATATATACACACACACACACGGTCTGGATCAAGTGCATACCCCTTATCTTACTCACCCATGCTCACCCCCTTTAGTGACGGACCCGGCGACGGTTCGGTCATACAACCGTCGTTTATACTTTTAGCGACGCTATATATTATCCGTCGCTAAAAGTATAGACGACGGTTGTATAACCGAAACCGTCGTCGGGTCGACGATTTTATATATATATATATATATACGGTCCGGATCAAGTGCATACCCCTTATCTTACTCACCCGTGCTCACCCTCCTTTATGCGACGGTTTCGGTCAAACAACCGTCGTCTATACTTTTAGCGACACTATATGTTGTCCGTCGCTAAAAATATAGGCGACGGTTGTATGACCGAAACCGTCGCCAAAAGGAGGGTAAGCACGAGTGAGTAAGATAAGGGGTATGCATTTGATCATTGTTCTCTCTCTATATATATATATATATGAAAAAAATATATATACACAATTGTAAAGTGCACATTCGTCTATGACGATGATTTTTTGAGGCTATAGAGACGGTTCAACCGTCGTCATAGATATTCTGGTCTATGGCGACTGTTCAACGGTTGAACCGTCGCTATAATCCAAAAAAACGGTTGTCATAATATGACTATATACTACACAGTTATATATATATATATATATATATATATATATATATATATATATATATATAAGGGTAAATATGAAAATGAAAAAAGCCACAAAGGATTGTCTTGGGAAGAGCCGACTAAGAGAAGTTAGTGGGAGACATCAAAAACGTTACCCACAGGAGAAACCTCATCTCTCGACTTGCACCCATCTGACAAAGACGACACTCACGTTGCCTCTTTTGCATTTTTTAGTGCTTTCTTTCTTTATATTTTAATTTATTTTCATTTCTCATTTGTTTTCTTTTTTCCTTTTTATAATATTAGATTGTTTGATTGTTGCCATTAATTAGTAGGTTCTACATTTAAAACTTCAAATGTATTCTATTATATTTGAAATATTATGTTTAGGCTTAAATACTATCTTTGTAAATTAAGTAAGTTGTACTTAAAAATAAATTGTTAGATGAGAAAACTTATCAAATACATTTAATCCATTGATATGACTCACTTCTATTAATATAGAAGTCGAGAGTTCGAATCTTGTCGACAATAGTTTATCAAGACATGTTTAGAAGGTAGACAAGCAACGCGTGACAAAGATTGAAAGATAATAAGTTATTTCGCTGCTAAATGTACCAAATATGTACTCTTTCTGTTGCATAATATATGACGTTTTAGAGTTGTGCACAAAAATTAAAGAAATGATTATATAACATTAAATATAAATATCAATTGTCTATTATACCATTTACCATACTTATCTCATACTCTTCATCTCTTTCATATGGAACATCTTCCCATGAAGAGTAATTTTAAAAAAATTATGGGTACTTTTCCTAGATTATATAAATGTCAAATAATTTGAAAAAAATAAAATTATTTAAAACGTCATATATTATGGGACGGAGTAGTAATATTTTTGGATGGTTAAACGCACAAATGCTTTAAACGCCGATAAAATTAAAAAAAATTATGTATTTATACACTCCCTCCGTTCCTTAATATAAGTCGTTTTAGAGTTGTGTACAAGTATTAAGGAAATGATTGTATAACATTAAATATAATATCAATTGTCTATATTGTCTTTGTATTGAAAAAAGAGTGTTATTTATTGGGCACAAAATAGTGAGAAAATCAAAGTTATATTTATTACTTTAAATAATACTCCCTCCGTCCCAGGATAAAAATTCCGGTGGACTTTTTACGCATATTAAGAAGATGAATGAAATGACAAAATTGTCCATAATAATGTCATTACATAGGGAGAGAGAATTAAAATAAAAAAAAGTATGAGATATTTAATGCTACGGGTATAATAGGAAAATATGGGTAAAAATTTGATTATTAAAGAAAAATAGACATTTAACATGGGACTACCTAAAATAGTAATAAAGACTTTTATCATGAGACGGAGGGAGTATTAAAAATTAAGCAATTAATGCTTACTTAAAATTCTCAAACGATTTATATTTAGAAAAAAAATAATTTTTTAAAAGTACTTATATAAAGAAACGAGAATATAACTCATGCATTCAAGTGCTTGCAGAGTTAAGTTCCTAGCTACTTGTGAGTGGACTATGTGACTCCCCCAAAATAGGTATACATCACCCATCTTGAATCGTCAAATACATGATAAAAAATTCAAATACAACTTAATTATACAACAGTCGTGTAAAATACGACAAAAAATAATCTAAGAGTTTTAATAAGAATATTGTCATCTATACTTTATGTCAGAATCGTTAGGAACACAAAGTCTAGAGTTGACTCGGAGTATTCCTTCTTCATCGATTCTTGCTTCCGAAATAGCACCTTCTTGCACTTTCTTCCTCATATGCATCAGCTCCAGGTCTGTAGTTTGAGCAACTTTAACTTTATCGATTAAAGTCGGTTCTACTCGTATATTCGTCATCATCACATGGGTCCCTGGAGTCTTTAACTCTATCTCCATCCTTTGCAAGTAACACAAAATGGGCCTTTGCGTTGATAACATCTCACTCGTACCCGTATATGATCTTCTACTCAATGCGTTAGCTAACGTTCGCTTTTCCTGAATGGTATTGAATGGTATGATCATAATCTTTTAACAGTTCAAGCCAACGTCGTTGCCGCATGTTGAGTTCCTTTTGGATGAAGAAATATTTGAGGCTTTTATGATCCGTAAAGATCTCCATTTTCTCCCCATACAAGTAATGCCTCAAAATTTTAAGTGTGAATACAACAGCTGCCAACTCTAGATCATGAGTAGGATAATTCCTCTCATATTATTTGAGTTTTCGAGAGGCATATGCTACGATTTTCCCATGTTGCATGAGAACACATCCTAACCCTTTGCCCGATGCATCACTGTAGATGACAAATCCCTCCGAACCAGATGGTATTGTCAGAATAGGTGCTGAAATGAGTCTTCTCTTGAGTTCTTAAAAACTCTTCTCACATTCCACGCTCCAACCGAATTTTATATCTTTCTGAGTCAGCTGAGTTAATAGAGTAGCGATTCGAGAAAACCCTTCCACGAATCTCCGATAATAACCAGCTAATTCGAGAAAGCTACGTACTTCAGTCACTAATTTAGGTTGCTCCCAACTTTGAATAGCTTCAATCTTTGCCGGGTCAACAGATATTCCATGACTTGATACTACGTGTCCAAGGAATGCAACTTCCTCAAGCCAGAACTCGCATTTCTTCAACTCGGCATAAATCTTGTTTTCACGAAGCTTTTGGAGTATTAGCCTCAAGTGTTGTTCATGATCTTCACGGCTTTTGGAATATATGAGGATGTCATCAATAAAGACGACCACAAAGTGATCCAAATATTCCTTGAATACTCGGTTCATCATATCCATGAAGGCAGCAGGAGCATTAGTCAATCTAAAAGACATGACTAAAAATTCATAATGCTCGTACCGAGTTCTGAAAGCAGTCTTTGGAATATCCTCAGTTTTAACCTTCAGCTAATGATATCCAGAACGAAGATCGATCTTTGAAAAGAATTGTGCTCCTTGCAACTAGTCAAACAGGTCATCAATGGTGAGGATACTAAACAACTCTCTCTAGAACCTTCATTCTATACCCCGACTAGTACTCGCTACATTCTCGCCTCCTGAGAAGAAAAATGGAACAAAAAAGAAAAGGGTGACCTCAACTAGCCCAGTAAAGAATATTATGACTAAGATAATATACAACAAATTATCGTTAGTCTTCAACAGGGAAAAATCTAATAGAATACAATAGACAACCAGTTTTAAATCAACAACTGCAGCGGAAACAACAATTCATTAGAAGAGTTAAGTAGAGAATGCAAACTACTATTTTCTATATATGAATTTAAAAGTTCATCATCAATATTTTATCCTTGTAACATCAATCAATATATATGGAATCAAATATTCATCTTTGCACTACAGGCCAAAGATATTCATCAGTTGGTCATGTTCATCTCAACACCTGTTCATCTTTGCACTACGGCCAAAGATATTCATTAAGAAATCATTCATCTTTGCACTACAGGCCAAAGATATTCAGTTATATCATCATTTAGGACTGAGGATGATGAAAAATATTTTAAAGAAAACGAATCCAGTGAAACAAAAGAACAAATATTAAGGATTCGTACTTTACACAATCCAAGTTCAAAAATACTTCATAAGTAATCAGAGTGGGATAAAATTCAAGAATGATCAAAACATGGATACAATCAAAGATAGTGTCCAAAATAGATATTTTGGACGAAAAGAAGAAATTCATTTTCCGGTGAATAGTGTCGTATTCGTGAATAGCGCCGTATACGTGAATAGTAACTCCGACACCAAAAGATAGAAATTTCACAAAAAAACATCATCATGCTTCGTGAATAGTACTCGTGAATAGTAACTCGTGAATAGTAACTCATGAATAGTAACCCCGACATAAAAAAGTTCCAAATTTGATTAAAAGTTCCAACCAATATTTCAGCATAATGATATTGAAGAAATAATATCATTTGAGAAGAAAATAACATCCCTTACCTCGAAAGACAGTACTTCTAGTTGAAACACCGGATATAGGCTATGACTTGAACTTGCACCGTATAGCACTACTCAAAGTATACTCAAAATACTCACAAGAATACGCTTGATAATATAGAGAGAGAAAACTTCAGTTTCTGTTGTGATTTTCAATTCTAACCTAAGCACCCTATTTATAGGAAAATACTTAGAACACCAAAGTAGAAAATTTAATAAAATAATAATATATATTATAAATTCTCTATGCACACTTTTGAATCCAGAATTCAGCAATTGCACACATGCAAAATGAGGCCCGCACATTGAAAAAACATTTTTGTTAATATAAATATTTAGAACTTCCAAAAATCAATTATTTTGGAACTCCGAAACTTCAATAATTCATAATAAATAGCCCTTTTGTCAGAAAATTCGAATTTCGTGACTTTTTATAGGAAATACATTCTCTACAACTTTGCAGAAGAATTTTTTTCCAAATTCTAAACAGAAATTGATCGAAATCCACAAACGGGCTATTTTACAGGCTATAATCAAATTTCAGTCAAGAAATGGGGTCCAGCGACACATAAAACATGCTTTAAATATTTTTGGTAACAAAAATACTCCTCCTCCACATATACTCATATATCCCACATTCATTGTAAAAATATCATCATTATTATATTATTAAAATATAATAATATATTTAAATGAATCATTTTATTAGAAAAAGATAAAATTTCAATTTTCAACAATTGTCACATTAAAAAATTTTCTCCATCTATATCCACATAAAATCAATATTTTTCTCATCATATAAATTAATAATTAATTATTCACAAATAATATTACAGAATCACAATATTGACAACCAGGCAGTTTCCAGGAAAGAGGGAGCTTTCCAATAAGAATTTCTCCTTACTGGCGCGCAATTAGGTGACCAAACCTCTTCTTAGACAGAACTTTATAGACATTGCCAATAATTTTATCTAATAATATTATTCAGATAATATGAATTATTGATTCGATAATGAAAAATACTGTGTAATGACAATTATTGAAACAACATCAATATAAAATATCAATGCAGTAATTATTAAATTAATAAAATAAAATACTGAACAGTAATTATTGTAACAATTATTGAGTAGTGTCTTCTTACGTAAGAATCAATAATTGGTGCAATACCGTGTGCTACTGTGCAACAACGCGTATTACTGTGTTTTAACCACAGGGTATTCCAACAGTATTAACGGTAACAACTACGCCGTTATTTTTAAACAACTTATATTTGTCGTTTTCTTCATCCAATCACTTTCCGTTATGGGGCCCACAAAAGGCTGCGCCGTCGTACGAATATTCCCTGACAGCAAGAATATTCCACGACCAAATGAATATTCCCCAACAACAATGAATATTTTATAACCACTTGCTTATTTTGAAATATTTGCGTATTTTACCCATAACTATCCATATTAATCAAATCAACCCTTACTATTTCAAAATAATAAATAGAGAAAATTAAATTTCATTAATAAAAAGTTGGGGTCTTACAAATACAAAGTCGCATACTCCCATCTTTCTTCTTCACGAATAGAACAGGAGCACCGCAAGGAGACGTACTCGGACGAATAAAACCAATGTCTAACAATTCCTATAATTGGGTCTTTAACTCCTGAAGTTCAATAGGAGCCATTCGATATGGGGCTTTGGAAATGGGTTTTGTACCGGGTTCTAGGTCGATAAAAAAAATTCAATTTCACGCCCTGGGGGTAGGCCAGGAAATTCTTCAGGGAATACGTCATGAAATTTATTAACAATAGAAATATCTTTTAAATCTGACGTATTTTTGTTTAAATCTGTGACATGAGCTAAGAAAGCTTGACATCTTTTTTTTAATAAACGAATATCTTTATGGCTTGAGATGACCGTGATTGATTTTAATGGTTTGATCGCTTGAATTCGCATAATAGGTTGATTAGGAATATGAAAGCTAATAACCTTACGAAAACAATCAATTTTAGCATGATGAGTAGTTAACCATTCAATCCTTAGAATCACGTCAAATGCAAGTATTTTTAAAGAAATAAGATCGACAGGTAATGTGCGATTACCGATTTGAATCAAACAAGACTTATAAACAATGGTTGTAATAAAGGTTTCTCCCAACAGAGTTTCAATTGATAAGTCAAAGTCTAATTTCTCCGGAGTCAAATTTAAACGTTGAGCGCAAGTAGGAGAAATAAAAGAATGGGTAGAACCGGTATCAAATAAGGTATAGACTTCGCTAGAGTTTATGATAAGCTTACCCGTGATGACCTCGTTAGGGTTCCTTACTTTCTGGGAGGTTACGACAAACGCTCTCCCTTGAACTACCAGCTTTGACTTTTCTGTGACGGCCTTTGGTGCCTCCATCCCAGCTGGACTTGTTTTGGTGCACGACAAAATTGGGATAGGTAACATTCTCTTCCATAATTATAACACGCTTTGGACTACATCACACAGTTTGGACTGATATGTCCCTCCCCTCCGCATTTGAAGCATATGATAGGTGGTCGTTCTCCTTCCTTAACAAAGGGTGCTGGTGATGACGTCTTTCCATCATTGTTGAATCTCCTCTTCTAGAAATGTCCACTTTTATTGTCTTGGCCATGATTACCGCCGAAGTGGTTACCATTTCTGGCATGTTGATTCCCTCCATGTTTGTTGTCACCGCGTCGATGACTGCTACAAATGGTATTATCATTTTGCCGACTGCTTTCTCTTGGTTGGGTTGACTCGTTACCGCGGTCCAATAACTGAGCCCTATTTACAACATTTGAATACAAACACAGTTTATGAGAAATTAGATATTGATGTATCTCAGGTTTCAAACCTCTTAGAAACATCCGCGTCATTCTTTCTTTATTATTAACCAAGTAAGACGCAAACCGGGACAACTCGGCAAACTTAGCTTCGTATTGCGACACGGTCATATTTCTCTGCTCCAACTTGATGAACTCTACCTCTTTCATGTAATAAATACTTTCAGAAAAGTACTTGTCGTTGAGTACGCTTTACCGATTCCCACCGGTAATCTGTGTCTCCTCGCAACATAAAGGTGGCAAATGGAACCTTTTGCTCCTCGGAGCATCCCAAGACATCAAATATCTTGGTGATCTGCTTTATCCACGTCTCCACTTTAAGTTGTTTTGACTCTCCAATAAACTCCGGTGGTCCCAGCTCCTTGAACTGTTTAGCGCTGACCGTCCGAGAGTTTTCAGTATTTCCACCAACATTTTGGACAGGAGCCACTCTCGCCTGATGTTGCATGAATTGCATAAAGCCTCTGAACATTCCATCATTCAACATTTGGTTAGTGTTGTTGTTTGCATGAGGATTGTCGCCTTCCTAATGCACATTATCCTGATTATTGATATGTGGAGACTCAGCGGACTCTTGTGCTCCATTGCTATTCTCAACATTCTCGGATGTCATTTTTAGATACTGCCACAAAACAAGGGTTAATTGACATGTAACATATTATCCCTATACTCTGACCGACCAATTAAATACCAAATAAACTTAGATAGGTCATACTAGCTAAGGAATTCCCCGTCTCTCCCCTCCTAGTTCTAGTCTCACATCTTAGCCATGGATCATATTCCTAAGCTTTGATACCAACTATGACGCCCCCAAAATAGGTATACATCACCCATCTTGAGTTGCCAAATACATGGTACAAAATTCAAATACAACTTAATTATACAACAGTCGTGTAAAATACGAGAAAACATAATCTAAGAGTTTTAATAAGAATATTGTCATCTAGACAATATCCACATTCAATGGAGTTCTCATTACATTTATTGTCACACTATTTTATAGAATAATGAGGACTACTAAAACAACCATCTAGACCGTCAATCCGTTCCCCGACTCATCCCAGCTATATTCTCATTTCCTGAAGAGAACGGTGAAAGAAAGGGTGAGCTCAACTAGCCCAGTAAGAAATATTATGACTAAGATAATGCAAAATATTTTAGCGTTAGTCTTCAAAAGTGTTAAACTGATAAAATATAACAAACATCAAGTTTAACTGTAGCAAAACAAGCAATCCATTAGAAGAGTCAAGTAGAGAATACAATCTACTATCTTCTATGATTTAAAAGGGTTTTCATCACTTTTATCACTGAGACTCAGCTTAATAAATAAACCACATCATCCCTGCACTAAGGCCAAGGATATTCATTAGTATCACGACCACAAATTATTCATGCACTACGGGCCAAGGGTATTCGTGTATTCATCAATGGTCATGATAATGCCAACAACTTTTCATCAATGCAATACGGCCAATGAGGATTTTTACCACATCATTTGTAATATTACGATCATGATTATACCGAATAATCCCTGGTCATAATCTTACCAAGTTCATCTATGCACTACATGCCACAGATGACTTTCAACATATTATAAACATGAGGATGATGACAACGATATAAGAATTCAATAAACAAGTTCAAGGATAAATTTTTAAAGATTTATTATTTAATTAATCCAGAAATCAATAACTTCCAAATTGTCAACATGATACTGTTTTGTGGAGAAAAATTCAAGAATGCTCAGAAGAATATTTCCATGAAAAGATACTGGATGAAGCGCAAATATCAAGGATATTCCACTAATTTCATGGAGTATAAAAGCCAAAACTTTAACCAACTAAGTATAATAGAATATATGAAACCGTAAATGGATTTTTTGCCGCCATGCGATAATCCACGTAGACAGATTATTCCAACAGAATAATAAAGAATGGAATAACAGAAGAATTCACCAAGGGTGCATAATCCGCACAGACATGTTATTCCAATAGAATAATAAAGAATGAAACCAGGTCATGCGTAACCCGCACAGACAGGATATTCCAACAGAATAATAAAAAATTGAATCAGGTCATGCGTAATCTGCACAGACAGGATATTCTAACAGAATAATAAAGAATGGAACCAGGACATGGATAATATGTACAGACGGGATATTCCAATAGAATAATAAAGAATGGAATAACAACAGAATTCACTAGGCATTTGATAGACCGCACAGACAAGTTATTCCAACAGAATAATAAAGAATTGAATAACAACCCTTACGAGTATTGAAAGAAAATAACTCTCTTCATGAATACGAAAGAATAATACCCCTTACCTTAAAAAGAAGAGTATTCTGACGGGTAGGGCGATGATATTCTTGAAGAAAACTTATATTGTTTTCTACGCTCAAAGCTTCTTAAAACTCTAAAGAAATACGTTAAAGATTATAGAAGAAGAATTCTTTAAATTTCTTGTGTGATTTTCAATTCTAATTAAGCATCCTATTTATTGGAGAATAGAAAGGATACTATGCTGCATTATGCAATAAAATATAATATATTCTATTTATAATCAAATAAAACAAAACTTTATAAAAAGTATTCTATTTTATATAAAAAGTTTTTACTATACAAACACTATGCATAATAAAATATAATATATTTTATTTAAAATCTAATAAAATAAATAACTTTATAAAAGTATTATATTTTATATAAAAAGATTTTACTATGCAAACACTATGCAGTCACTATGCAAACACTTTGCATAATAAAATATAATATATTCTATTTATAATCAAATAAAAAAAAATTTATAAAAAGTATTTTGTTTTATATAAAAAGTTTTCTATTTTATTGCATTTATAATAACAATAAAACAAAATTTATCACCATTATTATAATTCACAATATTAATCGACCAGGTCGTTCCCAAGAAAGAGGGGCTTTCCAATAAGAATTTCTCCCTATTGGCGCACAATTAGGTGATCAAACCTCTCATTGACAGAACTTCTAGACATCGTTAATATTATAAATAATAATATTAATAACTTTGTCGTCTCAATTATTGATTTAATAATATATAACATATCTACAATAATTGAATCAAATAACGTGAGATACTATGTAGCAATTACTGTAGCAATAATTGAACAAAACTGAGTGACTTCTCACATAAGCATCAATAATCAATACCGTGTGCTACTATGCAACCACGCGTATTACTGTACTTTTAACACCGAGTGTTTCAATAGTTAACGGTAAAACTTTCGCCATTATTTTTATAAAAAGATAATTTTGTCGTTTTCTAACTCCGACAATAATTCTGTTGTGGGGTCCACCAATGATTGTGCCGTTGTACGAATATTCCTTGTTAAAACGAATATTCCCGACCAATCAAATATTATATAACAACTTGCTTACTTTGCAAAATTTATAAATATTACCCACAACTATAACATTATAACAAATTTGCACCTTAATATTAAAAAATAATATTTATTGAAAATTCATCTTTATTCATAAAAGTTGGGGTCTTACAGACTGTGTCATCTAAATTCAACTATTGTATAAGATTTGATTGATGCTTTAATGGACAGATTTATTCTTTAGGAAAATGAGGAGGTGTTCACCTTAAATTTGGAGTAGGGTAAAAATGTAAATAAATAATGTTGTAAAATTAAATAAATTTAGCGGTAAGTTTGAGATTACTTCTTGTTGGGGTCCCGTGAGATTAGCTTAAGTTTAATTCAGTAAAGGTTGAAGTGTAGGGACATGTTAGAAGGGGATCCAGATCCTCTGTGAGGATCCTCATGGAGGATCCCTGTGATGATCGTTGCAAGCTATTGGATGGAGATCCAATGGCTCACAGCAAAACCCTCACACCATCCTCACAGAGAGATCCTCATAGAGGATCCTGATTCGTTAGAAAAAACCTTAGACTATGTTTATAAGAATTATACTTGAGATCCAATTATTAATTTTAAATATTTTATTTGTTTTTAAATTTATATTTAAGACTATTAGTACAGAGATTATAAAATGACTTAATATGGAGAACTATTTAATATCATGCACAATCAGGTATTACTTCTGTCCCATAATATATGACGTTTTAAAGTTATGTACAAGAATTAAGGAAATAATTGTATAACACTAAATATAGTATTAATTGTCTATAATACCCTTTATCTTATATTTATCTCATACTCTCTCATTGTAATATTTTTCAATGAGAGTTAATTTTGAAAAGATTATAGTTGATTCTCCTAGATTATATAAAACGTCAAATAATTTTAAAAAAATAAAATAATCTTAAACGTCATATATTATGCGACGAAAAAAATATTATAATCTCGAGAATATAATTCTTATAAATAAATATGGCTTTAGGGTGGTCCCTCCAATGTAGGAGTTATTACAAGCTCTCAAATGACGGGGAGATAATTTTCTCTCTAACTTTATCTAATATTTTTAAAAATGAGATAAGATTCCTAAAAAGTTGGTGATACTTGATATTTATAGGATGTGTTTAGGGGTGTAAACCGAGCTAAGTAGTTCGGTACTCGACTCGAGATCGACTCAAAAATATGATCCAAAGCTCGAATTCAAAGTTGATCCGAGTCGAATCTTATCCATACTCGTTTTCTGTTTAATGATACACGAGTCGAATTCGAGCATACCAATGTTCGCTCATATTAGGGTTCGAGTATTTCATTTTTTTCTCGAACCATACTCGATACATGTTCGATGGATCATATTCAAATATTGGTCTGATCCATCTAGTAAGCTAAATATGTGATATTTGTATCAATCTTTATAATTTATAAAGTGTAGTATGAAATTGTGTAAACTTGTACTTGAATAAATCAATAAATTGAATGTCAATTTATATTACATTCTTTATAATTTCAATACATAAATAAAAGTGAAAAAGTATTATATATAAATATTAGTTAAGTAACTAATTTAGTATGTAGTGGTTCAGTTTTAAATGAAATGGTTCACATTCGAAACTCAATTTGAAGGCTCATGAGTAACTCTCTTTGTAAACGAGTCGAGTACTTACGAGCCGCGTAGGTCGAAGTAATGATCCGAGTTGAATCTGGCGCAAAAATATAAATCCCTTATCGAATCCGAGTCGAATTCGAGCTCAATTTTTCGAGTCCAGCCGAATCTGAGCATAAAGGTGTTCGCTGATATTCGACTCGTTTGCACCCCTAGATGTGTTGTAGGGCGAATTACTATAGACTGGTAGAAAAGTTTATAATGCTCATGAGTGAAATGACTGTAATACCCGTTAAGGAGGAAAGCTCTCCCTAATATTGTTTTTTCCATGCACAAGATTCGAGACTTTATTTAAGGGGTACCAAATTCCTTCCACTCAACCCAACAAGGGCAGACTCAAGTATGGGGCAGGGGAGGCACTTACTCCCACCGAAATTTCTACCGTTTTTTTGGGACACCCAAATATAAAAATGATAAATACAACGAATTTGCCTTCACTCTTTGGCTTTCTAACTACTTATATACCCCCTCCTTTCCCCTCCCCTCTCCTCTATGGCTCTATTTAACTTTATAAACTTAGTAAGTATTAAATTAGTTTAGATAAATAAATATCTTTGATTATAAGTATCTTTTAACAGTTATTTACCGCAAACAAGGGTGAGGAAGCTGATGAACTATTTATTCTTTGTGTAAATTCAAATTATTTGATTCCTTGTTTATTTAAAATATTATTTAGAAATAAATAAAAGAAAAAAATAAAATAAAACATTATCATATGCAAGATAAGTCCATAATTTATTTTCCACCATCCTTTTCTATTGTCTTTCTTTTTTTATTTAAATCTTCTTTTGTCACAAAATTTGTCACTTTATAATTTAATCCGATTATAATTGTACTAAATTATGTTAGTTGGTTAAATTAATGGATGAAAAACTTTGTGAAACACATTACGTATTCAAATATAACAGAGTATACGATACCTAAGGATTCCTTATAAAAAATTTTGGTAACTTAACGTTATCAAAATGTATTTATAATCTGCATAATATAATATTTAATGTTAATAATGTTTTGATTTTTATATTTGTTGTTTTCATTTGACTATACATTATTAACAATGTACAACGGTGAATATTTTTCCAGTTTTTGAGCAAAACCCAACCCCAATGAAACATATATAACGGTACATCAGTAACTTACATTGAGCTTGATATTTCTACAACTATTAAAAATATGTTATCATGCAACAATTTCAAGCAATGAAACCTTAAAATAATATTTGAGGATTATTTAGTTTTGTAATTCATTTTATTAAATTTTTATTCTTAAGAGATTTTTTTCCTAAATTTGACCCACTGAATTTCGCGGCTGGATGTCTGGATCCACCTCTGCGGCCCAACATATGTTGGTCAAAATATAGTTTGTTGACCAATATGAAAAATGGTTCTTTACACTATTATACAATAATTAGAAAGTAATTACAAGAATATTAGTTCATTCACAAAATAATTATAAAACGAGTGCAACACAGGAGAAAGTATAGAGATCAAAGGATAAAGCATTGGAAAAAACATGGAGATCAAACGAGAAAGCAACTAAACACCAACTAATTCATTATTGTTGGTCTGATCACAAAAATAATCAAAATTTTGCTAGTGTTGCATCTCTCTATTGTTCATTTCTTCTGTTTTGCATTGGGGAGTTCAAAATCTCTAACTATTTGAAGATGAATCAGAATTCTGATGTTTGTGCTTTTTGGGTCAGACGATTGGCCGCCCATGCTTTTTCCTCTTCATCAAGTTCTTACAGTGATATAGTTTCGTCGCTTTACCATTCAAATCACAAGTCAGTGTCGAGGAAACCCAGATGCAGTTTTGACAATATTACCAAAGTGGATGATGCACTTAAATTTTTTATAATTAATTGGTAACCTAATAAAACTGAATTGGTTACCTTTGTATGAAGGTTTGGATACCAACTAGATTATGAAAAAAAAATGTACCGACGACGACCATTGCAGAACCCAATAAAATTGTTCATGGTTGCACATGTTGAAGAAAGCAAAATTAGGTAACACTTGGAAGCTGTTCTTAAATTTTTTATAATTAATTGGTAACCCAATAAAACTTAATTGGTTACCTTTGTATGAAGGTTTGGCTACCAACTGCACTATGAAAAAAATGTACCGACGACAACTATTGCAGAATCTAATAAAACTGTTCATGGTTGCACATGTTAAAGAAAACAAATCCAGGTAACACTTGGAAACTGTTCTTAAATTTTTTATAATTAATTGGTAACCCAATAAAATTGAATCGGTTACCTTTGTATGAAGGTTTGGCAACCAACTGCACTATGAAAAAAATGTACCGACGACGAGTGCAGACGAGATTTGACGAAGCAGAGATTGGTAGTGCCGAGGCGGGATTTGGCGGAGGGGATAATGGCTTTCTAGAAGAGAGAGAGGTGGTCGAATTTATCGGAGAGGGAAATTAAGGAGAAATGGCGAGGAGGGAGGATTCGTGGGACGAGGAGAAAGATGATGGATAGACAGATGAAGATGGCTATGGTAGTGATTTTGGTTCTTAGCAGTGGGAGTAGGAAGGAGGGAGGGAGGGGATGAATGGTGAGGAGTGATGGAGACAGTGGAAAGAGAGAGAGAAGAGTATGCACTAATTTTGTAAATAAAATATTAAAAATGTATTAATTTTGTAAATATTTTCTAGATGCACTTTTGTTGTAATTTTTTCAAAAAATGTATTAGGAAGTGTAAATAACCCTATGAAAAAACAACTAGTATAATTTAAGGATGAGTTATGCTGTAAAATTAATTAGGGAATTAAATATGAAGAATTATTATAGTTCGAGAACTAACAAAAAGAATATCTCTATTAAGTATATATAAAACAGTGACATTTCTACTAATATGTTTATATTTTTAAAGGCTTAATTTGTCATATCCATATGAGATAAAAATTTATAAAAAATATCTATAATCATGGAGATAACAATTCCCTATTTGAACGTCCACATTATTAATCCAATTTTAACTAAAAAGCACTATTAATAACCAAAAAACACTATTAATATTCGATAGATTCTATGCTATAATTATTATATAGCTAGTCGGCATATAATACCAAGGTCATGTTTGTTTGCAAGGATTATTCCGATATTATCATTTATGAGATTATAATTCTAAGACTATTAATCTTAGAATTAAATAGTCATACTCACATGTTTTGTGACGCCTCCAAAATAGGTATACATCATCCATTTTGAGTCGCCAAATACATGATACAGAATTCAAATACAAACTTAAATAATACAACTGTCGTGTAAAATACGACAAAACATAGCTGAGTTTTTATACGAATATTGTCTCATAGACGATATCCAAACTCAAATTCAATCCTCATTATATTTATTATCACACTAAATAGTGAGGACTACTAAAACAACCATCTCGGACCGTCACTCTATTCCCCGACTAGTCCCGGCTACGTTCTCATTTCCTGAAGAGAAAAATGAAAGCAAAATGGTGAGCTCAACCAGCCCAATAAGAAATATTATGACTAAGATAATGTAAAATAATATATCTTTCGCCTTCAACATTGTTAAACTGATAAAATATAATAAACATCAAGTTTAACTACAGCGGAATAAGTAATCCATTAGAAAGTCAAGTAGAGCATGATATCTACTATCTTCTATGATTTAAAAAGTTTATCATCAATTTTATCGCTGAGACTCAACTTAATAAATAATCCACATCATCGAATCATCCATGCACTATGGGCCAGTGATATTCATTAGTATCACGTCCACGAATTATCCATGCACTACGGGCCAAGAATATTCGTGTAATCATCAATGGTCATGATCATGCCAACAACTGTCCATCAATGCACTACGGGCCAATGATGACTTTTAACACATCATTTGTAACATTATAGGTCATGATTACACCAAATGATCCCTGGTCATAATCATACCGATCAACAGTCCATCTATGCACTACGGGCCAAAGATGACCTTCATAACAATATAAGCATGAGGATGATGATAATGATATAAGAATTCAATTAAATGAAAGCAAATGATAAATTTTTAAAGATTTATAAATTAATTTATCCAGAATTTAAAAACGTCCAAATTGTCAACATGATACTGCTTTGTGGAGTAAAATTCAAGAATAATATTGTATCAAAAATGATTTGGACCGAAAAGAACTCAATTTTTGTCATAAATAGTACCCCGGGTGAATAGTGCCCAAGTGAATAGTACCCCGTGAAAAGTACTCTGACATGAAAAAGTTAAAACTTATCAAGAATGTTCAGAATAATATTTCCATGAAAAGATACTGGATGAAGCGCAAATTTCAAGGATATTCTAATAATTTGATGGAGTATAGAAGCAAAACTTATAAACACGAGTGTAGAATTATGAATACAAAAACGAAATAATATTACTTATTATTATAGAGTATGGAAGAAAATATTATTTCATACGAATATTGAACAAAAATAATATTCCTTACCTTAAAAAAGAGTATTCCAACTGGTATAGCGGGGATATTCTTGAAGAAAACTTGAACTATTTTCTACACTCACAGCTTCCTTAAACTCTAAAGAAATACGCTCAATATTGTAGAATAAGAATTCTATGATTCTGGTGTGATTTTCAATTCTAACTAAGCATCCTATTTATAGGAGAATGGGAAGGATACTATTTGAATAAAATCACGGGTGAACAATACTTTTTTTTCTTCTCACGGACGAAACATCTGGAAGGTCACAGATGAATAAATTGAACGTGTAGACTTTTGATTTTCAACCCGCCTACACACACACGTAAGTTATATATATATATATATATATATATCACAATCACACACACACAAAAATATATATACATTTTAAACTCCCTCACAAACACGTTTGTTAGTTCTCAGTAGGCACACAATAAATCTAGAAGGGGGGGTTATAGATCCTTTTTATTTTTAAATATTTTTCTCGTTTATTTTGTATTGCTAATGAATTAGCATATGAAAAACATAAGAATCTTTTCAAGCACATCAGAATAAGTAAAAGATCCCCTTCATTGATATATCCATAATCATACATACATTGTTCTTAGAGTTACTTAAGTGGTAAGCAGTTAATACATATATAGCAATTATAACAGTTAGGTACATAACGTAAATGACATAAAGTAAATGACACAAGGGATTTTAAGTGGTTCAGAGACTCAAGCTCCTAATCCACTCTTCTACTTTCAACTAGCAGGATTTCTACTAAAGAAGGGCAGCATCCTGAATCACTGAGATTCCTTCAAGGCCAGCAGCCTTGGAATTCCTCTAGTTCCCTAGGAAATCTTTAAGCCCAGCAAGCTTGGAACTTCATTTAGTCCCTCCGGACAAGGACCCCTCAGGCCCTGACTTCTTATTGTTGTTGATGTTGTTGTTTTTGGTGCCTTGCTGCTAAGATGTCTTTAAGTTTGAACATCTTTAGTACTTAGCAGCTTAGCGTAGTACTCTTGGCATTAAATAATCTCTATTCAAATATCAATCTTCAGATTAAACCGTTGTCAATGTTTCAATCTTCAAATGATGAAACTCTACGATTCTGATGCATATCTTCTTGGACCTGATCGAAGTGTCTTGTTGAATGTTGCTCATTGACATATAGAGACAACATTACGATCTTGAAGAGTGTTTATTGGATCTTCAATGTAGAACACCTCTTCCTTCTTTTGTGCAGTGCTTCAACACTTCTATTTTCTTTGACTGATCTCAGACACTGATGGCTTGACTCCTTGTTCTGGCCTCTTCTGAATAGCAAGACACTTCAGATTTGTGGCATGCCCAGCTCGCTTTCTCCTTGTGATCTCTCGTTCACTTATCATCAATGGACTGACTAAGTGCTTAATCACTTTAGCCTTGTTCTTCATAGGTTGACCAGTATCTTTGAGTACACTCCATCAGTTCATTCTTTGTTTGGCAAACACTACGATCATGGTTGCTTCAAAGATCGTTGTCTTCTGTTTACTTGACAGCTACTGCATTTACTGACCATCCTTAGTCATTTACTAAAGTCTTCTTCTGATCAACTTGTGGAAGACTTCATCTTGAATGGCTTCACAACCCAATCTGAATGTTGATTGGGTTGATGCTTAGATCTTCTGTTAGCTTGCATGTCATTTGTTGAGTGCTCTCTGGTTTCCTTCAGGTGGGATGTATCTTTGTAGCTCAAACCAGAGGCTTTATACTTTAGATATTCTGGGAGTGCTCATTTATTGAGAATCGTATTTGCTCTATGATTCTACCTTGGCGTTGTGAGCACTTCTGTTGAGGCCTCAGTTCTACACTCTACGATTCAGCTTCGGTTGTGCAGACACTACGACTCCACGATCAGATCTTGACACTCTACAATTTATGTCTTTATGCTTGTTGTCTTCATCTTATTTTTCTCGACTACGATCTCTGCCTCTGATATGATCAGTAGACTCTACGACTCCGAATGTGGCCTACAATTCTTGACTTGGATTCGGCAGATGCTCGGTCGGCTCTTAGACATATTGTCTCTATAATTTTGAACATGACTTCCTCAGTAGACTAAGGCTCCAAGGAAGTTCTCCTCGACACACTACAATCCTTCCTCGTCTCTCCTGGAAGTTTACGAACTCCGAGATCTACTATCTTGCATACTACGATTCTGCCTTGATAGCTCTCAAGTTTTTCTTGAATCTCATGACAAACTACAATTTCTGGTGTAGTGCTCAACGATCAGACTAGCCTATCTATTACATTATAAGATCAACCTAACAAGCTTGATCTTTCTATCTTTATAGTCCTTGTACATCATTTCTTTTTAAGGACTTTACAAAGCTGTTTTACTTATGTAGGATCTACCTAACATATTTAATCAATTCATTCTAAGTCCTTGTACATATTTTCCTATTATCTATCAAAGGACTTTACAGTTTTTCTTAATGTAAGCATACTTGTATATTCATTCATATATATCATAATCAAATCATATATAAATAGGAATATCATTCACATGCTTATTCTTGACAATCTCCCCCTATTTGATAATGACAAAAATAATTAGTGCATATGCATATAAGACCCCAACTTTTATAAATAAAGATTAATTTTTCTCAAAATATATTTTTGAATATTATGGTGTGAATTTGATATAATGTTATAGTTGTGGGTATTATTTATAAATTTTGCAAAGTAAGCAAGTTGATATAAAATATTTGTTGTGTCGAGGAATATTCTATTGGTCGGGAAATATTTGTTTTAACAGGAAATATTTATGCAATGACAAAATTATTGGTGGACCCCACAACGGAGGTACTGTCGTAGTTAGAAAACGACTGAAATATTTTTAAAAATAACAGCAAAAGTTTTACCGTTAAACTATTGAACTACCCGGTAGTAAAAGTATAGTAATACGCGTGGTTGCATAGTAACACACTGTATTAATTATTGATGCTTATGTGAGAAGTCACTCAGTTATACTCAATTATTGCTACAGTAATTGCTGCATAATATCTCTCATATTATTGATTCAATTATTGTCATAGTATTATCTGCATAATATTTATTATTATTAAATCAATAATTGAGACGACAAAGTTATTTATATTATTATTTGTAATTTTGACGATGTCTAGAAAGTTTTATCGATGAGAGGTTTGGTCACCTAATTGCGTGCCAATAGTGAGAAATCCTTATCGGAAAGGCCCCTCTTTCCTGGGAATGATCTGATTGTTAAATATTGTGAGTTATAATATTAATGATAAATAAGTTCGTGTTGATTAAAGATGAAATTGATATTTTTATTATGTTGGGATTATTAGTGTTAGTGGAAATCGACATCTATTCTGATAATAATTGATGTCTGGAGGTTATATTGACCAATCGAGTAATTAATCGGAAATGAGCAATTAATTGTTATTAATTCACATGCATATAACTGTTTGTTCACATGTGTGTACTATTGATTCACATGTATGTACTATTAGAGGAGGTGGTGCAAGATTGATAATACTTCCATGACTAAATTAAAAATAGAGGTATAGATGAAGGTACTGTACTGTAATTACTTTTTTCACATGTATAGAACTATTGATTGACATGATGTACTATTAGGGAAGGTAGTGCAAGTTTGATAATACTTGCAAGACTAAATTAAAAATGAAAGAAAATATGAAGGTATTATACTATAATATTTCGATCCCCAAAATGTGCAATTATCGAAACTATGTTTTCCTATAAATAGAAGCTCATTCTTCCTTCATTCTCACCAATTCACTAAGACTCACAAGAGTAATTATAGAGGGAGAAGTTATAGAGAGAAAGAAGAGGAGTAGTCTGCTACTTCACTATTTCAGTATCCAGTCTTCTTCTAAGGTAAGGGGTATTATTTTTTTCGTATTCGTAAGGGATATTATTTTGTTCAGTATTCATAGGAATACTATTTTCTTCCATACTCTGTGTAGTATGTGAGTAATATTATTTTGTTTTGTATTCCTGATTATACCCTCATTTTGTTAAATTATTGCTTCTATACTCCGTGAAATTAGTAGAATATTCTTGAAATTTGCGCTTCATCTAGTATCGTTTCACAAGGATATTTTTTGCACATTCTTGTTAAATTTTAAGATTTTCATGCCGGAGTACTGTCCATGAGTAGTATTCATTTTTACGGTACTATTCATAAAGTACTATTTATGGGGCACTATTCACAAAGTACTATTCATGAGTACTATTCACATGGTACTATTCCTGAAGTACTATTCACAGGGTACTATTCACTCGGGTACTATTCACCCGGGGAATTATTCATGATAAAAATTAATTTCTCTGCTGTCCAAATCATTTTTGATACAATATTATTCTTGAATTTTACTCCACAAAATAGTATCATGTTGACAATTTGGATATTTTTAAACTCTTGATAAATTTAAAGTCTTTAATATTTATCCTTGATTTCGTTTGATTAGTGCTTATATCATTGTCATCATACCATTTCTTATATTGTGATGAAAGTCAGTTGTGGCTTACGTGCATAAATGGACTATTGATTGGTATGATTATGACCAGAGATTATTCGGTATAATCATGACCGTAATGTTATAAATGATGTGGTAAAAGTCCTCATTGGCCCGTAGTGCATTGATGGACAATTATTGGTATGATTATGACCAAGGATTATTCGGTATAATCATGACCATTGATGATTACATGAATATCCTTGGCCCGTAGTGCAGGGATGATTCGATGATGTGGTTTATTTATTAAGCTGAGTCTCAGCGATAAAATTGATGATAAACTTTTTAAATCATAGAAGATAGTAGATATCATACTCTGCTTGACTCTTCTAATGGATTTCTTGCACCGCTGCAGTTGTTGATCTAAAACTTGTTGTCTATTGTATTCTTTCAATTGTTATACTGTTGAAAGCTAAGGATATTTTATTCTGCATTATCTTAGTCATAATATTTCTTACTGGGCTAGTTGAGCTCACCCTTTTGTTTTCATTGTTCTCTTCAGGAAATGAGAACGTAGTCGGGACTATTCGGGGAACAGAGTGATGGTCCGAGATGGTGGCTATAGTAGTCCTCACTATTTTATAAAATAGTGTGATAATAGTTGTAATGCGGACTCCTTTTTGAGTTTGAATATTATCTTTTAGACAATATTCGTGTAAAAACTCTCAGCTACGGTTTGTCGTATTGTATAAAAAAAGTTTATATTTGATTTCTGTACCATGTATTTAGCGACTCAAGATGGATGATGTATACCTATTTTGGGGGCGTCACATGCATGATATGAATGAATCTTATATACAGTGAGTAGTTGTATTTCTAAAATAGATAATCATTAATGTCATTGATGATAATATGAAATTACATAGGTTATGATACTTTACATCCTGGATCCATAGCATACCTAACTAGATAGAGATGTACCTTTTGGCTCTTATATGTTTCAAGGATGTCTGTTGATCAGCTACTTATCTGCTTAGTCTCTTTGCTCCTGCTCCCCCTGGGACTCATGCTCTTCTTCTTTTTCAGGCTCCCCCTCAAACTCTGCATACATAGGATCATCATCCTTTGGCTCCCCCTCAGATGATGATTCTGCTTCTGCTTCTGCTGCTATCTTCTTCTTTGCATTCTTGTCTTATTTGTTTCTTTTCTCCTTGCTCCTCCTTAAGTGCTTCTTCTTATGTCTCTTTTTCTCCCCCTTTTTTGTCATTAATCACTTGTGAAAGCTGCTCTATGTTGGACATTAGTTGCTCCATCAGGTAAGATGAGTTACCAACCTCAATCTTAAGTTCTTGTTGGATCAACTCAATTTGCAAAGAGAGAGAGACTGATTCATATTGTCAATCTTGTTAGAGAGGGATATGATTTGCTCTTCATTTTCCTTTTGTGCTCGTAGAGCTTTTACCTTCTGATCATTTATAGCCTTCAGATAGATTTGATCTCTCTCTTTGATTTTGAGAGATATATCAGATATAGTGGCTTGAAGTCTGTCTTGGGCTGCATTGTCTCCTGCTTCTGTCAACCTCCTTGACCCTACTGTGATGATTGATATCTTCTCAACCAATTCATCAGTTTATTTAATAACTCCTGCTTCATAGGAGTTTGGTCATTTGATTGGGTAGCTTCTTGTTGAGCACTAGACTGGACTCCACAATTTCCATTCTTGAACATATTTTCGAAAGCAGTGAGAATCTGATAAATCGTTGAGTGCCGATCATTGGTGGAGGATGAAGGAATGTCAGAAAACTGTGCTTGGGCAGAGGGAAACTTCTCAAACTAAACTTGATCATTTTTAATGATAGAGTGAAGGGACTCTACGATCATCTCCTTGGCCATGATCCTTCTGCCATCAGAACCCACTCTACTATCATAGGGAATGTAATGGTTGTCAGCATGTCAGTAGACTTTGTAGTGAGATTGGTCCTTTATCATCTGAGTTGCGAACTCCTTTACTCTTGGGAAGTTCTATGCCACCAGCTCTACTTTGGGAAGGTGAGAGAAGACCCATGTGAGATAGTTGTTGTCTTTGGTGAGGGATGCCTTTACTCATGACATGTGAGAGTAGAACCATCTTATTTCATGATTCTTAGCTTCAGGTTCATATATCACAGTTGAAGTGTCCAGCTTCATGGCTCTACGATTTTTGAGCAAGTTTTCTGAGGTCATCATTACCATATTTAACCTTTCATTTCCATGATTAATCCATCTGCCAGGAAGCACCTCTAATGGTTCTTCATCAAATTCCAATACAATTCTTCTTTTGTGATGAACAAGGTGGGGAATGTGAAAATCTTCTGGTTCTTCTTCTGCAGAACTGGAGTCTATTCCACCTTCTCTCTGTTCTGAACTGGAGTTAGACCTTTGTAGACTTCCCTCTGAATCCTTATCTGCAGAACTAAAATCTTTCTCCATTTCTTCACATTTTGAGCTTGAATCATGCCGACTCCTTTCATCTGATTCATCAGTGAATTCTTCATGCTGGTTTTCATCATTAGTACCTTCTTCAGCAACTTCTCCCTTGGAGTCAGGCTCACCATCACTAACTTCAATGATTGCAGTAGAGTGTTCACCTTGCTTCTTAGAGACAGATTTGGAAAGCAGTCTATTGCTCTTTCTTCTCCTTGGGGGTTCAGCTATAGGAGAGTCAGACTTTTCTCCTTCTTCAGAGTCTGAAGCCTCTGAATCACCAGACAACTTCCTTGAAGTTCAACATTAGTAGGGACAGATCCCTCTTCCCTGGACTCAATATCTTTGGAGCCTTTATATGAACTTGTTGGAGCATTTTCAGTAGGGGATGCAATTGTGTTAACTTGCAACCTTCCTTCATCAGCAGAGTTGATGCTCTGAGGACTAGCCATAGCACTTGTACATTCTTCTTCATTTCCAGACTTGCTCTTTGGAGACTCAATCTTGAGACTTTCATTTCCCTTCTCATTTTCTGACTCTACGCTTTCATTCTTAGAAGATAGACTTTCTTTGGGAACTGGGGTTGACTTCTTTATCACCTTTGCTTTCTTTTTGGATGGCCCTTGGAGTAATTTGTTATTCTTTTTTTTGGGGTTTCTGCAGTTGAGACCTTTTCTTCTCCTGCTTCCTTTTTATCAATGGAGAGACTTCTTGGTGGAGCTTCTGTTTTCTTCACACCCTTGGACTTCTTCTTTGCTGGTGTGGCTGCTACTGGTACAGAGTCATCATATTAATAGCTTTCCACCTCTTGTGCCTTCCTCTTCTTTGCAGAGACTTTGTTGCTGTTCTTAGTTATTATTAGCCTTCTATTTTCCTTGGAATTTTTCTTCCAGTTTACAAACAGCTATGGAGATATGACTTTATGGACGTTTAGTGGTTCTCCCTCTTTATTCTTTATCTTGCTTCCCAGTTTCTTCTTTAGCACAATGCTCAACAGTCTTCCATGAAAAACCTTTGTAAGGGGTTTATCTGTACACTTCTTCATTTCAGCCTTTTCCAGCCATTTGGAAATTTGATCGAGCAAGATAAATCCAAAGTTTATTTTCTTTTTCAAAACTATTGCAGACATAATCTTTAGTTGTTGATCAGTCATAGTGTCATGTGCAATATCCTTCCATAGTATACATTTACTCACTATCTCAGCAAGGAACTCAAATTCTTCAGGAAACTCTTTTTTCTTCATGTCCTTCAGACTAGGGTTTCTTTTGTATACCATAATCTTCTTCGCTTGTTCAGTGTCGATCTCATCAAGGCTTTTCAGTCCTAGGTCAAGAAGGCCTAAGCATTGATTGATGTCAGAAGATTTTATTTTTAGACTTGTTCCTTTGACCTTCGTGGATATAAGCCCAAAATATATTGATGCATTTGAGTAGAACTGCTTCACTAGATTTGTATAGACTGGAGTGTCGGCCTCCAAGAACTCAAAACACCCAGCTTTCCTTACGAGCTCAAGTATGTCCTTGAACTTCTTTTTTGATCTTTCGAACTTCTTGAAGCTGAGTTGGATTCTGATTATAACTTGTCATTCTTCCATTATGAGGGTTAGAAATATGTGGGTGTTTGGTTTTAGACCTCTTATGAGAGACAGTTGACTATAATTTGGGTGAATCTAGAAGTTTGATAGATTCAGGCTTTGAAGACGTTTGAAAAAGAGAGGGATAGAGGTTCAATAGTTTCTGATAACTAGTTTGAGTTTTTGAATTTGTCTTTATGATATTTCCTTCTGACTCTGCATTAGCTGTGATGTGTTAACCATTCATTGGTTGCACGATGTCCAGTAAGAAACTGTAACTCCCCATAAACTTTTTAGTTTGATGTTCTTTTTAAGAAAATAGGCATCACTGAAGTGGATTGACCGTTGACCTTTTTGGTTCGTAGAGTAGCTTGGTGAGGTAGCTATGGACTCTACATTTTTCTTTTTTGACACAATGATCTTCTTATGAGAGATGTTGCAGAGGATGGTTTGACACTAATCCTCATCTTAAAACTACATACCTTAACCACTGATGTACTTTATGATAGTTTGGGCACTTAACTTTTGAGATGAACCTGCAGGATATCTTTCCAATCTGTATACGTACTTATCTCCTCATGATCTGAATAGTTGGGCATTTTTTTAGTTCTTCCAAGCTCCTTATGAGCTAGTATATCCTCTGAGAAGATTGTAATCATCTAGTCTACTTCTTCGATTGTTGAGCTTGCACTATGATCGTTGAGTTCTTTTCAAACACTACTCTACGATCATTAACTGTCTTGGTCCTTGAGATGAACTTTACTAAACATTCCTTCTAGGTTAAGGTAGCTCAGGAAGGGCCAACCACTTAGAGTGAACTAAGGGTCAGGTTTGTCCCTGAGGCGCTTTCTAGATGAAAAACTTTAGAAGTGGTTAGCACTGACATCTCATTTGTCCTTTTCTGCTGGGGAGTTCATCAACCAACTCTAGACATTTACATTGGCTGTAATCGTGGTGTCCTCCTACTCTTATACTGCGATCATGTGTTTGATTGTAGGCGCTTCATGATTTTTAGTTGGATGGCTGATAGAGTTATCAGTAATACATTTTGAGACTTTCCTACTGACTATGGATCTTCATTTGGTTCATCAACCATAAAGTTTTGGGACTCTGTAACTGGTATATTGCTTCGTAGTGTATTTCTGATGCTTTTAGTGCTGCTGTCCTTTAGCAAATCACTACTCCCCCATAGTTGATACTGTCTTCTCAGTGAGGTGTGACTTCTTCTTTTTCATGTGCATTAGAAGGCAGCCTTGCATATCTCCTTATATCATAAACATGGATATCTTTAGGACTAATCACTCTACGATCTTTTGACAGTACTACGAACGTAGTCTTCCTTGTCAGTTTGTACTTGTGGAGTTCTGCTTCCGTAATGAGTTCCTCATGATTAATGCTCGATGATCCTCTGATTGTGAACTTCTTTGAGAATTCTTCTCATATGATATGCTTCGGATGATTGATCATATAAGACCCTTTTTATCTTAGATTGAATGGTCTGCTTCCATATAGAGATCAGCAGCCATGTGAGCTTCATTCATGTTAGCTCAGCAAATCTTCAATGATAGGCTTTGAAAAATAGGGATTGTATCAGAATCATTTCTGAACTGTCTTAAGCCTTCTGCTGGTTGAATCTTCTTGACTGAAGTCTTCTGCTGGTTGAATCTTCTTGACTGAAGTCTTCTGCTTCAGCATTCCTTAGTGTGGTCAGCTAGACCAAGTATTTGTATATTAGATGCATTTCTATTTTTGGTACCCATAGTTAAATGGGTCCTGCCATGTTAGTTTTCAAAATCCCTGTTTCTCATTATTTGAATTTTCATCATATTGATCACCAACAAATCATATTCATGCATATATCCAATTTTGATATTACATTTTAATATGCATGATGATGAGTGTGTGTAAGAGTAGCCATTTTAATAAAAACACTCTTTTTCTTTGATGGTTTCATCATCTGCTTGGTTATGTTTACAGAGTTTAACTGTTCACAGAGTGAGAATCAACTCAATCACTTATTTGTATCTTGTTGATTCATAGAGGTTATCAATTTCTATAAATATTCAAGATACTCTTGTAAAACTGATCATACTCTATGTGTTATCAAAATCATAGAACATATGTTTATACATGCATACTAACCCATCAGCAAAGATTACTCCACTTAAGATTAGTTAAACCTTGATATGCTTATGACCTATTTCAGACTTCTTTCAAGATATTATCTTCAACCTAAAACTTAGATGGAGAGAAAGTTTGTTATCATTTGAGTTTCCAACCTCATTGTACTTCTTATCTTCCCCTTTTTAGGTAGAGCATGGTCTCTTGATAGAATGTTGTTATAGTGCATAAAGTGGTGAATCATCATGTACATATTTATATTAATGAGGAACCGTACCTTTTTATTATCAGTTACTTAACAGTCATTTATCTTTTGTATACTGGGGTTAGGCATTGAAGTGCATAGTTTTTTCATTCACTCCTGACAACTTGTTGCTCCAGTTGACCTTCAATCAATCAGTCATATCCTTGAGGATGTAAGCTAAGAGAATCTTGACATCCTTATTTCTTTGATAACTTTGAACCTCAGGGTTCACATCCAGCTGTTGGTTGGCCAAATACATATTTGAGGAATTCTTCTTTCTTCTTTGGATAAGTACTTTTTAGCATGTATGGCCATCTTATCTTTCAGGCTGGTGGATGTTTGACTCTTTACTGTTGATGCCTCTTGAGCTTCCTTGCCTAGTCTTCAGACTACAAGATTGACTGTGGCCAAGGATTGGTCTTATTGTAATGGCATTTAAGAACATGGACCAATCTAAGTAGCTTCAGGTGTATATACACATTTACCTGTTCACAAAATTTCCAACGTGTGAGTTCATTCTACATTTACAAGTGACTTACTACTAAACTAAGTTTAGAACAATGTTTGTGCCTAGAATCAGACTCAAAGTGATTATCTTTTGAATATAACATGAAAACCTGCTCTGATACCAATTGTTAGTTCCCAGTAGGCACACAATAGATCTACAAGGGGGGTTGAATAGATCCTTTTTATTTTCAAACACTTTTCTCGTTTATTTTGTATTGCTAATGAATTAGCATATGACAAACATAAAAATCTTTTCAAGCACATCGGAATAAGTAAAAGATCACCTTCATTGATATATTCATAATCATACATACATTGTTCATAGACTTACTTAAGTGGTAAGCAGTTAATACATACATAACAGTTATAGCAGTTAGGTACATAACGTAAATGACATAAAGTAAATGACACAAGGGATTTTAAGTGGTTCAAAGACTCAAGCTCCTAATCCAATCTTCTGCTTTCAACTAGCAGGATTTCCACTAAGGAAGGGAAGCACCCTGAATCACTAAGATTCCTTTAACGCCAGTAGCCTTGGAGCTTCAGTTCAATAAGAACTCTTCAAGGCCAGCAGCCTTAGAACTCCTTTAGTTCCCTAGAAACTCTTCAAGCCCACCTGGCTTGGAACTTTATTTAGTCCCTCTAGACAAGGACCCCTCAGGCCCTGACTTCTTGTTGTTGTTGATGATGATGATGATGTTGTTGTTAGTGCCTTGCTGCTAAGATGTCTTTAAGCTTGAACATCTTTAGTACTTAGCAGCTTGGCTTAGTCTTCCTGGCATTCTACTTTGAGTCTGGACTACATCTTCTTTGATGCAGCTGATCTTCATTCCTTTCTTCTCATCTTTATCTGCTGTCAGCTATGCACCATCACCATTTGGGTCTGCTAAGTGTTTGAGCTTTTGGTAGACTTCATCTGGCACTTAGCATTCCCTGAACCCTTCTTAACTGGTTGGCAGACATGGTTCTGCACTTATTCTGGTTCAGTTTTAGGTTCATAGTGATTCGTAGAGTGGCTATCTGATTCTTCTTTGTGCTCTACCACTTTTCTGAATGATATCTTCTTGTCCTTTTCGTTTCTCAGTTTAGCTGCCATCTTAAGTGGCATTCTCATCTTTGTTGAGTGAAGCTTTAGTCTGTTTGAGTCCTTCTTCAAAGCTGCTTCACTTTTACCTTTGTAATCTCACTGTCACAGAGACTTATTCTGTTTAGTTTTGGTGGAACTCGTAGAGTCAACAGTAGCATTCCAATAACTCAACGATTCTGTAATTTAGCAATCATCAACACTTCTTGATCTTTAAAGCTCTTGTTGATTTATACTCGTTCACAACCTTCCCGTTGGAATGTAGACGTTGGGAGCTATTTGAATTGCTTCGCAGATCTCGAGTTATTTGATGTAGACTGCAGATGTAACATGACATCCCCTTTATGACTTTCTGACATTGTAGTCTACTGTTCCACCTACCCCGTCAGAGATGTCACTTTGATGTATTGGGCAGGTAGTCGTCTTTATTTCCTCCTTCTGATTTCTAGATCAGAGATTGTCCTTTTGTATCGATGCTCTCAATAAGCTCTGTTCGAATATCAATCTTCAGATTGAACCATTGCCAATGCTTCAATCTTAAAAAATGACCAAACTCTACGATTCTGATGCATATCTACTTGGACCTGATCATAGTATCTTATTGAATGTTTCTCATTGATAGGTAGAGACAACACTACGATCTTGAAGATTGTTTATTGGATCTTCAATGTAGAACACCTCTTCTTTCTTTTGTGCATTGCTTCAACACTTCTGTTTGTTTTGACTGATCTTAGACACTGATGTCTTGACTCCTTGTTCTGGCCTCTTCTGAATAGCAAGACACTTCAGATTTGTGGCATACCCAGCTCGCTTTCTCCTTGTGATCTCCCGTTCACTTGTCATCAATGGACTGACCCAGTGCTTAATCACTTTAGCCTTGTTCTTCATAGGCTGACCAGTATCTTCGAGTACACTCCATCAATTCCTTCTTTGTTTGGTAAACACTACGATCCTGGTTGCTTCCAAGATCGTTGTCTTCTATTTACTTGACAGCTACTGCACTTACTGACCCTCCTTAGTTAGTTACTGAAGTCATCTTCTGATCAACTTGTGTAAGACTTCATCTTGAATGGCTTCACAACCCAATCCGAATATTGATTGGGTTGATGCTTAGATCTTTTGTTAGCTTTCATGTCATTCGTTGAGTGCTCTCTAGTTTCCTTCAGGTGGGATGTATCGTTGCAGCTCAAACCAGAGGCTTTATACTTTGGATATTCTGGGAGTGCTCATTTGTTGAGAATCGTATTTGCTATACGATTCTGCCTTGGCATTGTGAGCACTTCTGTTGAGGCCTCAGTTCTGCACTCTACGATTCAACTTCGGCTGTGCAGACACTACGACTCCAAGATCAGATCTTAACACTCTACGATTTCTGTCTTTATGCTTGTTGTCTTCATCTTATCTTGCTCGACTACGATCTCTGCCTCTGATATGATCAGTAGACTCTACAACTTCGTGTGTAGTCTACGATTCTCAACTTGGCTTCGGTAGATACTTGGTCGGCTCTTAGACAGACTATCTCTACAATTCTGAACATGACTTTCTCAACAGACTACGGCTCCGAGGAAGTTCTCCTCGACACACTACGATCCTTACTCATCTCTCCTGGCAGTCTACGAACTCTGAGATTTAATATCTTGCAGACTACGATTCTTCCTTGATAGCTCTCGAGTTTTTCTTGACTCTCCTGGCAAACTACGATTTCTAGTGCAGTGCTCGACGATCAGACTAGCCTATCTATTACATTGTAAGATCAACTTAACAAGCTTGATCTTTCTATCTTTATAGTCCTTGTACATCATTTCTTTTTAAGGACTTTACAAAGTTATTTTGCTTATGTAGGATCAACCTAACATATTTGATCAATTCATTCTAAGTCCTTGTACATATGTTCATATTATTTATCAAAAGACTTTACAGCTTTTCTTAATGTAAGCATACTTGTATATTCATTCATATATATCATAATCAAATCATATATAAATAGGAATATCATTCACATGTTTATTCCTGACAACGTTTCCTCCCCCACCCCATTTTCATTTCATCCCACATGTAGGCCCCACCCCACATGTCACTTTCACACACATATAATATATATATTTGTATATATATATATATACTAAATAATTTTATACTGATTATTTTGAAAAATGAGTAAATGGGGGTTCAAATAATAAGCAAAATTTACAATAAATACTTCATAAAAATCCCCTCAATATTTTTAACAACATTTATTCATCATTATTATAAATTGCAATATTAAGAACCAGATCGTTCCCAGGAAAGTAGGGGATTTCCGATAAGGATTTCTCCCTATTGACGCGCAATTAGGTAACCAAACTCTTTTCCTTGATAGAACTTTCTAGACATTGTTAATTATGCAAATAATAATATGAATAACTTGTCATCTCAATTATTAATTTAATAATATATAAAATATTGACAATAATTGAATCAAATAACGTGAGATACTATGCATCAATTACTGTAGCAATAATTGAGTATAACTGTGTGACTTCTCACGTAAGCATCAATAATCAATACCGTGTGCTACTATGCAATCACGCGTATTACTGTACTTTTCATCACCAGGTGTTTCAACCGTCAATGGTAAAACTTTCGTCATTATTTTTTATAAAAAGATATTTCTGTCGTTTTGTAACTCCGACAATAATTCCGTTGTGGGGTCCATCAATGATTGTGCCGTCGTACGAATATTTCCTGTTAAAACGAATATTCCCCAACCAATCGAATATTTTATAACAACTTGCATACTTTGCAAAATTTAAAAATATTACCCACAACTAAAACATTATAACAAATTCACAACGTAATATTCAAAATATATATCAAGAAAAATTTAATCTTTATTTATGAAAGTTTGGGTCTTACAACCTCCCATTCTTATGAAATTTTATTCTCGAAATTAGGGTACATACCTGATATGTCGAAGAGGTGAGTATACATTGATTTCATTTTAGATTCTAACACCCAGGTCATTTCCTCAATATCGTGGTTTCTCCACAAAACCTTAACTTGAGGTATAACCTTGGAGCGTAGAATATTCTCCTTCTTATCCAAGATTTTAAATGCATCTCGTCATATGTTAAATCTTCTGCTATCTCATCCGGTTCTAACTCAATAATGTGGTTCAGGTCTTCCATATATTTACGTAACATGGATATGTCAAAAACGTTATGAACACGAGACATACTTGGCGGTAAGGCGAGTCTATAAGCCACAGTTCCTACTCGATCAAGGATTTCGAATGGGCCAATGAATCGAGGGTGGAGCTTTCCTCTCTTTCCAAATCTTGTAACTCCTTTCCATGGAACAACACGTAATAACACATGCTGTCCAACATTGAATTTCACGTCTCTTCGATGAAGATTAACATAACTCTTTTTTTCGATCTTGTGAGGTTTTTATACGTTGCCGGATCATTTGAATCTTTTTCATTTTCATGCATACCAATTCAGGTCCCAACAACGTTACTTCACCCACCTCATCCCAGCATACTGAAGAACGACATTTGCGTCCATACAACGCCTCGAATGGAGCCATGCCAATACTTGCTTGATAACTGTTATTATAGAAAAATTCCACCAATGGCAAGAACTTGTCCTAACTTTCTTTGAAGTCAAGGACACAAAGTCTTAATAGATCGTCAAGAGTTTGAATAGTCCTCTTCGACTGCCCGTCCGTTTAAGGATGATAAGCCGAAATGTAACGTAAATCCGTGCCCATAGCTTTTTGCAAACTAACCCAAAATCATGAAGTGAATCTCGGGTCTCGATCATAAAATATGGATACTAGCATACCATGCAGTCTTACAATCTCATTTATGTATATACGAGCAAGACGTTCAAGTGAATAAGTTTCTCGTATAGGTAAGAAATGAGCAGAGTGGGTTAGTCTATTGACAATGACCCAAATCGCATTTATACCTTGAGAAACCTTGGGAAGACCAGTAACGAAATCCATGGTAATGTGCTCTGACTTCCATTCTGGAATTTTAAGTGCTTGCAATGGACCTTTTGGCACTTGATGTTCTGCCTTGACTCGTTGGCAAGTTAGACACCTTGAGATAAACTCTGTTATCTCTCTCTTCATATTGCTCTAATAAAATGTATGTCAAAGATCACGATACATTTTGGTACTCCCAGGATGGATTGCAAACGGTGTGTTGTGTGCCTCCATCATGATTTTACACTTCAAGTTAGAGTCATTAGGAACAAAAATTCTGGAGTTGACCCGAAGTATTTCTTCATCATCGATTCTTTCTTCCGGAATAGCACCTTCTTGTACTTTTTCCTCATACGCATCAGCTCCAGGTCTGTAGCTTGAGTAACTTTAACTTTATCGATTAAAGTCAGTTCTACTCGTATATTTGCCATCATCATGTGGGTCCCTGGAGTCTTTATCTCTATCTCCATCCTTTGTAAGTCATACAAAATGGGCCTTTGCGTTGACAATATCACACTCATACCCGCATATGATCTTCTATTCAATGCGTCAGCTACCACGTTCGCTTTTCTAGGATGTTATTGAATGGTATGATTGTAATCTTTCAACAGCTCAAGCCAACGTCGTTGTCGCATGTTGAGCTCCTTTTGGGTGAAGAAATATTTGAGGCTTTTATGATCCGTATAGATCTCAACTTTCTCCCCATACAGGTAATGCCTCCAGATTTTAAGTGCGAAAACGACAGCTGCCAACTCTAGATCATGAGTAGGATAATTCTTCTTATATTCTTTGAGTTGGCGTGAGGCATATGCTATGACTTTTCTATTTTGTATGAGAACACATCCTAACCCTCTGCATGAAGCATCGATGTAGATGAAAAATCCCTCCAAACCTGATGGTATTGTCAAAACAGGTGCTGAAATGAGTCTCATCTTGAGTTCTTGAGAACTCTTCTCATATTCCTCGCTCCAACCTAATTTTGTATCTTTTCGAGTCAGCTGAGTTAATGGAGTAGCGATTCAAAAAAATCCTTCCACGAATCTCTGATAATAACCAGCTAAGCCGAAAAAGCTACGTACTTTGGTCACTGACTTAGGTTGCTCCCAGCTTTAAATTGCTTCAATCTTCGCTGGGTCAACAGATATTTTGTGAATTTATATCACGTGCCCAAGGAATGCTACTTCCTCAAGCCAGAACTCACATTTCTTTAACTTGGCATATAGATTGTTTTCACGAAGCTTTTGGAGTATCAGTCTCAAGTATTGCACATGATCTTCACGGCTTTTAGAGTAAATGAGGATGTCATCAATAAAGACGACTACAAAGTGATCCAAATATTCCTTGAATACTCGAATCATCATATCCATAAAAGCGGCAGGAGCATTAGTCAATCCAAAAGACATGACTAGGAATTCATAATACATGTACCGAGTTCTGAAAGCAGTCTTTGGAATGCCATCGATTTTAATCTTTAACTGATGATATTTGGAACGAAGATAGATCTTTGAAAAGAATTTGGTGCCTTGCAACTGGTCAAATAAGTCATCAATACGAGGTAATGGATACACATTTTTGATGGTGACATGATTCAACTCCCGATAGTCAAAATAAAGTCGCATACTTCCATCTTTCTTCTTTACGAATAGAACATGAGCACCCCAAGGAGACGTATTAGGACGAATGAAACTGATGTCTAACAATTCCTGCAGTTGGTCTTTAACTCTTGAAGTTCAATAGGAGTCATTCGATATGAGGCTTTAGAAATGGGTTTTGTACCGGGTTCAAGGTCAATACCAAACTCGATTTCACGCTCCGGGGGTAGGCCAGGAAGATCTTTGGGGAATACGTCATGAAATTTATTAACAATAGGAATATCATTCAAATCTGACGTAGTTTTATTTAAATCTGTGACATGGGCTAAGAAAGCTTGACATCTATTTTTCAATAAATGAATAGCTTTATGGCTTGATATAACAGTGATTGACTTTAGTGGTTTGGTTGCTTGAATTCGCATAATAGGTTGGTTAGGAATATGAAAGCTAACAACCTTACGAAAATAATCAATTTTAGCATGATGAGTAGTTAACTAATTAATCCCTAAAATCACATCAAATACAAGTATTTTCAAAGAGATAAGATCGACAGGTAATGTGAGGGTGCCGATTTGAATCAAACAAGACTTATAAACAATTGATGTAATGAAGGTTTATCCCAACGGAGTTTCAACAGATAAGTCAAAGTCTAATTTCCCTGGAGTCAAATTTAAACGTTGAGAGCAAGTAGGAGAAATAAAAGAATGGGTAGAACCGGTATCAAATAAGGTATAGACTTCGCAAGAGTTTATGATTAGTTTACCCATGATAACCTCATTTGGGTTCTTCGCTTTTTGGGAGGTCACGACAAACGCTCTCCCTTAAACCACCGGCTTTAAATTCTTTGGGATGACCTTTGGTGCCTCCATCCCAGTTGGAGTTAACTTCACTGCACGACAAAATCGATCCAAGTGATCTTCTCTTCCATAATTGAAACATGTTTTGGACTGTTGCGTATAATTTGGACTAATGTGTCCCTCCCCTCCGCATTTGTAGCATACGATCGGTAGTCGTTCCCCTTCCTTAACAACGGGTGCTGGTGCTGACGTCTTTCCATCATTGTTGAATCTCCTCTTTTTGAAATTTCCACTTCTATTGTCTTGGCCATGATTACCATAGAAGTGGTTACAATTTCTAGCATGTTGACTTTCTCCACGTTTGTTGTCACCACTTTGATGACTGCTACCACTGGTTTTATCATTTTGCCGGCTTCTCTTTCTTGGTTGGGTTGACTCATTATCCGCACTAATAACTGAGCCCTATTTACAACATCTGAATACAAACACAGTTTATGAGAAATGAGATATTGACGTATTTCAGGTTTTAAAACTTGCAAAAACATTAACGTCATTCTCTCCACATTATCAACCAAGTAGGACGCAAACTGGGACAACTTGGCAAACTTAGCTTCGTACTGCGACACGGTCATATTATTTTTCTCCAGCTTGATGAACTCTGTCTCCTTCATGTGACGAATAATTTTGGGAAAGTACTTATCATTGAACTGTTCTTGGGACTTCTCCCAAGACATCTTGAGTGCGGTAGGTTGAGTACGTTTTACAGATTCCCACCAATAATCTGCTTCCCCTCACAACATGAAGGTGGAAAATGGAACCTTTTGCTCCTTAGAGCATCCCAAGACATTGAATATCTTAGTGATCTACTTTATTCACGTCTCTGCCTTAAGTGGTTCTGGCTTTCCCACAAACTCCGGTGGCCTCAGCTCCTTGAACTACTTAGCGGTGACCATCCGTGAGTTTCGAGTGTTTCCACTTGCATTTTGGACAGGATTCTTTATCGCCTGATGTTGCATGAATAGCAGAAAGCCTCTAAACATTCTGTCGTTCATCATTTGGTCGGTGTTGTTGTTCACCTGAGGATTATTGCCTTCCTAATGCACATTATCTTGGGTATTGATCATTGGTGACTCAACTGTGATGCCCCCAAAATTAGGTATACATCACCCATCTTGAGTCACCAGATAATGGTACAGAATTCAAATACAACTTAATAATACAACTGTCATGTACAATACGATAAAACATAAACTGTGAGTTTGAATTCAAATATTGTCTACTAGAGATTATACAAACTCAAAAGGAGTCCTCATTACAATTATTATCACACTATTTCATAAAATAGTGAGGACTACTAATGCTATCCTCTGGACCATCACTCCGTTCCCCGACTCGTCCCAGCTATATTCTGATTTCCTGAAGAGAACAGTGAAAGAAAGGGTGAGCTCAACTAGCCCAGTAAGAAATATTATGACTAAGATAATGCAGAATAAATTATCATTAGCCTCCAACAATGTTAAACTGATAAAATACAATAGACATAAAGTTTAACTGCAGCGGAACAAGCAATCCATTAAAAGAGTCAAGTAGAGAATAGAATCTACTATATTTTATGATTTAAAAAGTTTTTCATCACTTTTATCTCTGAGACTCTACTCAATAAATAATCCACATCATTAAATCATCCCTGCACTACAGGCCAAGGATATTCTTTAGTATCACGACCACGAATTATCCATGCACTACGGGCCAAAGATAATCGTGTTTTCATCAACGGTCCTGATCATTCCATAAAACAATTCATCTTTGCTCCTTTGGCCGAAGAGAATCCATAGCCATAATCATACCAAAAACTGTCCATCAATGCACTACGGGCCAATGAGGACTTTTAATTTTTACATCATTTGTAACATTACGGTCATGATTACACCGCATAATCCCTGGTCATAATCATACCAAGTCCATCTATGCATTACAGGCCACAGATGACTTTCAACATAATATAAACATGAGGATGATGACAATGATATAAGAATTCAATAAAACAAGTTCAAGAATTAATTTATCCATGAACCAATAACGTCCTAATTGTCAACATGATACTGATTTGTAGAGTAAAATTCAAGAATGCTTAGAAGAATATTTCCATGGAAAGATACTGGATGAAGCGCAAATATCAAGGATATTCCACTAATTTCATGGAGTATAGAAGTCAAAATTTTAATCAACTGAGTATAATACCGAATGGAATAACAAAAGATATCACCATGCATGCGGTACTTCGCATAGACAATTATTCCAACAGAACAATAATAACGGAACCAGATCAGGTGAAATTCACATCGATAGGATGTTCCAACAGAATAATAAATGCGGAATAATAAATGATGGAACCAGGTCCGGCGTATAGCACAGACAGGATATTCCAACAGAATAATAAATACGGAATAATAAAAATGGAACCAGGTCCGGCGTATAGCACAAACAGGATATTCTGACAGAATAATAAAGACAAAATAATAGAAGAATGTCACCAAGTATAGGGTAGCCCGCGTATACAGGTTATTCCAATAGAACAATAAAGAAATGGAATAACAGAAGTTCTCTTCTTGAATACAAAAGAATAATATCACTTACCGTAAAATAATACTTGATATAAGAGTAGTGAAGTAGCAGAAAACTTTTCTTCTATCTCTTTATAGTCTCTCTCTATAGTTTCTCTCTCTAGAGTTTAGTGAATTCGTAAGAAAATAATGAAGGAATGAGCTTCTATTTATAGGAAAATGGAATGCATAGTAACTAATCCATGAACAGTCCAGATTGATTTACTTTAATCTGACGGTCCTATTTAAAGAAAAATCTTTTAAATAAAATATAATATATTCTTTTTATATAAAAAGATTTTTATTATGTAAACACTATGCGGGCACTATGCAAATACTATGCGGGCACTATACAAATACTATGCATAATAAAATATAATATATTTTATTTATAGAATAACTTTAATAAAGTATTCTGTTTTATATAAAAAAAATTTACTATACAAAATACTATGCATAATAGAATATAATATATTCTATTTATAGAATAACTTTAATAAAGTATTCTGTTTTATATAAAAAGATGTTTCTATTTTATTACGTTAATAATACGAATAAAACAAAACTTCTAAATCAACAATAATTGAATCAAATAATGTGAGATACTATGCAGCAACTATTGTAGCAATAATTGAACAAAACTGAGTGACTTCTCACATAAATATCAATAATCAATACCGTGTGCTACTATGCAACAATGCGTATTACTATACTTTTACTACTGAGTAGTTCAACAGTATCAACGGTAAAACTTCCGCCGTTATTTTTAATAAAATATTTTTGTCGTTTTCTCAATCCGACAATAATTCTGTTATGGGGTCCACTAATGATTGTGCCGTCGTACGAATATTTTATGTTTAAAATGAATATTCCCCGACCAATCGAATATAATATGACAACTTGCATACTTTGCAAAATTTATAAATATTACCCACAACTATAACATTATCTCAAATTCACACCATAATATAAAAAAAATTATTTCGAAAAAATTAATTCTTTATTCATAAAATCTGGGGAATTTCGCCCTCCTTATGGAATTTCGCCCTCGAAATTTAAATATGTACCTGGTATGCCGAATAGGTTAGGATACCTTGACTTCATTTCAGATTCTAACTCTTGAGGTATAACCCTTGAGTGTTGGATACGATTCTTATTATCCAAGATTTTAACATGAGTTCTCATACGTTAAATCATCCGCTATCTCGTCCGATTCTAAATTAATAATGTGGTTCGGGTCATCCACATATTTACGTAACATTGATACGTTAAAAACGTTATGAGCACGCGACATACTTGGTGGTAAAACGAGTCTATAAGCCACAGTTCCTACTCAATCGAGGATTTCAAATGGGCCAATTAAATTGAGGGTTGAGATTTCCTCTCTTCAGCAACTCTTGCTTCTAGAATAACGCACTCTTGAACCTTATTTTTCACATTCATCATATTTGGTTATATAGTTTGAGCGTCTTTAACTTTATCGATTAAAGTCGATTTTACTCGTATACTCGTTATCTTCACGTGGGTCCCTAGAGTCTTTAACTCTATCTTCATCATTTTCAAGTTATACGAAATGAGTCTTTATGTTAACAACATCGCACTTGTAAACGCATACGATCTTCTACTCAACACGTCAGCTACCACGTTCGCTCTTCCATGATAATGTTGAATAGTACGATCGTAATCTTCAACAGCTCGAGTCAACGTCTTTGGCGCATGTTACGTTCGTTTTAGTTGAAGAAATATTTTGAGGGTTTAAGAAATGGGTTTTGTACCGGGGTCAATACAAAATTCGATTTCATGCTCTAGAGGTAGGCTAAGAAGTCTTCAGGAATACGTCAAGAGATTTATTAATGATAGAAATATCATTCAAAACTGTTACTCTCATCCAAGACTTGGATAGTACGTCACATTGATACCAACTGTGACTTCTATCCCTTAACCTAGATAGCACATCACAATGATACCTATCAACTTGTCATCGTCATTCACGACGTCGCCTATAGAAAGTCTGGCTTCGGTGCATTCCACACAAGAAAGTCAACAACGAAAGGATCAGGGCTCTTTATTTATGGCTTAATATGACAATGATTGACTTTAGTGGTTTGGTTTCTTGAATTCGCATAACAGGTTGGTTAGGAATATGAAAGCTAACAACCTTACGAAAAGCATGATGAGTAGTTAACCAATCGATTCCTAAAATCACATCAAAGGCAAGTATTTTCAAAGAGACAAGATCAACACGTAACGTGAAAGTGTTGATTTGAACAAGATTTATAAATAATGTAGGTAACGAAGGTTTCTCTAAACTGAGTTTAAACAGATATATCAAAGTCTAACTTCTCCGGAATTAACTTCAAACATTGAAACACAACTAGGTGAAATAAAAGAGTGAGTAGAACCGGTATCTAACATGGTATAGACTTCGCAAGAGTTTATGACTAACATACCTGTGATAATTTTATTCAGGTTCCTTGTCACGAAAAAAAATGCTCTTTCTTAAACTACCGGCTTTAGCTTGTCTGGGACATCCGTTGGCATCACTATCCCAGCTGGACTTGACTTCACCATACGACAAAATCGAGCTAGGTGACCTTCTCTTCCGCAATTAAAACACGTTTTGGATTGTTGCGTACAGTTTGGACGGATGTGTCCCTCTTTTCCGCATTTGAAACATACGACCGATGGGCGTTCTTCTTCCTTTGAAACGGGTGCTGGTGCAGACGTCTTCACGTCATTGTTGAACCTTCTCTTCTTAAAATTTCCATTCTTATTATCTTGGCCATGATTACCACCGAAATGGTTACCATTCTTGGCATGATAATATCCCCCACGATGGTTATCGTTGTTCCGATGACCGTTGCCACCGGTATGATTATTATCGTGTTGTTGGTCGTTGCCTTTTGGTTGTGCTGACTCATTATTGCGCTCCAATAACTGAGACCTATTCACAACATCTGAATATAAACAAAGTTTATGAGAAATAAGGTATTGACGTATATCGGGTTTCAAACCTCGCAAAAACATTCGCGTCATTCGCTCCTCATTATCGACCAAATGGGATGCAAACCGGGATAACTCCGCAAACTTAGCCTCGTACTGCGACACGGTCATATTGTTTTGCTCCAGCTTGATGAATTCTACCTCCTTCATGTGACGAATACTTTCAGGAAAGTACTTGTCGTTGAATAATTCTTGGAACTTCTCCCAATACATCTTGAGTGCGTTAGGCTGGGTACGTTTTACAGATTCCCACCAATGATCTCCTTCTTTATACAACATAAAGGTGGCGAATGGAACCTTTTGCTCCTCTGAGCATTCCAAGACATCAAATATCTTGGTAATCTGCTTTATCCATGTCTCCGCCTTAAATGGTTCTGGCTTTCCCAAAAACTCCGGTGGTCCCAGCTTCTTGAACTGCTTAGCGGTGACCAACCGTGGGTTACCATTGTTTCCACTTACATTATGGAAAGGAGATGCTTTCGCCCATTGTTGCATAAATTGCTCTTTAAACTGCATAACGGTGACCGTCCGAGAGTTATCAGTATTTCTACCTGCATTTTGGACAGGAGCTGCCTTCTCCTGTTGTTGCATGAATTGCATAAAGCCTCTGACCATCCCATCATTCACCATTTCATCGGTGTTATTATTTTCATGAGGAGTATTGTCCTCTGGTTGCACATTATCCTGATTATTGATCTGTAGAGACTCAACGGTCTCCTGTGCTCCATTGATAATCTCAACATTCTCGGATGCCATTTTCAAACTCTGCCACAAAACAAGGGTTAATTAACATATCACATATTATCCATATACTTTGACCGACCAATTAAATACCAAATAAACTTAGCTACGTCAAACTAGCCAAGGAATTCCCCGTCTCTCCCCTCCTAGTTCTTATCTCACATCTTAGCCAGGGATCATATCCCTAAGCTTTGATACCAACTGTGACGCCCCCACAATTAGGTATACATCACCCATCTTGAGTCGCCAGATATATGGTACAAAATTCAAATACAACTTAATAATACAATTATCATGTACAATACGACAAAATATAAACTGTGAGTTTGAATACAAATATTGTCTACTAGAGATTAGACAAACTCAAAAGGAGTCCTCATTACAATTATTATCACACTATTTTACAAAATAGTGAGGACTACTAATGCTATCCTCTGGACCATCACTCCATTCCCCGACTCGTCCCAGCTATATTCTCATTTCCTAAAGAAAACAGTGAAAGAAATGGTGAGCTCAACTAGCCCAGTAAGAAATATTATGGCTAAGATAATGCAGAATAAATTATCATTAGCCTCCAACAATGTTAAACTGATAAAATACAATAGACATCAAGTTTAACTGCAGCGGAACAAGCAATCCATTAAAAGAGTCAAGTAGAGAATAGAATCTAGTATCTTTTATGATTTAAAAAGTTTTTCATCACTTTTATCGCTGAGACTCAGCTCAATAAATAATCCACATCATTAAATCATCCCTGCACTACAGGCCAATGATATTCTTTAGTATCACGACCACGAATTATCCATGTACTACGGGCCAAAGATAATCGTATTTTCATCAACGGTCCTGATCATGCCATAAAACAATTCATCTTTGCCCCCTTGGCCGAAGAGAATTCATAGTCATAATCATACCAAAAACTGTCCATCAATGCACTACAGACAAATGAGGACTTTTAATTTTCACATCATTTGTAACATTACGGTCATGATTACACCGCATAATCCCTGGTCATAATCATACCAAGTCCATCTATGCATTACAGGCCACAGATGACTTTCAACATAATATAAACATGAGGATGATGACAATGATATAAGAATTCAATAAAACAAGTTCAAGAATTAATTTATCCATGAACCAATAACGTCTAAATTGTCAACATGATACTGCTTTGTATAGTAAAATTCAAGAATGCTCAGAAGAATATTTCCATGGAAAGATACTGGATGAAGCGTAAATATCAAGGATATTCCACTAATTTCATGGAGTATAGAAGTTAAAATTTTAATCAACTGAGTATAATACCGAATGGAATAACAAAAGATATCACCATGCATGCGGTACTTCGCATAGACGGTTATTCCAACAAAATAATAATAACGGAACCAGGTCAGGTGAAATTCACATCGACAGGATGTTCCAACAGAATAATAAATTAGGAATAATAAATGATGAAACCAGTTCCGGCGTATAGCACAGACAGGATATTCTGATAGAATAATAAAGACAAAATAATAGAAGAATGTCACCAAGTATAGGGTAGCCCGCGTATACAGGTTATTCCAACAGAACAATAAAGAAATGGAATAACAGAAGTTCTCTTCTTGAATACAAAAGAATAATATCTCTTACCGTAAAATAATACTTGTTATAAGAGTAGTGAAGTAGCAGAAAACTTTTCTTCTATCTCTCTATAGTCACTCTCTATAGTTTCTCTCTCTAGAGTTCAGTGAACTAATCCATGAACGGTCCAGATTGATTAACTTTAATTTGACGGTCCATATTTAAAGAAAAATCTTTTAAATAAAATATAATATATTTTATTTATATAAAAACATTTTTATTATGTAAACATTATGCGGGCACTATGCATAATAGAATATAATATATTCTATTTATAGAATAACTTTAATAAAGTATTCTGTTTTATATAAAAAGATGTTTCTATTTTATTACGTTAATAATACGAATAAAACATAACTTCTAAATCAACAATAATTGAACAAAACTAAGTGACTTCTCACATAAATATCAATAATCAATACCGTGTGCTACTATGCAACAACGCGTATTACTGTACTTTTACTACCGAGTAGTTCAACAGTATCAACGGTAAAACTTCCGCCGTTATTTTCAATAAAATATTTTTGTCGTTTTTTCAATCCGACAATAATTCCGTTGTGGGGTCCACCAATGATTGTGCCGTCGTACGAATATTTCCTGTTTAAAACGAATATTCCCCGACCAATCGAATATAATATGACAACTTGCATACTTTCCAAAATTTATAAATATTACCCACAACTATAACATTATCTCAAATTCACACCATAATATAAAAAAATTTATTTCGAGAAAATTAATTCTTTATTCATAAAATCTGGGGTTTCACATCAACGATCTCAGGTGCTCCATTGCTTATCTCAACATTCTCAGATGTCATTTTCAAACACTGCGACAAAACAAGGGTTAATTGACATGCCACATATTATCCCTATATTCTGACCGACCAATTAAATAACAAATAAGCTTAGGTAGGTCATACTAGCGAAGGATTTCCCCGTCTCTCCCCCTAATTCTAGTCTCAAATCTTAGCTAGGGATCATATCCCTAAGCTTTGATACCAACTGTGAAGCCCCCAAAATAGGTATACATCACACATTCTGAGTCACCAAATACGTGGTACAGAATTCAAATACAAATTTGAATAATACAACTGTCGTGCAAAATACGACAAAACATAGCTGAGTTTTTACACGAATATTATCTCATAGACGATATCCAAACTCAAATTCAATCCTCATTATATTTATTATCACACTAAATAGTGAGGACTACTAAAACAACCATCTCGGACCGTCACTCCATTCTCCAACTAGTCCCGGCTACGTTCTCATTTCCTGAAGAGAAAAATGAAAGCAAAATGGTGAGCTCAACTAGCCTAGTAAAAAATATTATGGCTAAGATAATGCAAAATAAATTATCGTTAGCCTTCAACAGTGTTAAACTGATAAAATATAATAAACATCAAGTTTAATTGCAGCAGAACAAGCAATCCATTAGAAAAGTCAAGTAGAGCATGATATCAACTATCTTCTACGATTTAAAAAGTTTATCATCAATTTTATCGCTGAGACTCAGCCTAATAAATAATCCACATCATCGAATCATCCCTGCACTACAGGCCATAGATATTCATTAGTATCACATCCACGAATTATACATGCACTACGGGCCAAGAATATTCGTGTAATCATCAATGGTCATGATCATGCCAACAACTATCCATTAATGCACTACGGGCCAATGATGACTTTTACCACATCATTTGTAACATTACAGGTCATGATTACACCGAATGATCCTTGGTCATAATCATACCGATCAACAGTCAATATATGCACTACGGGCTAAAGATGCCTTTCATAACAATATAAGCATGATGATGATGACAATAATATAAGAATTCAATTAAATGAAAGCAAATAATAAATTTTTAAAGATTTATAATTTAATTTATCCAGAATTCAAAAACATCCAAATTGTCAACATGATACTGCTTTGTGGAGTAAAATTCAAGAATAATATTGTATCAAAAATGATTTGGACCGAAAAGAACTCAATTTTGTCATGAATAGTACCCCGGGTGAATAGTGCCCATCTGAATAGTACACCGTGAATAGTACTCCGACATGAAAAAGTTAAAACTTATCAAGAATATTCAGAATAATATTTTCATGAAAAGATACTGGATGAAGAACAAATTTCAAAGATATTCTACTAATTTCATAGAGTATAGAAGCAAAATTTATCAATATGAGTGTAGAATTATGAATACGAAAATGAAATAATATGACTTACATACTATAGAGTATGGAAGAAAATATTATTTCATACGAATATTGAACAAAAATAATATCCCTTACCTTAAAAAGGAGAGTATTCTAACTGGTATAGCGATGATATTCTTGAAGAAAACTAGAACTATTTTCTACACTCACAGATTCCTTAAACTCTAAAGAAATACACTCAATATTATAGAAGATGAATTTTCTGATTCTGGTGTGATTTTCAATTCTAACTAAGCATCCTATTTATAGGAGAATGAAAATGATATTATTTGAATAAAATCACGGGTGAACAGTACTTTTTTTTTCTTCTCACGGATGAAACAGCTGGAAGGTCACGGATGAATTAATTGAATGTGCAGACTTTTGATTTTCAACCTGCCCACACACACACGTAAGTTATATATATATATATATATATATACAGAACCGATCAAGTGAGGGCTCCCTTACTTTGTTAAAATGCGGATTTATTTTTTGATTTTTTTTAAACAACTAAAAAAAATATTTAATATTTTATGGAACTGAAATTTTTTCATAATATAATATTTTGGGCGTGTTTTGAATACCTATACCAAAAAGTGGTGGTACAGTCTGCCCAGACTGTACATACATATTTTTTTATGCGTACCCAAATCACATCCAAAACACTATATTATGAAAAAAATTCAGTTCCATAAAATATTAAATATTTTTTTTTAGTTGTTTAAAAAAAACAAAAAAAAAAGTCCGCATTTTAAAGTGTATGTATATATATATTATATATATATTATATGTGTGTGTGAATGTGACATGTGGGGTGGGGCCTACATGTGGGATGAAATGAAAATGGGGTGGGGAGGAGGAAACGTGTTTGGGAGGGAGTTTAAAGTGTATATATATATATATTTTTTTTTTGTATGATTGTGATATATATATATATATATATACAGAACGGATCAGGTGAGGGCTCCCTTACTTTGTTAAAATGCGGACTTTTTTTTTTGCTTTTTTTTGGTTTTTTTTTTTAAACAACTACAAAAAATATTTAATATTTTATGGAACTGAAATTTTTCCATAATATAATGTTTTGGGCGTTTTTTGAATACCTATACCAAAAAGTGGTGGTACAGTCTGCCCAGACTGTACATACATATTTTTGTTATACATACCCAAATCACATCCAAAACACTGTATTATGGAAAAATTTTAGTTCCATAAAATATTAAATATTTTTTTTAGTTGATTAAAAAAAAAGCAAAAAAAAAAGTCCGCATTTTAACAAAGTAAGGGAGCCCTTACCTGATCCTGACCCTATATATATATATATATATATATATATATATATATATATATATTCTGAATAATTTTATACAGATTTTTTTAAAAAATAGGTAAATGGGGGTTCAAATAATAAGTAAAATTTATAACAAATACTTCATAAAAATTTTCTCAATATTTTTAACAACATTTATTCATCATTATTATAACTCGCAATATTAACAATCAGATCGTTCCCAGAAAAGAGAGGGCTTTCTGATAAGGATTTCTCCCTATTAACGTGTAATTAGGTGACCAAACCTCTTTCCTTGACAAAACTTTCTAGACATTGTTAATTATGCAAATAATAATATGAATAACTTGTCATCTCAATTATTGATTTAAAAATGTATAAAATATTGACAATAAATGAATCAAATAACGTGAGATACTATGCAACAATTACTGTAGCAATAATTGAGTATAACTGAGTGACTTCTCACGTAAGCATCAATAATCAATACTGTGTGCTACTATGCAGCCACGCGTATTACTGTACTTTTTATCACCGGGTATTTCAATCGTTAACGGTAAAACTTTCGCCGTTATTTTTTATAAAAAAAATAATTATGCCATTTTTTAACTCCAACAATAATTCTGTTGTGGGGTCCACCAATAATTATGTCGTCGTACGAATATTTCTTGTTAAAACGAATATTTTTCGACCAATCGAATATTTTATAACAACTTACATACTTTGTAAAATTTATAAATATTACTCACAACTATAACATTATAACAAATTAACACCATAATATTCAAAATATATATCGAGAAAAATTTAATCTTTATTTATAAAAGTTGGGGTCTTACATGTTTGTTTTTTATAGGATTATTCATGGGATAACTTAAAATAATCTCATGTTATATTTGTTTTTTCCCAAATTAATTAAAAGATTGGATAAAAAATATCGTTTGGACTATTATACCCTTATCAATAATAATATATTTTAAACTATAATTAAATTTATTTATACATCAAAAAATAATGAACAATTAATTACTTTTTTTTATATAAGTGATTATATTATTCAATCAAATAACATATTTTAAACTATAATTAATTTTTGTTTATATAAGTGACCAAGAACTGAGTTTCTTTCGTCTTCTTGCATTTTCCCAAAGCCACGTTTTTTGAAAAATAAAATAAAATTTCATAATTCAAGTACATCATCATTACTTGAGAATATAATATCGAAACCAATATAAATGTTCATTCTTATGTTTGGTTACTTAAGAGAGAAGTTAGGGAATGAGAAATCCAATGGAATGTCAAATCATATATTTAAAGGAAAGTTTATTCGATCATGATAGGTAAAGATCGACCATTTCATTCCAACGGACAAACTTAAAAAAAAACCTTAATCGATTAAAATCATGTAGCTTCTCGTTATGACCAAATATATGAATAAGTATACTCATTCCATTCCATTCTCATTATCATTCCTATTCAAATTCTCGTTCCAATGTTGTAATCAAACAGATTATAAGTGTTATGTAGCTATTTTTCTAATTTCCAAGTAAATAAGGAAAATTATACTTTATAGTTGAATGCACTCAAGTTTATGATAAATTTAAATCGTAATATATAACTGGTTGGAGCTAGATATACCCAAAAGGCCTGAGGTCTATGGCCTGATCTGGATTAGGTCTGGGCTAGACCTGGATCGGACTGAGCCTGTCTTGGTCAAGGCTCGGTCGAATTTGGACCAGTCTAAAATGCCATGGTTTTTATGATAAAATGTGGCCTGGTTTGCCTTGCAAAAAAAAGCCCAATCTAACATGGTCTTAGGCTTGGTCCGACCTGAGAACTGACCTGACTGATTTATAGTCAAGGCTTTATAAGAATAAACTAATTTTTAATATTAAATATTAATATTAATTAATACATCAACAAACTAACTTTTAATGTTAAATATTAATAATAAGTTAGTTTCTTGTAAATAGTCTAGTTCCGCATTAAAACTTTCATTTTTACAAAATTTTCCTAGCTTATATTTTACATTTTTAATATTTAATATTAAAGTAAAAATTAAAAATAAAAAAGAGGATAGGAGAGGATGGACTAGACCTACTATGCCTAACTAGATTGCATTTTAACGATCAAGGCATACCCTGACATGCTAGATCAAACTCAAAGGTATGTTCTGGTCTGGTCAACTAGATTAGACCAGACCATCCTATTGTGCATGTTTAGCAAGAGCGTACCAATAGTTGGCGATTAAAACTACGAATTTGAGCAATTAGTGATTGAGATAACTACAACTCTAATGAAAAAAAATACTAAAAGAACAACAAACGAGCAAAGGGAGTCCTAAATGAGCAAGTGATCAAAGATTTTCGTTGAATTAAAATTAGGTTGTTTGAAGTTTAATAATTATTAAAAATTATTATGTATAAATAGATTATTATTAATAAAAAGGGTGATGCAAAGAATCTTAAATTTTTTATCTGAAAAAAAAATGTCTCAAATATTGTGTCACTGTAACATGAATTGGATGGATGTTATTTGATATTATTTAATAATTTATCATTAAAATATTTAATATTTAAGATCAAAAATTTAACCACCCTAGCATTACTCTAACAAAAAATCAACACTAATTAAATCAAGCATCCCATAATATTCATTGGAATATCCATGAGGTTACAACATGCGCGATCTCAACCCCGATGAAAGGAAAAAGAAGAAAAAGTAGAAGAATCTTAAACGTAAAGGTTGACTCCAAATATTCCTTGAGGTTGACATCATATCAAACCCCCCGTCCCCTTCTTGGCTTCTAGTAGTGGAGGGACTCTAGATACACTATCTTCATGCCTACATTCTTTTCAAATCCTTCCAATTTAAAAATATCTTCACTTTCTAAATTAATTTAATAAATTTACAAAAAATACATTAAGTTTTAAATTATTTAATTATAAAAACTATATACTTGTAATTTAAAAAATTAAAATTTGATTCTTAATTATATATATATATATGAAAAAAAAGTAATCGAAGTAAAACCTTAATAAAACAACGTAATTTTTCCTTAAGGGTCAAATATATATATATATATATATATATATATATATATATATATATATATAGGGAAATGATCCATAACATGTATTTGACAAATAACATCTCCTAATTAAGGGCTGAGATTTAAATATCTAATGCGTCTTCGATTAGTTCAACTAGTGGACACAATTAAAAAAAATTCGAACAAGTATGCCACCATATCAGGTATTTGCGACTTTGTTTTGCGCTTTTGCGTTGGGAGCAATTTGATTCAAGATATCTATCCGCTAATTGAACCAGCAGAACAAGAATTATCAATTCAAATTACTTATTATCCCAAATATCAGATAGCGGAAGAATCAAGCCTTTGGGATTACCATGCTATATATCAGATTTATTATTTTATGCCTTTGGGATATCAGATCTGTTACTTTACGCCTTGGGATTACCATGATCCGTTACTTTACGCCTTTGGGATATGTTACTTTATGGCTTTGGGATTACCATGCTATATATCAGATCTGTTACTTCCGCTAGTTCAACTAGCGGATAAATACCATGCGTAAATGGCTTAATATGGGACTTGGGGGTAATTTAGGCCTACTTTTTTTTGTGTCCGCTACTTGGACCGACAGATGATAAAATTGTATTTTAAATCTGAGCCTTTAATTTATGTAATGAATAATTATGATGTTATTTATCTATTTTTTACCCATAACAAATACATGTTATTGATCATTTCCCATATACGGTAAGGATCAAGAGCATTCTCCTTAAGTAACATTCCGCCTTAAATAGCATTCTTTTATCAAAACGACGTAGTTTTGGAGGGACGCGGTGATATTTTTGTAAATACAATGCCACCGCGTATTTACAAAAATGTCACCGCGTTCCTCCAAAACTACGTCGTTTTGATAAAAGAATGTTATTTAAGGCGGAATGCTATTTAAGGAGAATGCTCTTGAATGCTCTTGATCCTGACCGTTCCCATATATATATATATATATACATACAAAGAGTTTCCTATACGGGTGCTCCGCATGTGGACCACCTTTAGCGACGAGCAAAATCGTCATTAAACTCGTCATCATAGGGTCTGAACTGTTGCGATAGCACAGAACCATCGCTATAGCCCGGTTAAGACCCTATAACGACAAGTTTAGCAACGGTTTTGTCCATCGCTAAAGGTGATCTGCAAGCAATCACCCACATAGGAAACAGACTGTAAGACCCCAATTTTTTATGAATAAGATTTAATTTTATTTATATATTATTCTAAATAATAAGGTGTTAATTTAATAAATGTTATAGTTGTGGTTGATATGTGCAAATTATACAAAGTAAACAGTTATCGAAAAATCACAACAAGAAAATCGGCTATTTCCGACAGACTATTCTGTCGAAAATAATGTTTTTCCGTCGAGAGTACCTTATTTCCGACAGAATATTCTGTCAAAAATTCGGACGAATATATTGCCATCGAGCTTATTTTCGTTGAGAATTCAGTCGGAAAAATAAATCTACGATGGACTTATTCCCGACGAATTTTTTGTCAGAAATAACCTATACTCGACGAAATTTATCTCATCGAAAAAAAATCGTCGAATACAGCTTGCCATGTGGCCCAACATGAAAAGTAGGATTTTTTAATTCCGACGGAATGTGCGTTGAAAATAGCGTCAAATCTGTCAGAAATAGCATTTTATAAAAAAATTATTTGTAAGACCCCAAATTTTATGAATAAATATTTAATTTTCTCAAAATATTTTTTTGAATATGATGGTGTGGATTTGCGATAGTGTTATAGTTGTGGGTAATATTTATAAATTTTATAAAGTATGCAAGTTGTTATTTGATTGGTCGGGAAATATTCGTTTTAACAAGGAATATTCGTACGACGGCACAATCATTGGTGGACCCTACAACGGAAGTATTGTCGTAGTTAGAAATCGACAGAATTATCTTTTTATAAAAATAATGGTGAAAGTGTTACCGTTAAAACTATTGAACTACTCGATAGTAAAAGTACAATAATACGCGTGGTTGCATAGTATCACACGGTATTGATTATTGATGCTTATGTGATAAGTCACTTAGTTATACTCAATTATTGCTACAGTAATTACTGCATCATATCTCTCATATTATTAATTCAATTATTGTCACAATATCATCTGCATAATATGTTATATTATTAAATCAATAATTGAGACGGCAAAGTTATTCATATTATTATTTGCAATATTGACAATGTCTAGAAGTTCTGTCAATGAGAGGTTTGGTCACCTAATTGCGCGCCAATAAGGAGAAATCCTTATCGGAAAGCTCTCTCTTTCCTGAAAACGACCTGGTTGTTAAATATTGTGAGTTATAATATTAATGATGAATAAGTTCGTGTTGATTAAAGATGAAATTGATAGTTCAATTGTGTGGGAATTATTAGTGTTAGTGAAAATCGACATTTATTTCGATAATAATTAATGTCTGGAGGTTATATTGACCAATCAAATAATTAACAGGATAAATGAGTAATTAATTGCTATTAGTTCACATGCTTATAACTATGTGTTCACATGTGTGTACTATTGATTCACATGATTTACTATTAGGGGAATTGGTGCAAGATTGATAATACTTGCATGACTAAGTTAAAAATGGAGGTATAGTTGAAGGTACTATACTGTAATTAATTTTTTCACATGATTAGAACTATTGAGTCACATGATTCACTATTACTATCAGGGGAGGTGGTGCAAGTTTGATAATACTTGCAGGACTAAATTAAAAATGAAGAAAAAGAGGAAAATGTTATACTGTAATATTTCGAGTCCCAAAACGTGCAATTATCGAAATTATATTTTCATATAAATAGAAGCTCATTCTTCCTTCATTTCTCACCAATTCACTAAAGCTATAGAGCAATTAAGATAAAGAGAAATTATAGAAAGAAAGAAGAAGAGAAGTCTGCTACCTCACTATTCTAGTATCCAGTCTTCTTTTGAGGTAATGGGTATTATTCTTTCGTATTCATGAAGAAAGTTATTTTCTTTCAATACTCGTAAAGGTTGTTATTCCATTCTTTATTATTATGTTGGAATAACCTGTCTATGCAAAGTACCGCATACATGGTGAAATTCTTCTATTATTTCATTCTTTATTATTCTGTTGGGAATAACCTGTATGTGCGGTCTATCGCATGCCTGGTGAATTATGTTGTTATTCCATTCTTTATTATTCTGTTGGAATATCCTATCTGTGTGGATTACGTATGATCTGGTTCTATTCTTTATTATTCTGTTAGAATATCCTGTCTGTGTAGATTACGCATGACCTGGTTCTATTCTTTATTATTATGATAGAATAACCTGTTTGTGCGGTCTATCGCATGCTAGGTGAATTATGTTGTTATTTCATTCTTTATTATTCTGTTGGAATAACCTGTCTGTGTGGACTACCGCATGCATGGTGAATGATCCTTTGTATTCATTCCTTATTAAATTGCGGAAATGATCTGTCTACGTGGATTACACATGGCGGGTGAAAATCCATTTGCAGTTTCGTATATTCTATTATACTCGTATGAGATATCATTTCGTTTGTACTCGTCAGGAAATATCATTTTATTTGGTATTTTATTTATGAGTTACTATTCACTCTAGTACTATTCACTCGGGTATTCCGGGCACTTTTCGTGTCGGAGTACTATTCACGAGTTACTATTCACCCGATTACTATTCATTCTAGTATCATTCACGCAGGTATTCAGGTCACTTTTCGTGTCGGGATACTATTCACGGGGTACTGATCCCAAAATACTATTCACGGGGAACTATTCACCCAAAAAATATATTTCTTTCATGTCCAAATTATTTTTTGTGACGCCCCCAAAACAGGAATACATCACCTATTCTGAGTCGCCAAATACATGGTACAAGATATAAATACAATCTTAAATATACAACATGAGCTGTGAGTTTGAATACAAATATTGTTTACTAGAGAGTATACAAACTCAAAAGGAGCCCTCATTACTATTATTATCACAATATTTCACAGAATAGTGAGGACTACTAATGCAAACATCTAAGACCATCACTATGTTCCCCGACTAGTCCCACTACGTTCTCATTTCCTAAAGAGAACAGTGAAAGAAAGGGTGAGCTCAACTAGCCCAGTAAGAAATATTATGACTAAGATAATGCAGAATAATTTATCGTTATCCTTCAACAGTGTTAAACTGATAAAATATAATAACTATCAAGTTTAACTGCACCGGAACAAACAATCCATTAAAAGAGTCAAGTAGAGAATAAAATCTACTATCTTTTATGATTTAAAAGGGTTTTTATCACTTTTATCGCTGAGACTCGGCTTAATAAATAATCCACATCATCGAATCACCCCTGCACTACGGCCAAGGATATTCTTTAGTATCACGACCACAAATTATCCATGCGCTACTGCTTAAGATAATCATGTTTTGATCAACGGTCCTGATCATGCCATAAAATAATTCATCTTTGCACTACAGCCAAAGAGAATCCATAGCCATAATCATACCAAAAATTGTCCATCAATGCACTACTGGCCAATGAGAACTTTTTCCACATCATTTGTAATATTACGGTTATGATTATACCGAATAATCCCTTGTCATAATCATACCAAGTCCAGCTATGCACTACACGTCACATATGACTTTCAACAAAATATAAACATAAGGATGATGACAATGATATAAGAATTCAATAAAACAAGTTCAAGAATTAATTTATCTAGGAACTGATAACGTCCAAATTGTCAACATGATACTGCTTTGTAGAGTAAAATTTAAGAATGCTCAGAAGAATATTTTCATGAAAAGATACTGGATGAAGCGCAAATATCAAGGATATTCCACTAATTTCGTGGAATATAGAAGTCAAAGTTTTAACCAACTAAGTATAATAAAGAATGGAATAATAAAAGAAATTACCATGCATGTTATAGACCGCACAGGCAGGTTATTCCAACAGAATAATAAATAACGGAATCAGAAACGGCGTAAAATGCACAGACAGGATATTCCAACAGAATAATAAAGAATGAAATCAGGTTCGGTGTAAAATGCACCAACAGGTTATTCCAACAGAATAATAATAAATAATGGAATCAGGTCTGACGTAAAACGCACATATAGGATATTCCAACAGAATAATAAATAACGGAACCAGGTTCGGCGTAAAACGCACAGACAGGATATTCCAACAGAATAATAAATAACGGAACCAAGTCTGGCGTAAAACGCACAGACAGGATATTCCAACAGAATAATAAATAACGGAACCATGTCCGGCGTAAAACGCACAGACAAGATATTCCAACAGAATAATAAAGAATGAAATATTAGAAGAATTTTACCATGTATACAGTACTTTACATAGACAGGTTATTCCAACATAATAATAAAGAATGGAATAACAGAAGAATTTCACAAAGTATATGGTAGCCCGCATATATAGGTTATTCCAACAGAATAATAAAGAATGGAATAACAGAAGTTCTCTTCATAAATAAGAAAAAGTACCCCTTATGAGTACAACAAATAATATTTCCTACCTTAAAAAAAACTAAATATTGGAATAGTGAGGTAGCAGACTTCTCTTCTTCTTTCTCTCTATAATAAATGCTCTATAGCTTTAGTAAATTGGTGAGAAATGAAGAAGAATGAGCTTCTATTTATAGGAAAACATAGTTTCGATAATTGCACGTTTTGGGGCTCAAAATATTACAGTATAATACCTTCCTCTTTTTCTTTATTTTTAATTTAGTCTTACAAGTATTATCAAACTTGCACCAACTCCCCTAATAGTAAATTATGTGAATCAATAGTAAAATCATGTGACTCAATAGTAAATCATGTGAATCAATAGTTCTAGACATGTAAAATATGAATTACAGTATAGTACCTTCATCTATACCTCCATTTTTAACTTAGACATGCAAGTATTATCAATCTTGCACCAACTCCCCTAATATTAACAAGAATGTGAATCAATAGTACACACATGTGAAAAAATAGTTTTAATCATGTAAATTAATAGCAATTAATTGCTCATTTATCCGATTAATTATCCGATTAGTCAATATATCCTCCAGACATCAATTATCATCGGAATAGATGTCAATTTTCACTAACACAAACAATTCCAACATAATGAAACTATTTTTATCAACAATATAAATTTTAAAATTTCAAAGTTTCATTTTTCACGAAAAAGTCAACTGTTGACTTTTTGACCAAATAGTGAATCCCGGAAAATTTTGTGTTTATAGACTATTTTTACTAATTTCATCGTTCCAGACTCAAATATCACGTCTGCGTCTCCAAATTTAACTCCGAACACAACTTCAATTTTAATAACATTCATCATTAATATTATAACTCGCAATATTTAACAACCAGGTCGTTCCCAGGAAAGAGGGGGCTTTTCGATAAGGATTTGTCTTTATTGGTACGCAAGTAGGTGACCAAACCTCTCCTTGACAGAACTTCTAGACATTGTCAATATTGCAAATAATAATATGAATAACTTTGCCGTCTCAATTATTGATTTATTAATATAAAATATTATGCAAATGATACTGTGACAATAATTGAATCAATAATATGAAAGATATGATGCAGTAATTACAGTAGCAATAATTGAGTATAACTGAGTGACTTCTCACGTAAGCATCAATAATAAATACCGAGTGATACTATGCAACCACACGTATTACTGTACTTTTAACACCGGGTGTTTCAACGGTTAACGGTAAAACTTCCGCCTTTATTTTCATAAAGTATTTTTGTCGTTTTCTCAATCCGACAATAATTTCATTGCGGGGTCCACCAATGATTGTACCATTGTACGGATATTCTCCAACAAAAAGAATATTCCCCGACCAATCGAATATTATATAACAACTTGCGTACTTTGCAAAATTTATAAATATAACCCACAACTAAAACATTATATCAAATCCGCACCATAATATTTAAAAAATTATTTTGAGAAAATTAAATATTTATTCATAAAATTTGGGGTTTCACAATCTCCCCTCCTTATGGAATTTCGCCCTCGAAATTTACGTACGTACTTGGTATGCTGAACAGGTGAGGATACATCGACTTCATTTCAAATTCTAACCCTTGAGGTATAACCTTTGAGTGTTGAATTCGATTCTTCTTATACAAGATTTTAACACGTATCTCCTCAAACGTTAAATCAGCCGTTATGTCGTCTGATTCTAAATTAATAATGTGGTTCGAGTCGTCCACATATTTACGTAACGTCGATACGTAAAAAAAACGTTATGAACACGCGACATACTTAGCGATAAAACAAGTCTATAAGCCACAGTTCCTACTCGATCGAGGATTTTAAATGGGTCAATTAAATCGAGTGTTGAGATTTACTCTCTTCATCGATTATTACTTCTAGAATAACACCCTCATGAACCTTCTTCATTCATCAGCTCTGAGTATGTAGCTTGAGCGGCTTTAACTTTATTGATTAAAGTCAATTCTAATCATATATTCGTTATCTTTACCTGGTTTCCTAGATTCTTTAACTTTATCTTCATCATTTGTAAGTCGTACGAAATGGGTCTTTGTGTTAACAACATCGCACTCGTAAACGTATAAGATTTTCTACTCAATGCGTCAGCTACCACGTTCGCTTTCCCACGATGGTATTGAATGGTACGATCGTAATCTTCAACAGCTCGAGCCAACGTCTTTGGCGCATGTTACGTTCTTTTTAAGTAAAGAAATATTTGAGGGTTTTAGAAATGGGTTTTGTACTGGAGTCAATACAAAATTCGATTTCACGCTCTAGGGGTAGGCTAAGAAGACTTCAAGAATACGTTAGGAAATTTATTAACAATAGAAATATCATTCAAAACTGTGACTCTCATCCAAGACTTGGATAACACATCACATTGATACCTATCAACTTGTCATCGTCATTCACGACGTTGCCTATAGAAAGTCTGGCTTCGATGCATTCCACACAAGAAAGTCAACAATGAAAGGACCGGGGCTCTTTACTTATGGCTTTATATGACAATGATTTACTTTAGTGGTTTGGTTGCTTGAATTCGCATAACAGGTTGGTTAGGAATATGAAAGCTAACAACCTTACGAAAAGCATGATGAGTAGTTAACTAATCGATTTCTAAAAATTGCATCAAAGGCAAGTATTTTCAAAGAGATAAGATTGACAGGTAACGTGAAAGTGTCGATTTGAATCAACAAGATTTATAAATAGTGGAGGTAATGAAGGTTTCTACTAACGAAGTTTCAACCAATAAGTCAAAGTCTAACATCTCCGGAGTTAAATTTAAACGTTGAGCACAAGTAAGAGAGATAAAAGAATAGGTAGAACCGGTATCTAATAAGGTATAGATTTCGCAAGAATTTATAATTAACTAACCCGTGATAACTTTGTTCGATTCGTCGTCACAAAAAACGCTCTCCCTGAAACCACCGACTTTGTTTTATCCGTATCCGCCTTTGGTACCACCGTCCCAGCTGGACTTGACTTCACTATACGACAAAATCGATCTAAATGACCTTCTCTTCTTGAAATTTCCACTTCTATTATCTTGGCCATGATTACCATCGAAGTGGTTACCATTCTTGGCATGATAATTTCCCCCACGATGGTTATCATTGTTCCGATGGCCGTTGCCACCGATATGATTATTATCGTGTTGTTATTCGTTACCTTTTGGTTGAGCTGACTCAACGGTCTCATGTGCTTCATTGCTTATCTCAGCATTTTCATATGCCATTTTCAAGCACTGTCACAAAACAAAGGTTAATTTACATGTAACATATTATCCATATACTCTGACTGACCAATTAAATATCAAATAAACTTAGGCAGGTCATACTAGCGAAGGAATTCCCCGTCTCTCCCCTCCTAGTTCTTGTCTCACATCTCAACTAGGGATCATATCCCTAAGCTTTGATACCAACTGTGAAGCCCCCAAAATAGGAATACATCACCTATTCTGAGTCGCCAAATACATGGTACATAATACAAATACAATCTTAAATATACAACATGAGCTGTGAGTTTGAATACAAATATTGTTTACTAGAGAGTATACAAACCCAAAAGGAGCCCTCATTACTATTATTATCACAATATTTCACAGAATAGTGAGGACTACTAATGCAAACATCTAAGACCATCACTATGTTCCCCGACTAGTCCCAGCTACGTTCTCATTTCCTAAAGAGAACAGTGAAAGAAAGGGTGAGCTCAACTAGCCCAGTAAGAAATATTATGACTAAGATAATGCATAATAATTTATCGTTAGCATTCAAAAGTGTTAAACTGATAAAATATAATAACTATCAAGTTTAACTGCAGCGTAACAAGCAATCCATTAAAAGAGTCGAGTAGAGAATAAAATCTACTATTTTTTATGATTTAAAAGGTTTTTCATCAATTTTATCGCTGAGACTCAGCTTAATAAATAATCCACATCATCGAATCACCCCTGCACTACGGCTAAAGATATTCTTTAGTATCACGACCATGAATTATCCATGCACTACGGCTTAAGATAATCATGTTTTCATCAACGGTCCTGATCATGCCATAAAACAATTCATCTTTGCACTACAGCCAAAGAGAATCCATAGCCATAATCATACCAAAAATTGTCCATCAATGCACTACGGGCCAATGAGGATTTTTTTCCACATCATTTGTAACATTACGGTTATGATTATACTGAATAATCCCTGGTCATAATCATACCGAGTCTATCTATGCACTATAGGCCACAGATGACTTTCAACAAAACATAAACATGAGGATGATGACAATGATATAAGAATTCAATAAAACGAGTTCAAGAATTAATTTATCCAGTAACTGATAACGTCCAAATTGTCAACATGATACTGCTTTGTAGAGTAAAATTCAAGAATTCTCAGAAGAATATTTTCATGAAAAGATACTGGATGAAGCGCAAATATCAAGGATATTCTACTAATTTCATGGAGTATAGAAGTCAAAGTTTTAACCAACTGAGTATAATAAAGAATGGAATAACAAAAGAAATCACCATGCATGCGATAGACCGCACATGCAGGTTATTCCAACAGAATAATAAATAACGAAACCTGGTCCTCTCTAAAATGCACAGACAGGATATTCCAACAGAATAATAAAAAATGAAACCAGGTCTGGCGTAAAATGCACCGATAAGATATTCCAACAGAATAATAAATAACGGAACCAGGTCCGGCGTAAAACGCACAGACAGGATATTTCGACAGAATAATAAATAACGGAACCAGGTCTGGCGTAAAACGCAAAGACATGATATTCCAACAGAATAATAAAAAATAAAACCAGGTCTGGCGTAAAACGCACAGACATGATATTCCAACAGAATAATAAAGAATGAAATATTAGAAGAATTTCACAATGTATGCAGTACTTTGCACAGACGGGTTATTCCAACATAATAATAAAGAATGGAATAATAGAAGTTCTCTTTATAAATAAGAAAGAAAGAGTACCCCTTACGAGTACAACAAATAATATTCCCTACCTTAAAAAAAATTGGATACTGGAATAGTGAGGTAGCAGACTTCTCTTCTTCTTTCTCTCTATAATAAATGCTCTATAGCTTTAGTAAATTGGTGAGAAATGAAGAAGAATGAGCTTCTATTTATAGGAAAACATAATTTCAAAAATTGCACGTTTTGGGGCTTAAAATATTACAGTATAATACCTCCCTCTTTTTCTTCATTTTTAATTTAGTCCTGCAAGTATTATCAAACTTGCACCAACTCCCCTAATAGTAAATCATGTGAATCAATAGTAAAATCATGTGACTCACTAGTAAATCATGTGAATCAATAGTTCTAGACATGTGAAAATACGAATTACAGTATAGTACCTCCATCTATACCTCCATTTTTAACTTAATCATACAAGTATTATCAATCTTGCACCAACTCCCCTAATAGTAAAGAGAATGTGAATCAATAGTACACACATGTGAACAAATAGTTATAATCATGTGAATTAATAGCAATCAATTGCTCATTTATCCAGTTAATTACCCGATTGGTCAATATATCCTCCAGACATCAATTATCATCGGAATAGATGTCGATTTTCACTAACACAACAATTCCAACATAATGAAACTATTTTTATCAACAATATAAATTTTGAAATTTCGAAGTTTGACTCTTCCCGAAAAAGTCAACTGTTGACTTTTTGACCAAATAGTGAATCCTGGAAAATTTTGTGTTTATAGACTACTTTTACTAATTTCATCGTTCCAGACTCAAATATCACGTCCGCGTCTCCAAATTCAACTCCAAACACAACTTTAATTTTCATAACATTCATCATTAATATTATAACTCATAATATTTAAAAACCAGGTCGTTTTCAGGAAAGATGAGGCTTTCTGATAAGAATTTCTCTTTATTGGCGCGCAATTAGGTGACCAAACCTCTCCTTAACAGAACTTCTAGACATTGTCAATATTGCAAATAATAATATGACTAACTTTGTCATCTCAATTATTAATTTAATAATATAAAATATTATGCAAAATGATATTGTGACAATATTTGAATCAATAATATGAAAGATATGATATAGTAATTACTGTAGCAATAATTGAGTATAACTGAGTGACTTCTCACGTAAGCATCAATAATCAATACCGTGTGCTACTATACAACCACGCGTATTACTGTACTATTAACACTTGGTGTTTTAATAGTTAACGGTAAAACTTCTGCCGTTATTTTCATAAAGTATTTTTGTCGTTTTCTCAATTCGACAATAATTCTGTTGCGAGGTCCACCAATGATTGTACCGTCGTACGGATATTCTCCGATAAAAAGAATATTCCCTGACCAATCGAATATTATATAACAACTTGCGTACTTTGCAAAATGTATAAATATAACCCACAACTATAACATTATATCAAATCCACACCATAATATTTAAAAAATTATTTTGAGAAAATTAAATATTTATTCATAAAATCTAGGGTCTCACATTTTTGGTACATGAATATTATTCTTGAATTTTACTCCACAAAGCAGTATCATGTTGACAATTTGGACGTTATTTATTTCTGGATAAATTAAATTATAAATCTTTAAAATTTATCCTTGAACTTGTTTTATTAAATTATTATGTCATTGTCATCATCCTCATGTTTATATTATGATGAAAGTCGTCTTTGGCTTACGTGCATAGATGGACTTGGTATGATTATGACCAGAGATTATTCGGTATAATCATGACCGTAATGTAACGAATGATGTGGTAAAAGTCCTCATTGGCCTGTAATTCATTAATGGATAGTTGTTGGTATGATTATGACCATGGATTATTCAGTATAATCATGTCCATTGATGATTACATGAATATCCTTGGCCATGGTGCAGGGATGATTCGATGATGTGATTTATTTATTAAGCTGAATCTCAGCGATAAAGTTGATGAAAAACTTTTTAAATCATAGAAGATGGTAGATTTTATGCTCCACTTGATTCTTCTAATGGATTACTTATTTCCGCTGCAGTTGTTGATCTAAAACTTGTTGTCTATTGTATTCTATCAGTTGTTATACTGTTAAGGGCTAAGGATAATTTATTCTGCATTATCTTAGTCATAATATTTCTTACTAGGCTAGTTGAGATCACCTTTTCTTTTATTGTTCTCTTCAGGAAATGAGAATATAGCTGGGACGAGTCGGGGAATGGAGTGATGATCCAGTATAAGTGGTTTTAGTAGTCCTCACTATTCTACGGAATAACGTGATAATAATTGTAATGAGGACTCCATTGAGTGTGGATATTGTCTAGATGACAATATTTTTGTTTAAACTCTTTGCTATGTTTTGTCGTATTTTACACGACTGTTGTATAATTAAGTTTTATTTGAATTTATATACCATGTATCTGGCGACTCAAGATGGGTGATGTATACCTGTTTTGGGGGTGTCACATTATTTCTATAAGTAGCATTTTATAAAATAAATTATTTCTATTATTTTCGACGGAAATTCCGTCGATTTTTAGTTTATTCCGTCGGAAATAGCAATTTTTTTAAAACCCTTTCTTTTGCTTTTTCATTTTCCAGGTTTTTAAATCCCTTTTTTGTACCTGAAACATGTTTATCACAACAATACATACAATAATATTCAACCCATATTACAACTACATCCAACAACCAACAACATATATATCATAATCAACCCATAATACAACGTTGTATATACTACAAATGTTGTACAACTAAACTAATAATACAACCCATAATACATAATCAACCAATAATACAATGTTGTACAACTAAACCAAACTTATAAACTACAAATGGCGTGTCTTATAAACTTTAAAACTAAACTGCAAAATAAAACTACAAAAATATAAACAATAATCACGTACAGATAACAATGGTGTTTATATGTAGAGTGTATATACTTTAATATAGTATAACTTATAAATTAAAACAAACAATAAAATGGAGCCTAATAATCACTAAATGCCTATATAATGTTCTACAAAACATGTATTTAAATATATGATAGACACTATATATATATATATGTATATCAACCTAAACTAGTACTACCACCAGTAGGATCAGAGTCGTCTAGCGGGGGTCGACGATGTTGCTCGGGTTTCCAGAAATCCTGCTCGTCATCACCATCGATAGTATCGCCACCCTATTGATACAAACAAAAATAAAACACATTAGTTCGTATGAGAGAATCAAAATAGACATTATGAAAATTAATAAGCTTAAAATAAATATAATACCTGAGTAGGTGGGGGCTGACTCCCTATCGGGCCAAAAGCCTCAGAGAGTAAGGTAACCACCAACCGGAGCACCGCGTCGCGTATCGCGACAAACAGCTCATGCGAGATACCCGTACTCTCGATGGTCGCCCCTACTGCAATATCATGCGCTAGCTGGTGAAGGCAAGCTTGGCTGGGAAACTCCTGACGACGGATAATCGGATTAGTGCAAAACGTCTCCAACATAGCCGTCATGACCCTTTGAAAAATCTGGTCATCCAACAGGCGCTCTTAGACGCTGGCGCTGGCTAGAGACTGCAAAAACAAATATATTATTACTAATAATATTTGCAGTTAAGTTATATTAACTTATATAGCAAAAAAAATATTACCTCCAAGTAATGTATACGCCGGTATCCTCGGCAGGCCCAACACTCGATACCTGTTGGTACTACTACTAGGGGGATCCTGAGATGCGACCAATAGTCTCAACTTGTCATCACGAGATAATACAATCTCGGTCGGAGGAATTGTGGAATCTAACGGCTCAGTATCCCCCTAGCAGCCTCTGTAACATTCCAGAATTTTAAAGTGTAATATTAAATATTTATTGATTTATATAAGTATTTAATGGATATGTTTATTATTGAATAAATAATTTTTAAATTTGAGTTGATATTGTTTAGTTAATTATTTGTTGAATAAATAATTAAATATTAAATATTTATTTGCATTATTAAATATTTATTGAATTATATAAGTATTTAATGACAATTTGGGTTGATGTGGTTTAGTTAATTATTTGTTGTATAAATAATTAAGGAGCTAAGAAAATTAATTGTTATGAAATTATATACTAATTTAATTTAATAATTAAGTTAGAGAGCTAATAATGATTAAATGAATTTTAGTATTTTAATTGAAATTTGTGATTAAAATAAGGTGTTAGTTGGATTAAATAAAATTATAATTATAAAGAAATTATAATTTGTGATAATGATTCATGTGTTAAAGTAATTTAATAGATTAGTATTTGAATTGATTATTTAATTTAATAGAACGGCAAAGTTATTGCGTATGCCTCACACAAAGGGTTGGGTTGTGTTCTTATGCAGAACGACAAAGTTATTGCTTATGCATCAAGACAACTGAAGGATTATGAAAAAGGGTATCCGACTCATGATTTGGAATTGGCTGCAGTAGTATTTGCTCTCAAGATATGGAGACACTGTCTCTATGGAGAGAAATGTGAAATCTACACAGATCATAAGAGTCTGAAGTATATTTTCACTCAGAAAGATTTGAACATGCGTCAAAGAAGGTGGATGAAATTGATAAAAGATTATGATTGTGAGATCTTTTATCATCCAGGCAAAACAAACATGGTTGCAGATGCCTTGAGTTGGAAAGGCAGAGAAAAGTTAATGTTGTTGACTGTTAAGGAGGAGCTTATTTCAGCAATGTCACGGTTAGAGTTGGAAATCAAATTTCCAAAAGAATTCGATGAAAGATGTTACCAGATAGAAGCTGGTCCAACTTTAGTGGACAAAGTGAAGAATGCTCAACTACAAGATGAAGAGTGTGGGAAAATCAAAGAGAATCTGATTAAGAGTAGTGATGTAAAATACAAGATCGATACCGAAGGACTACTACGGTTTGAGGGAAGAATCTGGGTTCCAGCAACACCAGAGCTGAAAGAAGAAATTTTGACCGAAGCTCATAGCTCAAAATATTCAATTCATCCAGGAAGCACGAAAATGTATCAAGATTTGCGTCGACATTTTTTGGTGGACGGATATGAAAAGGGATGTTACAGAATGCGTAGCGAAATACTTGACATGTCAAAGAGTAAAAGCCGAACATCAAAGACCCAACGGATTACTCCAACCGTTGGAAATACCGGAATGGAAGTGGGAACACATCACGATAAATTTTGTGGTGGGTCTTCCAACTACTCAGAGGGGATGCGATGTGATTTGGGTGCTAGTGGACAGACTGACAAAATCAGTGCACTTTTTACCAATAAAGATTAGATTCAATCTTGATCAATTGGCAAGATTGTACATTAAAGAGATCATTTCGAGGCATGGATTGCCATTATCATTTGTGTCCGATAGAGATCCACGATTCACGTCAAATTTCTGGAAGAGACTACAAGAATGCATAGGGACACAGTTGCGAATGAGTACAACTTATCATCCACAAACAGATGGCCAAAGAGAACGAACAATTCAGACATTGGAATATATGCTGAGAGCATGTGTCATGGACTTTAAAGGAAGCTGGGAATAACATTTACCATTGGTTGAATTTACTTACAACAACAGTTACCATGCGAGCATCGGCATGCCACCTTACGAGGTATTGTACGACAGAAAGTACAGAACTCCACTGTGCTGGGATGAAGTCGGTGAACGTCAACTGCTAGGACTGGAACTAGTGCAACAAACTGCTGACGTTGTTAAACTCATCAGGGCAAGATTGGTAGCAGCTCAAGACAGACAGAAAAAGTATGCTGATCAACATAGACAAGATCGTGCATTCGACGTATGAACTTTTGTATTCCTAAAAGTTTCTCCTTGGAAGGAGAAAATTCGTTTCGGTAAAAAAAGGGAAACTAAGTCCGAGGTTTATTGGACCCTTTGAAGTGCTGAGGAAAAGTTGGAGATGTAGCTTACGAAGTAGCTCTACCTCTAGAATTGGAAAACATTCATAATGTTTTTTATATTTCGGTGTAACGACCATATAAATCCGACTACAAACACGTGATAGAGTACAAACCGTTGCTATTCGAGAAAGATTTAACTTATGAAGAGGTTCCTATCCAGATAGTCGACAGGAAAGAACAAGTGCTCAGGAATAAAGTGATACCTTCTGTGAAGGTGATATGGAGGAACCACAATGCTGAAGAAGCTACGTGGGAACTCGAAGAGAAAATATTGAAAGAGTACCATGAGTTATTTGTTTAATCTGTGTCTTCGATTCTGGGGACAGAATCTTTGTAAGTAGAGAAGAATGTAACGAATTATTTGTTTGATGAGTTGTGATTCTGTGGACAGAATCCTTGTAAGGAGGGAATGATGTAACATTCCAGAATTTTAAAGTGTAATATTAAATATTTATTGATTTATATAAGTATTTAATGGATATATTTATTGTTGAATAAATAATTATTTAATTTGAGTTAATGTGGTTTAGTTAATTATTTGTTGAATAAATAATTAAATATTAAATATTTATTTGCAATATTAAATATTTACTGAATTATATAAGTATTTAATGGTAATTTGAGTTGATGTGGTTTAGTTAATTATTTCTTGAATAAATAATTAAGGAGCTAAAAAAATTAATTGCTATGAGATTATATACTAATTTAATTTAATAATTAAGTTAGAGAGCTAATAATGATTAAATGAATTATAGTATTTTAATTGGAATTTGTGATTAAAATAAGGTGTTAGTTGGATTAAATAAAATTATAATTATAAAGAAATTATAATTTTGTGATAATGATCTATGTGTTAAAGTAATTTAATAGATTAGTATTTGAATTGATTAAATTGATTATTTAATTTAATAGAAGTGTGACAAATAACCTTGCTATAATGGAGTTATTAAAATAAATTAAAAGAGTTTAATTTAGTTTTGCCAAACATGTCTTAATGCATAATAAGTCTTTAATCTAATGATGTTTTATCAAACAAGGAATAAGGATTAATCCATTTGTTTTAAATAAGTTTACTAAACAAGGTATAAGGGTTAATGAGTTATTTTATTTTGATTAGCCAAACAAGCCTTATGGCTTTTGATTTTCAAATAAAACATAACTGATATAATTATATTTATACTTATATTATATCATTAATATATATTATTACTATATACGTTATATTGTTAGTACGTATGTTAGAGAAGAAGACTCAGTTGAAGTTTACAGAGAGAAAAGAAGAGAGGAAGGAAGGCTAGAGAAATTGAGAAAGGAATTGGGGGAGAAGAAGCTTAATAATCAAAAGGATAATCTAACTCTAGGATATTATCTTCTTAATCAAAGGTAGGAGCTCAATCTGTTTCTTTAAAAGTTTAGTTTTTCTCTTCCCAAAAAGTCTCTGTAAAATATTTGTAAAAGAAGAATTGTTGATATGTATATATAGTTTAGTATAATAATTGTTTGTAAAAGGTTATTTCATGAATTTGTATGTGATTATAGAGAAATTAAGTCATGTATGTATGCAATTTGTGAATAAAACCATATTACAGTGTTTATATGAAAATATATATGAGTATGGCTTAGTTTAAAATGAAATTAAGGTTTGATTAATTGTTAATATATATAAATTAACTATTGAATTTGATAGAGTATGTATAATCACAACCATGGTATTTTGAATTAACTGTTTTGGTTGAAAAACAAAATCACAGTGTTGATTTTCATTGAAAACATCAAAAATGGAGTTTTTGCCAAAAACATTGAAATTGGGTGATGTAAATTTGTTGTTTATATTGTAGTATGGGTAGAAACATGTTAGGAGTACTTGAATTATGTTTACATGAAGTTTTTGTATGAATTTCATGTTAATTAGTCTGTTAGAAACGAGCTTGTAGGCCAAAATTGGCTTTTTCATATACGGTTGTCGAAGCTGTCAGTCGAAACTGTAGTGTGGCATCGTGGCTCGGCCCAGCAGTTCATTTCTGGTGCCGCAGCGCCATCGCCACGCTGCAGCGCGGCTTAGTAGTATAATTATCGCGCCGCAGCGCCATCCCTACGCCGCAGCACGACCCATAGTGTAAACTGTGGCGCCGCGGCGCGAGTCAGCAGAATGGTCTGACAGTGTACTTTTTATACACGAAATTTCAAGAAAAGTAATGTGATGATAGTAGGACTGTTAAATTATGTTTTCAGTATTTTTATATCACGAATAAGCATGTTACTAGCGATTAACTTATGTTTTTACTTGATTATGTAATTGAATAGTCAAACATACATGATGAATGTATTAGTTATGAGATAATGACTACGTATGTCATGATGACATATGTATATAGGATATTGTGATTCGAATTGTTCGGTTTAATCAACGAACAAGGCAAGTTTTCTAATCCTTTATCTTTATGAACTAATTATTGTTTCCAATTCAATTACCTTATAATGATGCAAGCTGTCTAAACTTTGGTTTGATGTTGAACACATTATTCTTGTATTTAACTTGTTGTTTAGCATGCACAACTATATATACTAATGTCGAACATTTCTAACGTTCAAATTGATATGCATGCTTAGTATTCAATTCTAATTAACCTTGGCTTAGTATTATTCAATCAAGGTATGTTATAGTTATTCAAATTGTATTCTATTATATTATTCCTAAAGTATGACTTTAGTGTACTATGATTGATTCAATCACGATTATTATATAGTATAATGTTATTGGTTTTATTCAACTACTCCTTAGTTGATGTTCGTTGAATTCCAAATTACCTTGAAAGATTATCTAAACCAAACTTCTTTTGGTGCGGACTTGTACTCTAAATACTGAGATGAACAACCCTATTATTATTATTATTAGGGGTTAACTTACGCATAGCGTTAAAATGTTTGTGCACAATACATTGTACGAAGGGATGATCCCCCTAAGTACGAGGTCCTTATAGTCTTATGACTGTTAAAGTTGGAGTTGAAAGATTACTTGCAACTGTGGACGTAGTTCATGGTCTTACGACCCTCAGTGATGTATATTTTCCATATTTTGGGATTTCAATTTCTGATTATTATTGATAGAGTATTATTCACTTTTGATGAGCCTATTTCAACAGTTATTATTGTTATATTCCTGTTGGTTCCATATTATATCTAGTGAGCAATTGTTTTGCTCACTCTTGCATATTTATAAACTCATTGCAGCTAAAGAAGAGAAGGTAGGTGAACCTTCGACTAGCAAAGGAAAGGGAAAAATGTTCAAGTGATGAAGACTTGTAATTTTACTTTGATTAAGATGTTAGACTTTTATTATGAGTGTATTAGACTTTATTTTAAAGAAGTTATGTAATGTTGTTCGCATTTGAATGATGATTAAAGGTTAGATAACCTGAGATATTTTTATTTAAGTTTAATCTTGTATGGGCAGATTTTATTATTCAATTTTATTATGATTGGGTAGTTAGAAATGAATGTTTTGATTAAGTGAACACCAAATCTTGAGGAAATGAAGTACCAGAATTTGGGGGTGTCACAGCCTCCAACTCAGCTATACGATGGTCTCGAAGCTTCTGAAATCGATCCTGTAATTTATTTTGCGACATTGAACATAAATGAAATCATTATATCAACTACCTAATATTAATAATTATATACATTAATTTCTATTAGTCTTACCCGTATAGCTAATGGTGCGGGAGACATTCTAGAATCCTTTAGCTTGTGGGCTCTATTCCAAAACTCTAGCATGGTAGGAGGTCGCCCCAAGCTATCCCGTATGGCCTAACAAATACATGAAAATAACATTTAATAATTACGATAATGATAATCGAATAACTAAAGAACTAAATTACGATACTTACCGACTTCACTTCCTTAAATGACCGTGAGCCGGTAGTATGTATGACTCAGAGCTGGCCACGATTCTTTTTTTGCCTACTCAAACTTTTTCTTGAAGTCAGCAGCATCCCAGTATACACACATAACCGCCCATGCTGCATCGGAGACTATGCGAGCCTGATGATCGCGTATGGTAGCCCCTGGTTGCTCAATAACTGCTTGGGCAGCCTTCTGTCTCATCTCATACAGCCAACCAGAATAGTTCTTGGTGATATGTGCAGTAATAAAACTATCTTCGGTTGCCTGTGAGACAATGTCCTCATATCTAAAATAAATCTATATAAATAATATTAAAATATTAGAAATTAATGATAATACTTAGAATCTTACTTCATTTTAGTTATGTAATTCGACTTACATGGAACTCAAACAACACAATAGTCATTATAGGGATTTCAGCATAAAAATGCACAGCGGAATTTAATAATTTACAAAGCAATTTTCGAAAACCAACAAAGGATCCATGCGAAAAAGAAATAATTCAGTGGTTTAGAATTTATACTGATTATAGAAAACTCTGAAACCTCTTCGAATCTGCAACGCAATCCAACCGAACAACGTCTCTATGGTATCCACACAAACGCCCCACGAATCGTCGCACGATCTGCATTAAAAAGAGCCGCGTTACTAGCCACCAAGGATCAGGATATTATTTTTTCTTTCTAGCCTCCCTCTAAGAGCGACTAGGGTTTCTTATGTTATGATTATTTCCCTAAATGGCTGCTATATATCATATTTATAGTAGTTAATAGGAATTAATCAAATACCTAATCTAATTAAAATAAATTCTGAATTTATATATATATATATATATATATATATATATATATATATATATATAAATATATTTATATCTTAATTAAGTCTTACTTAATTAATATACCTATATATAAATTATCCTATTAATTTAAATTCTATCAATCATATTGACATATTTAAATCTTTACAATTTAAATTAATTACGTTCTTTGTGTGTTACCCTATAGGTTATTATTACGTTGACAATAATTTTAAAATCATATTATAAAATTATAAACAGAGAGCGGCGTCTAGTAATGCATCATTGCTACCCAAGTAATAATAAGATCGATGATTCGATGCAACCTTTTCGTGACCAATGTTTCAATATAATTTTATCCTTTTAACTTTGACATCCTAGATTAAACTTGAGTCATGAAATGTGTCATACTCTTCATAATTTAATCTGAGTTTTCTTGAACAATGAGTAGACTATATGAAACAAATTACTATTTGAGCATGGCCATGCATTTCATAGTCCTACTCAATCAAGAGGCTTATGGATATCACCCATAATATATAGGAGGGTTAAATTTCATCTAGATCACTCATATTCCTTACACGATTCATGATGTACCCAATAATCACCTTTATAGTCCACCCTATTAAAGGTGACGTTTGATGATATCAAAGTACATAAATTTTTGTGTAGTAATATAGTGATTTCAGGTCGGAGGATCATTACATCATTGTCACTATGAGAATTGCTAATGACACTTCGCATAATGTTCCACATAGAATTCTCATGGTGGGTCTGTCAAGTACATCGTTCTCTAACACGTACCTATGCATTGACTTAATATATGACATATTTATGACCAATGAGATTTGGTCATCAGTTAATCCATATACTAGTCTCAATGTATCATTGTTGTCTCATCAACAATGATACTCGACTAGGGACATTTAAGAGCAATGATACTAATTATAATTATATTATCTCATGTTCAAGTCACATACTTGAAACTATATAATTTATATCATTATTCTAAGGAATTTTATTATGTTAATATTTATATAACGCAGTAAATAAAACCATAATAAAATCATCCATTTATTCAATCAAATATAATATCAAAATGTTAAGTAATTATATCAAATAATTGGATTCTAGGGCACCAACTCTAATAGTCATATAGTGTGCGTGATACTGCAAAAACTATGTGAATAACATACATCATGTAGGCAGGTGTGTCAAGCAAATGGCGTGTAACTTATGCTTAACGACCGGGTCCAAGATACTGTAATAATTCAAAATATGTGTTACTTTAATTCATGCAATCATATAAAGTAATTTATATTATTGAGTTATATAATAGTTGACACGTACTGCGCCGAGTCAACATCAACTATATCAACGTCTAGCTAGGCCGGCGGACGCCCAAATAAACTGAGGTTATTCCCTCGTTGACGTCGACGAACAATATCTGTATGTTTATATAGTATTTCACTATGCATTAAATAAAATTGGCATAATAAATTAAATTACAAAAAAAGATGGAAACTTACTAGATGATGACGACGTCCCGCCTTGGGAGCCGTTGCCAAGTCCTCTACGACAACCTCCGTAGAGACCTCCACCGCTGTTTCTAGCCATAATTGTGCTACTGTAATTAAAACAAATGAGAACATTAATTTCTACTAAAATTATCTTGATCCCAATATTTTTTTAGTAGTGTATTATACAAAAACAACAATAAGTTGAAGTTAATACTTAATACGTCGTCAAACCCGTCAGAATCAATATCAATTTCATCCTCAGATTCAGTCTCTTCCTTGCCCGTATCAATTAATGTTTCGTAATCTTCATCTTGTACAACAACATAATCTCTGACAATAATGTCATCATCAAATTCTTTATTATTGAGTACATTAATGACATCTTCTGCCAACATATCGTCATCATCTGGCAATACGTGGTTGGGATTGGTAGCGTGTTCTTGCAACGGGTCATCCGTTCCAAACAAATCAGTACCATCAAAAGCCTTGGTTTTCGTTGTGACAACAGTATACCAGGGGTTCTAGAATTTTTTACATTAGGAACATAGTACACTTGAGTTGCTTGGTTGGCTAATACAAACACGTCATCAGACTGTAACTTTGACTTGATATATATTGTGATGATTCTATTATGATCAACTTTAACACCCTTTTCATTATTAAACCAATGAAATTTAAATGTAACAACCTTTTTAACTACGGGATAATTGAGCACAACCACGTCTTCTAGTCGTCAGTTGTAATTGGACTAAGAATTTTGGTAACAGCTTCCCAACACGACAACGCCAGAATTGACTGATGTCAGTTCATTTAAGTCATCAACCTTAAATATGTACCCATTAACGATACAGCCGGGATATGAACTGAAAAGTTTGTACGGACCATAAATAACATCTCTAAAATGATTATAGGCATTATATTCTTCAACCCTTCTCTTAAACCACTGTTAAAAATTTTCATTGGTGGATGCTTCCAATTGTGTTGTAGTTAGTCCCGGGTCAGAAGCATACGCTTCATTTTTGAAAGAACTGACATAATAATAACAGGGTTAATTTCGCGATAACAGGGCGGGGAAATATTTTAAACTCGAAAAAAATAACGTTAGTTCCTAGAGGCACAATTGTTATCTAGAAGGGGGGTTGAATAGATATTTTAAATTCTTTTTTGAAATACTTGTTAGTTTTGAAAATGACTTAAACACAGTGGAATTGTGAGTTATTTGTTTCCCCTTTAAGATATAACGAGTTAATGAGTGTTAAACATTTATAGCAGTTATAGCAAGAATATAAACGACACAGTATTTTTAAGTGGTTCAGAGCACTTAAGGCTCCTAGTCCACTCTTCTACTCCTCGAGTAGGAAATCCACTAAGGATTTCTTTACATTTTTTAAATCTCACAGATTCCTTCTAGACCAGCAGTCTTGGAAGTTCTTAGTTCACTTTTGAACTCTTCATGTCCAGCAGACTTGGTACTTCACAGTTCACTTAGAACTCTTCAAGTACTTCTGACTTGGAACTTCTTACTTCACTTGATAGTAGTTACGTTCTTGTGTGGTGCTACTCATTTGCCTTTAAGCTTATGTTCGAAAGAACTGAGTAGCTGAGCAAGCTTTCTCTTTCAGATCGTAGAGTTGAGCGTTGAGTGTTCTTCAACGTTTTTGTTCAGTGATTCCGTATTTCTTTCATACGTTAATCTTTTGCATATATGATGCCTTTGAAATGTATCCGTTGAAGACATTCGCTAAAGCATTAAATGCATTTGACATTTCTGAACTTTGATGGAGACTTTTTGCACAACTTCTGCTTTGCAGTCTGGCTCTATGACACAGCAGACTGTTGTCTCACCTAACATCTAAAAAGGTGTTTTCTGCTGACCCTAAGTCCGTCCCTTAGCTTCTTCAATATGTTTCTTTGTTATATACTAAGGATTATTGTTATGTCATTGAGGCTGCCGAGAACTTTAACGTTTATAACTCATTCCATATTTGTTGTGATTTATTCTTTGAAAAAATAGACAAGGCTCGATGCTTCTTACACAAACAGATGAAGCTCTACGATTCTGATCGTGGTGTCTTGCCACCTTGGTACTTGATTCGATTCTAGCATATGATAACACTACGACTTCTCTTAAGGACTAGCACACTACGATCTTCACTTGCTTAACTTGCAGACTATACGCTTCCGAGAGCACACTACGATCTCTGAGTTGGCTTGGCAAACGTTTGGACCACTCTACATTTTTTGGAGAGGCCCTCCAAAGTAGACACACTACGATTCTTGATGCTCTACGATTCTGCCTTGGCTTCTGCAATCTCTTAATCACCTTGATAGACTACGATTCTGTTGAAGCTTATCTATTACATCTCAAGATATAGATCAACCTAAAAGCTTTGATCTTTTTATCTATACATTCATTTAAAGAATGATAAATATTAATAGCTCAGATCAACCTAACAATTTTGATCTACCACTAAGTCCTTGTACATATATTCCTTTAAGGACTTTACATATAATCATGAATATTTCCTTTTAACATCAAATTTAAATATGCAATCTCCCAAAAATCTCCCTGTAAGACCCCGAATTTTATGAAATAAAAGTATTTAATTTTTTTTTATAATTATTATTCAGTAAATGGTTGATAGAAAGTAAAGTTAAGGGTGATATATGAAATTTTTTCAAAATAAGCAAGTGGCTATAAAATACTTGTTGTTGTCGGGGAATATTCGTTCGGTCATGGAATATTCTTGTTGTCGGGGAATATTCGTACGACGTCGCAGCCATTTGTGGTCTCCATAATAGAATAATTGTCGGATGAAGAAAATGACAAGTTTGAGTTTTTATAAATAACGACGTAGTTGTTACCGTTAACACTGTTAGAATACTCGGTGGTTAAAATACAGTAATACGCATGGTTGCACAGTAGCACACGGTATTGCACAGTATTTTGAATTATTGATCCTTACGTAAGAAGGCACTACTCAATAATTGTTACATTAATTACTGTTTAATATTTTATTTTATTGATTCAATAATTGCTACGTTGATATTTTATATTATTGTTGTTCAATAATTGCCATTGCACTGTATCTCCATTATCAGATCAATAATTCATATTATTTGAATAATATTGTTAGATAGAATTATTGGCAACGTCTAGAAAGTTCTGTCAAGGAGAGGTTTGGTCACATAACTGCGCGCCAATAAGGAGAAATCCTTATCAAAAATCCCCCTCTTTCCTGGGAACTGCCTGGTTGTCATTATTGTTATTCTGTAATATTATTTATGAATAATTAATTATTAATTTATATGATAAGAAAATATTTATTTGATGTGGATATAAATGATGGATTTATTTATTTGTGTGGTTATAAATGAAGGAATTAATGTTGAAGTATTTTATAAGTATTTTTTCGGATTGGAGGTATTAAAAGAGCAAATCGGTGTTTTTAAAGCTCTATTGTGTGAGTTATAATTTTTAATTCGACTGTTGGATCGTTGTAATTTTTGGATATGTTATACATATATAAATTTAGTATATGTCCACAAATTTTGAACCGTTAAAAATGAACGTATAATTTGTTATGAATTTTAAGATGTGACTGGTTCAGAAATTGTTGAAGTTTTCGAATTTATCATTTTGGTGGAAAATTCTAGAATTGGTGGACCCCATTTTTGGTTGGTGAGAAATGTGCTCAAATTGAAATTCAAATGTGGTGGGTGGCAATAGTAGCAGGTAAAGCCATCAGGTAGCAGGTCAAGACTACTTCGGCGTGCTAACATTTTCCTATAAATAGAGGGCTAAGTTAGAATTAAAAATCACACCAGAAACATAATCTTTCTCTTTATATTATCGAGCGTATTTTTTGAGTATTTAGATATCTTGAGTGTTGCTATACGGCGCAAGTTCGTTCAACATTATATCCGATATTCAAGTCAGAAGTACTGCTCTTTTGAGGTAAGGGATAGTAATGGATATTGTCATTATTATAGTAAGGGATTTTAAGGGTTATTATGTTTTTCAGTTTCGTAATTTTTTCGGACCTTCAAAAATTCTGAAAAAATTTGAAATGATAATTTGATGAGTTTTCTTGATTGTGTCCAAAAATGGCAATTTTTGGATGTATAGATTAAGAGTTATGAATTTTATGGAAAAATACTATTTTAAAACTAAACCCTTATAACTCCTTGTGGTTAACTCCAAAATGGGTGAAATATTTATTGGGAGTACATGTATGTGATAGAAGTATACTCTGTAAATTTCGGAATTTTTGGACTAAAGTACAGTTTATGATAAATGTCTGAATATTCGGCTGTTTTGGCCATATGAAAAATAGTAAATGAATTTTAAAAATTCTGAGAAAAATATATGTTCAATATGGAACTATATTCTGCTAAATTCCAGAAAAGAAAATTTGTTTGTACTGATTTGGTATTTTTCATGAAAATAGACTAGTTATTAGTAAATGAATTAAATATGTTATGTGAATTAAGAAAATTGGAAAATAGGATTTTATGTCTTGAGAATCCTATATGAGGTATATGCAGATTTTTTATGAGGGTTTTGGTTATTGGTGATAAAATCTTATGAGTTTGACATTTTAGGATGATTAAATGCATTATTTAATAAAGTGTAAATAATTAAAATAAATTGTTTATAAGTTTAAGAAATGTTATTCTTTCAATATCATTATACCGAAATATTGGTATAGATTTTATTGTGGAATTTCTACATTTTTCATGTCGGGGTTACTATTCATGAGTTACTATTCACGAGTTACTATTCATGACAAAATTAGTTTCTTTTTCTAACTAAATTATTGTTGATTTATGAATCTTACTCTTGAAATTTAAATCTATATGTTTATTATATTGCTTTTATTTTTATATATAACATTTTTATAACTCTAATGATGATATTTCTCTTTGACTTGAGTGTAAAGATGGGTAGATTATTGGTATGATCGTGACTATGTGTTCTCTTTGGCCAGTAGTGCAAAGATGAACTATTGACTGGTATGATCATAACCATTGAATTTACAATAGAATATTTTTAGCTTAAGTGCAAAGGTGGATTGATCAATATGGTTATAATTATGGTTTATATACATTCTGAAATGATTATGTATTTCTTGGAGATATTAATATCTTTGGCCTGTAGTGAAAAGATGAATTATTGATGAATATCTTTGGCCCGTAGTGCAAAGATGACCTGTTGTTGAATATCTTTGGCCTGTAGTGCAAAGATGATCTTTTTTTGAATATCTTTGGCCCGTAGTACAAAGATGATTTGTTGATGAATATCCTCGGCCCGTAGTGCAAAGATGAATTTATTAGTATGATTATGAACAGGAACTGTGATTTGGTATAACCATGATCTTTGATGTTTCAAGTAAAGACATGTGATAAAAATTATCTTCGTCCTGGATGAGAAAAGTGTGTTGTATTTTATACATCATTTAGTAGTTATATTTGGTGAATCAAATAGGGTGAGGCAAACCCAACGTTGGAAGGCTATTTTGCCACTATCATACAAGATGTCTAATGCCATACAACCTCGCGTTATCATAAGACAAGGTTGTGTACATCCACTTGCTAAGTATATATACGAGCATTACCTATATGATCTTCGAGTTTTGTTGAAGTATAGTTCTCAATTAGAGACAGTGGAGATAGTCATATGTCAAGAGAAGACTCACCATTAGAAAGAATATGATAGTAATCTTCTCATTTTTCTTTGGGATCTATTGGGTCAACCAAGGATAATTCTGTGGGCATATGATATCTACCATAACCTAGACGCATGGCCTCCCATGTACGAAGGTTTCCTTGAGCACTTTCTAAAGGTTTTAATTTCTAAAATAGTTTTTGGCTGTACCTTTATGTAGGTGTCATTGTGACGTGTTATCCAAGGTTGGGATGAGATTCACAGTTGGTATATATTTGTATCAAAACTCACAACATATGTGCCGTTGTATTTTGCACGGCAATTGTAGTAATAAAGTGGTAGTTATTTTTTTGTACCATGTATTTGGCGATTCAAAATTGGTTGGATGGATTGGACCTATTTTAGGGGCGTTACACTCCCCCTATTTGATGTTGACATAACCAAGGAGATTTGTGTCATGATTATCAATTTTTAGATGCAGTTGTGTCATGACTTAGTGTTTCAGTGAACAACTGAAATTTCTAGAGAATAAGCATGAATTTATTGATGTTTGTAAAGACATATTACAATTAAGCTTAGTTACATCAATAGGAATTGAGTTCAACTTATCTCTATTTCACTTGCCTTTTGTTTCTTAGAGGGTTGGCATATTCTTGGGCTTTCCTTCTCCTGTTAACTTCGTTTGTCCATGTTATATCTTCCAGCTCGCTTTGACTTAGCGATTCATTATTTTCATGTCTGTTCATGAACGCAGGATCTCCAATAGGTAAGTGTATGTGTGTAGTGGTTGCACTTTGTGAGCTGGGCTCTTGACTTCTTATAGATTGAGCCATGATAATTTACTGTTGTTCAGGTCGTGAGGTCTGATGGTGAGGCTGTCTTGTAGGAGGGCTCCTTGACGATTGAGCGATGAATTTTCATATGCCTCTGCCCTTGCCTTTCTCTTATTTTCCTTTATTCTCCCCCTTTATGTCAGCATTAAGGGTTCGAATATCTTCAAATAGGCGAGTCATGCCTTGGACAATTTCGTTAAGCTGAATCTTGGATTGAGCAAGGTCTTCACGGTTTTCTTGAATTAGAGAATCAGTTCGAACTTCCCTCTTTTGGAGAATGGCCAAGAAATTTTTGGTCTGTTTCATTTGGCCTATGGGGAATCCTTGGAATTCTTTTATTGTGGTTCGTAGACTCGTAAGACTTTCTATTATAAGGTTGTTCTAGGATTCCTGAGTATTCTGCAAGACAAAAACAACTTCCTGGTGTTTCTTAGCAGCTTAAAAGTAGATTTCATCCATTTCATTGATACTCTGAATCATCTCCTTTATAATCTCCCTAAGCTTCTTTGAAAGTTCAAAACTTAGGTTGATTGGGAGAGTGTTGGCAGCATCAATCAAATGAGTCAGCCTTAGGTGAACAAGGTCTGAGTGAACTTCAAGGTCTTCTTGTATGTCTTTAGTCACCTTCTTGGATGCATCAGACAACTCTATTTTGGTTGGAAGATCTGATATAAGCTCAAGGGGTTGTTGATTGTTTGGAGGAGTGGCTCTTATGTATTGATCTTGCATAGTGTATAGATCAAGATTGAAATACTGATTAGTGGATGAGAAAGGGACATCTGATAGAGGGGCTGGTGTGTGTGGTTGAACTTCAGATGGAGGTGACTCTACGAATTGAGCATGTGACTCTATGATTGGATTTGGATCAGTAATCGTAGAGTGAGAGATGATAGGAGATTGGATCAATATAAAGTTGGGCACATTTGGTTCATCAGTTATAGAATGTTGGGATTCTGTAACTGGAAATTGATTGAGTGGATGAAGAATCACTTCCAACCATCTTGGTAATTCATAGAATTGGTTAAAAAAATGATGGTGGACAGTGATTAACCCTACAAGAGATGGGAATAGTTTGTACCTCATGCCCATTTTCTGAAGAGAGGTCATTGGTGATCAGCTTTTGGGAAAAGTTGAGGTTGCCTGGGAATCCATAAGCTAGCACCGAGATTTCTGGATAGGCTTTGAAGGTCCAGAATATGTGATCCCAGGAGTTGAGAATTTTGGCTCAATGAAAGGGCATCATAGGTAGATAGGAGAATAGTTTATTGCAGTTGGCTCTTATATAACCATAACAACCCACAGCTATAATCTCAACTTCATCATCCTCTTCTTCTTCTATGTCTTCATGAGAAGATTACACTACATCAATTATATCCACTTGACTTCTTTGCTCTTCTGCTCTCTCATTCTCCATAGCTTCACTCCTTTCCATTTCTGTAGTTTCTGAAGCTAGAATCTCTTGAGGGACTGAGGAGGATTCAGGATGATCTCTTGGCAATTATTCCTCAGCTGTAGCCTTTTCTGACATAGGGACTTCATGAGGCTCCCCCTCAACTCAATCATTCATTTGAATTTTAACCAGCTCCCCCTCAGTTTGAGCATTCTCTAGTGTAAGAACTTTAGGCAGCTCCCCCTCAACTTGAGTTATGTTCTTCTTACTTACTTCGGATAGCCCCTTCTTAGCTTCGGGTAATCCTTTCTCAGCAGCTATCTTTCTGTCTTCTTCTTTTAGCACTCCTTCATTGACAAGGATGTACTTCTTGACCAATTTTCTACTTGGCTTCCTAGGTTAATCCACGACCTCAACACTTTCTTCACCTTCAACTCTGAATGGTTGATCAGCTTGAGAAGTTGTTGCAGCATCCTCTTCGGAAGTGGTGTCTAGTCTGGACTCTACGATCGGTAGAGACTCTATGATCGAAGAGAAATATAGCTTCTTTGACTTGTGGTTGTGTTTTCCCTTCTTAAGAAGTTGAGAGATGGTAGATATGTCTTCATCTTCCTCAGACTGTTGTTCTTTCCTCTTCAAATTTCTCAAAGTTTCAGTGTCAGAACACTGTTGAGGTGCATCGGCAGTTGAACCTTGAGGTTCCTCTGCCATTTGAACCTTCATTTTTCTCTAACCCTTGTTTTTTATGACCAAAGTAATGGGTTCCTCCTAGTTGATTTCTTTTTCTTCTTCTTCAGTTTCCTTTAGAACTGACATATTCCCTGGTATCCCAGACTCTTTCGCTTCACCAGTTCTTCAACTGGATTCTGACATCATCGTGATATATTCTGCTGGATTTCTTTTCCAGTTCTCAAACAGCTGCTGGGTCATTCTTCTGTCTGGATTGATGGATTCTCCTTCATCATCCCCAATCTTATCACCTAATGCTGACTGTAGGATGATACTTATAAACTGTCTGTAGAGCATCTTTCTAGAGCTCTTTGATTTCTTTGAACTGAGTATCCATTTCCCAATCCAATCAATGAGTAAGGCTCCATAGTTGAGTTGAATCCCACAACTGATTGTTGTCATGAACTTAAGTTGCATTTCGTTCACAGAGTCATCGCCAGAGCTCTTGTAGCATATGCATTTCCAAACAATGTCAGCCAAAAACTCATACCTTTGGGGAAACTCTTTCTTTTTGTACCCTTTGACAGTCGAAAACTTCTTATGATGCATCTTCTTCAGTCCTTCATGAAAATCGATGCCTTCCATGAATGGAAATCTTTTCGATTTGAAACCTAGGGCAAGGTTTATATCTTCAGCTGTGAGTTTGATTTCCATACCCTTGACTTTTGTGGTTATAACATCATTCTCAAACACTCCATTTCTGTGGAAATCTTTTACTAGCTTAGGGTAGATCCATGTTCTGGTACCCAGAGCCTCTTCAAGACCAGCTTTCTTCAATAGAGACAGAATCTTATGGAATTGAGAGTTAGATGTCTTGAACTCGTCGAAGCAGAGTCTGTAACAAGTTATAACATTTGAAGCCGCCATTGATTTCTTTACACTGGTTGGGCGTTTTTGAAGGTTAGGGTTTCTGTTGGTAAAGAGAGAGGAATAAGTTTTTTGAACTTCTGATTTCAAAAATATATTTTCAAATTGTACTTGTATCTTCCCTCCTCTCGATCTGCTTATTGGGGCATGTGTCATGTTCTGCTTCACTCTACGATTTTTACTGATATATATACTGAATTGCCCTTAGCTCCTATTAAGCTATTGTATTCTTTGGGAGGACTACGATCGTCGAGGTAGCACTACGGTCATTGAGGTAGTCTTTACGATCGTTGAGTCTGCACTGCGATCGTTGACTGCCCTGGTCCTTGTGATAAATTCTGACTAAGCATACCTTTCGAATCTAGGTAGCTCAGGAAGGGCCAATCTCTTAGAAGGATCTAAGGATCAAGTTTGTCCCTGAGGCGCTTAACAGATAGATTTCTTGAATTTGTTGAAGATGATGTCATCACAGGATGCTTCTTTGTCGTGTCGAGACAGCTCTACGATCGTGGTCCTTCATGTCATGGCAACTCTACAATCGTGGACTTTCTTTAGTCATCTCTACGAATATGAACATAGCCTTTATATCTGCATGGTTAGCATAAACTAGAGCATAGTTTTTATGGTTGTAGATTTAACATGCCTAACTCACTTATTAATTTATTAAATCTGGATTCATCTAGAGACTTTGTAAAAATTTCAGCAAGTTGATTTTCAGTAAGGATGTATTGTAAAGATATGGTTCCATTTTGAACATGATCTCGAATAAAATGATATCTTATTTCTATATGCTTAGTCCTAGAATGCATGACAAGATTTTGTGTTATTGCTATGGCACTTGTGTAATCACAATAAACATGTATAGATTTGAAATCAAACATATAGTCTGCTAGCTAATTTTTCATCCATAAGATTTGAGCACAACAGCTGCCAGCAGCAATGTATTCAGCTTCTGCAGTTGAAGTAGATACTGAGTTTTACTTTTTGCTAAACCAGGACACAAGTCTGTTTCCTAGCAACTGACAAGTGCCACTGGTACTTTTTCTATCTATTTTGCAACCTGCAAAGTCAGCATCTGTATATCTTGTTAGTTCAAAGGAGGACTCCTTGGGATACCAAAGTCCCAAGTGAGGTGTACCCTTGAGATACCTGAAGATACTTTTTACTGTAATTAAGTGTGATTCTCTAGGATTAGCTTAAAATCTAGGACATATGCATGTTGCAAATATTATGTCTGGTCTACTGGTAGTTAGATATAGAAGAGAGCCAATCATACCTCTGTATTGAGTTATATCAATACTTTTACCTTTTTTATATTTTTCAACCTTGGTTGCTGGAGCAATTGGGGTTTTCATGGGAGAGAGCCAATAATTATTAATTTGTGTCTTCTTACGTAAGAATCAATAATTCAAAAATACTGTGCAATACCGTGTGCTATTGTGCAACCACGCACATTACTGTATTTTAACCACCGGGTATTCCAACAGTGTTAACGGTAACAACTACGCCGTTATTTATAAAAACTCAAACTTGTCGTTTTCTTCATCCGACCGTTTTACATTATGGGGCCCACAAATGGATGTGCCATCGTACAAATATTCCCCGAAAGCAAGAATATTCCTGACCAAACGAATATTCCCCGACAACAATGAATATTTTATAATCACTTGCTTATTTTGCAAAATTTGCACATTTCACCCATAACCAAAGCAGTATATCAAATGAACACCTTATTATTCACAATAATAATTAGAGGAAAATTTGATTTTTTATTAATAAAAAGTTGGGGTCTTACAACCTCCCCTCCTTATAAAATTTCATCCTCGAAATTGACATACGTACCTGGTGTTTCAAAAAGGTGAGGGTACCTCGCTTTCATTTCCGATTCCAACTCCCAGGTCATTTCCTCAATAGCATGGTTTCTCCACAAAATCTTGACTTGTGGTATAACCTTTGTGCATAAGACATGCTCCTTCTTATCTAAGATCTTGACTGGTACCTCCTCGTACGTTAAATCTTTAGTTATCTCATTTGGTTCTAACCCAATAATGCAGTTAAGGTTGTCCACATATACGTAACTTCGATACGTGAAAAACGTTATGAACACGCGACATACTTAGAGGTAAAGCGAGTTCATAGGCCACAGTTCCTACTCGATCGAGTATTTCAAATGGACCAATAAATTGAAAGTTTGAGCTTTCCTCACATCGCTGATTCTAGCTTTTGGAATAATGACTTCTTGCACCTTCTTCTTCATATTCATCAGCTCCGGGTCTGTGACTTTAGCAGCTTTAACTTTATCGATTAAAGTCGATTCTAATTGTATACTCGTTATCTTCACGTAGATTCTCAGAGTCTTTAACTCTATCTCCATCTTTTGTAAGTCATACGAAATGGGTCTTTGTGTTAACAATATATCGGACTCGTAAACACATATGATCTTCTACTTAATGCGTCAGCTACCACGTTCGCTTTTCTAGGATGGTATTGAATGGTATGGTCGAAATCTTTCAATAGCTCGATCCAACATCGTTGTCGCATGTTGAGTTCTTGGAAGCTCTTCTCACATTCCTCGCTCCATTCAAATTTTGTATCTTTTCGAGTCCGCTGAGTTAATGGAGTAGCGATTCGAAAAAATACTTCCACTAATCTTCGATAGTAACCAGTTAAGTCTCGAAAGCTACGTATTTCGATTACTGACTTAGGTTGCTCTCAACTATGACTCATATCCCAATCTTTGATAGCACGTCACAATGGCACCTATCAGTTTATCACCGCACGAATATGACGTCCCCTACGGAGAGTCTGGCTTCGGTGCATTCCACAAAGGAAGTCACCAGATAAAGACTAGGGTACCAACTCCTGTAGTTGGGTTTTTAACTCCTGAAGTTCAATAGAAGCCATTTGATATGAGATTTTAAAAATGGGTTTTGTACCGGGTTCAAGGTCAATAAAAAATTCAATATCACACTCTGGGGTAAGCCAGGAAGTTCTTCAAGAAATTCACTAACAATAGAAATATTATTCAAATCTGACGTGTTTTTGTTCAAATCTATAACATGGGCTAAGAAAGCTTGACATCCAGTTTTTAATAAACGAATGGATTTATAGCTTGATATAACTGTGATTGACTTTAGTGGTTTGGTTGCTTGAATTCGCATAACTGGTTGGTTAGGAATATGAAAACTAATAACCTTACGAAAATAATCAATTTTGGCATGATGAGTGGTTAACCAATCAATCCCTAAAATTACATCAAATGTAAGTATCTTTAAAATTATAAGATTAACAAGTAGGGTGATGGTGACAACTTAGATCAAACAAGATTTATAACTGTAGATGTAACGGAGGTTTCACCCAACAAAGTTTCAATAGATAAGTCAAAGTTTAATTTCTCAGGGGTTAAGTTCAAACATTGAGTACAAGCAGGAGAGATAAAAGAATGGGTAGAACCGGTATCTATTAAGGTATAAACTTCACAAGAATTTATGATTAACTAACTCGTGATAACTTCGTTCGGGTCCTCGTCACGAAAAATGCTCTCCTTTAAACTACCGACTTTGTTTTGTCAGTATCTGTCTTTGGTGCCACCGTCCCAGCTGGACTTGATTTTGCTACAGGACAAAATCGAGCTATATGACAGTCTTTTCCAAGACTAAAACATACATTAGAAGGTTGTGAACAGTTTGGACTTATATGCCCCTCCTCTCTGCATCTGTAGCATCTAACTGGCGGTCGTTCTCCTCCCCTAGAATTTGTTATTGGTGTTAGTGCTACTGTCGATGTCTTCCCGTCATCGTTAAATCTTCTCTTCTTGAAATTTCAACTTGAATCATTTCTTCTATTATGTTGGCCATGATTACCACCGAAGTGGTTACTATTTCTGGCATGATAATTTAATCCACGATGGTTATCATTGTTCCGATGACTGCTGCCACCGGTATAACCCTGGTTATGGTCCCTCGGTTGAACATACTTATTATCTCGCTCTAATAATTGAGTCATATTGACAACATCTGAATATCGAGAAAATTTCTAAGAAATAAGGTATTGCTGAATCTCGGGTTTCAGACCTCTCAGAAACATTCTTGTCATACGTTCCTCATTCTCTACCAAATGAGGTGCAAACCTAGATAACTCTCCGAACTTAGCCTCGTATTGGGACACAGTCATGTTTTTCTGTTCTAGTCTAATAAACTCTACCTCTTTCATATAACGAATACTTTTAGGAAAGTACTTATCATTGAACATTTTCTGAAATGTTTCCCAAGACATGTTGAGTGCGGCTGGCTGGGTACGCTTCACAGATTCCCACCAGTAATCTGCCTCACCACAGAACATAAAGGTGGCAAAGGGAATCTTTTGTCCCTTTTTGCATCCCAAGACATCAAATATCTTCGTAATTTGCTTAACCCCATGTTTCCGCCTTGATCGGATTCGGCTTTTCCACAAATTCTGGTGATCCCAACTCTTTGAAGTGCTTGGCTGTGACAAGCTACACGTTGCTATCATTTCCACCCATATTTTGTACATGAGTCTCCCTCGTCTAATTTTGCATGAACTGCAACAAGCTTTTAAACATTCCATCATTCATTATTTTTTCGGTAGTGTTGTTTACAGGAGGAATATTATCTTCATGTTTCACATTCCCCTGGTTAGTGATTAAAGGTGTCTCAACGGTCTCATACACTCCATTATTAATATATCCAGTTGTCATTCTCAAATACTGCCACAAAATAAGGGTTAATTAACAAATTAACATATCACATATTAACCATATGCTCTGACTGACCAACCAAATAAGCTTAGGTAGGACACACTAGCGAAGGATTTACTCGTCTCTCCCCTCCTAGTTCTATTCTCCGATATCTGCCAGAGACCATATTCCTAAGCTCTGATACCAACTGTGACGCCCCCAAAATAGGTATACATCACCCATTCTGAGTCGCCAAATATATGGTACATAAACAACTACAACTTCATTATTATAATTATCGTGCAAAATATGACAACACATATATTATGAGTTTAAATATAAATATTAACTTCTAGATAGTATTCAAGCTCAAATAAGTCCTCATTACAATTATTGAAACACTATTTTACAAAATAGTGAGGACTGCTAAACAACTATCTTGATCCATCATTCCATACCCCGACTAGTTCCTGCTATATTCTCTCCTCCTGAGAAGAAAAATGGAACAAAAAGGGAATGGGTGAGCTCAACTAGCCCAGTAAAGAATATTATGACTAAGATAATATACAACAAATTATCATTAGCCTTCAACAAATTAGATAAAATATAATGGACAACAATTTTTAGATCAATAACTGCAGCAGAAATAATAATTCATTAGAAGAGTTAATTAGAGAATGAAGTCTACTATCTTCTATGATTTTAAAGTCCATCATTAATATTTTATCCCTGTGACATCAATCAATATACATCTTGAATCAAATATTCATCTCTGCACTACAGGCCAAAGATATTCATTTGTATCACCAGTTGGTCATGTTCATCTCAACACCTATCCATCTTAGAACTACGGGCCAAAGATATTCATCAGGTAATCATTCATCTTTGCACTACAGGCCAAAGATATTCAGTTATATCACCATTTAGGACCGAGGATGATGAAAAATATTTTAAAGAAACGAATTCAGTGAGATAGAAGGACAAGAATTAGGGATTTGTACTTTAGATAATCCAAGTTCAAAAATACTCCATAATAAAACATAGTGGAGTAAAATTCAAGAATGAAGATCAAAACATGGATACAATCAAAGATAGTAACCATAATAGATATCTTGGACAAAGAAGGGGAGATTTGTGTTTCCCTCTGAGATTCAATATATTAGTGTTTTGGGCATTGAGGGGGTTATCAACACATTTCTGGAGGGTTTGGCTCAGGTAAGAATCCCTAATTTTTTTTATATAATGCGCTTGGTCATTCTTCTGTCTTTTTCTTTCTTCAGATTTCCACTGCATCTGTATAGTTGTTCTCGAGGGCTCATTTTTATGACCAATTGAAGCTTAATCATGAGGTTGTGCACCACCTATAAAAGAGTGGGTAGAACTGGTATATAATAAGGTATAGACTTTGTAAGAATTTATAATTAACTAACCAGTGCTAACTTTATTTGGGTTACTCGCTTTTTGAGAAGTCAAGAAAAATGCTCTTCTTGAAACCACCGACTTTGTTTTGCCCGTATCTGCCTTTAGTGTCACCGTCTCAGCTGGATTTGATTTTGCTACAGGACAAAATCTATCTATGTGATTGTCTTTTCCACAACTAAAACATACCTTGGAAGTTTGTGAACAATTTGGACTTATGTGTCCCTCCTCTCCGCATCTGTTGTATCTAATTGGTGGTCGTTCTCCTCCCCTAGAATTTGTTGTTGGTGCTGGTGCTGCTGCCGACGTCTTCACATCATTGTTAAATCTTCTCTTCTTGAATTTTTCCACTTAAATTATTTCTTCTATTATCTTGGCCATGATTACCACCGAAGTGGCTACCATTTATGGCATGATAATTTCCTCCACTATGGTTATCGTTGTTCCGATGATCGTTGCCACCGGTACGATTATTATCGTGTTAATGCTCATTATCTTTTGGTTGGGCTGGCTTATTATCGCGCTCCAATAATCGAGCCCTATTCACTACATCTGAATACAAACATAATTTGTGGGAAATGAGGTATTGACGTATTTTGGGTCTCAAACCTCGCAGAAACATTCACGTCATTCTCTCCTCATTATCAACCAAATGGGATACGAACCGAGATAACTCGGCAAACTTAGCCTCGTACTGCGACACGGTCATATTGCTTTGCTCCAACTTGATAAACTCCACCTCTATCATATGACGAATACTTTTTGGAAAGTACTTGTCATTGAACAGCTCTTGGAACTTCTCCCAAGACATTTTGAGTGCAGCAGGCTGAGTACTTTTACTGATTCCTACCAGTAATATGCCTCTCCTCGCAACATGAAGGTGGTAAAAGGAACCTTTTGCTCCTCGGAGCATCCCAAGGCATCAAATATCTTGGTGATATGCTTTATCCACATCTCCGCTTTAAGTGGTTCTGGCTCTCCCAAAAACTTCGGTGGTCCCATCTTCTTGAACTGCTTAGCGGTGAACATCTGAGAGTTGTCAGTGTTTCCACCTACATTTTGAACAGGAGTCTCTCTCGCCTGATGTTGCATGAATTACATAAAGCCTCTGAACATCACATCGTTCATCATCTGATCGGTGTTTTTGTTTACCTGAGGATTATTGTCTTCCTGTTGCACATTATCATGGGTATTGATCGTTGGTAACTCAACGGTCGTATGTGCTTCATTGCTAATCTCAACATTTTCATATACCATTTTCAAACACTGTCACAAAACAAGAGTTAGTTGACATGCCACATATTATCCCTATATTCTGACTGACCAATTAAATACCAAATAAACTTAGGTAGGTCATACTAGTGAAGGAATTCCCCGTCTCTCCCCTCCTAGTTCTTGTCTTACATCTCAGCCAAGGATCATATCCCTAAGCTTTGATACCAACTGTGATGCCCCCAAAATAGGTATACATCACCCATTCTGAGTCGCCAAATACATGATACATAAATCAAATACAAACTTCTTTTATACAATACGACAACAGCGTAGCTTAGAGTTTTTACACGAATATTGTCTCATATACAGTATTCAAAATCAAATGAAGTTCTCATTACATTTATTATCACACTATTTCATAAAATAGTGAGGACTACTATAGCCACCATCTCGGACCGTCACTCGGTTCTCCGACTAGTCACAGCAACATCTCATTTCCTGAAGAGAACAATGAAAGCAAAATGGTGAGCTCAACTAGCCCAGTAAGAAATATTATGACTAAGATAATGCAGAATAAATTATCGTTAGCCTTCAACAGTGTTAAACTAATAAAATATAATAAACATCAAGTTTAACTACAGCGGAACAAGTAATCCATTATAAGAGTCAAGTAGAGAATGATATATACTATCTTCTATGATTTAAAAAGTTTTTCATCAATTTTATCGATGAGACTCAGTTTAATAAATAAACCGCATCATCGAATCATCCATGCACTATGGGCCAAGGATATTCATGTAATCATCAATGGTCATGATTATACCGAATAATCCATGGTCATAATCATACCAATAGCTGTCCATCAATGCACTACGGGCCAATGAGAACTTTTACCACATCATTTATAACATTACGGGTCATGATTATACCGAATGATCCCTGGTTATAATCATACCAATCAACAGTCCATCTATGCACGTAAACCAAATATGACTTTCATCATAATATAAGCATGAGGATGATGACAATGATATAAGAATTCAATTAAAAGAAAGCAAAGGATAAATTTTAAAAGATTTATAACTTAATTTATCAAAAATTTAATAATGTCCAAATTGTCAGCATGATACTGCTTTGTAGAGTAAAATTCAAGAATAAAATTTTATCAAAAATGATTTAGACAGCAAAGAAATCAATTTTTGTCATGAATAATTCCCCGAGTGAATAGTACCTCGTGAATAGTACTTTGGGAATAGTACTCCATGAATAGTACACCGGCATGAAAAGTGCTCCAAATATCCAAATGAATAATATTCGAGTGAATAGTAACCCGTGAATAGTAACTCGTAAATAGTACTCCAGTATGAAAAGTGCCCCGAATACCCGAGTGAATAATATTCGAGTGAATAATAACTGGGTGAATAGTAACTCGTAAATAGTAACTCATAAATAGTAACTCGTGAATAGTATTCTAGCATGAAAAAATCAATAATTATCAAGAAAGCTCAGAATAATATTTCCATGAAAAGATACTGGATGAAGCGCAAATATCAAGGATATTCTACTAATTTTACGGAGTATATAAGAAATACTTCAACAAAATGAGTGTAGAAGTAGGAATACGAAACGAAATAATACTACTTATATACTACAAAGTATGGAAGAAAATATTATTTCATACGAATATTGAATGAATATAATATGCATGCGAATACGAAAAATAATCTCTTATGAATATGAAATTAATTATACCCCTTACCTAAGAAGAAGACTGTATACTGAAATAGTAAAGTAGCAGACTTCTCTTCTTCTTTCTTTCTATATCTTCTCTCTCTATAATTACTCTTGTGAGTCTTAGTGAATTGGTGAGAATGAAAGAAGAATGAGCTTCTATTTATAGTAAATTTAGTTTCGATAATTTCACGTTTTGGGGATCGAAATATTACAGTATAATACCTTCATCTTTTCCTCTATTTTTAATTTAGTCCTACAAGTATTATCAAACTTGCACCACCTCCCCTAATAGTACATCATGTGAATCCATAGTTCAGTCATGTGAATCAATAGTTTTATACATGTTAAAAAAATAGTTATAGTATAGTACATTCATCTATACCTCCATTTTTAATTTAGCCATTCAAGTATTATCAATCTTGCACCACCTCCCCTAATAGTACATGCATGTGAATCAATAATACATAAATGTGAACAAATAAATATAAGCATGTGAAATAATAGCAATTAATTGCTCATTTATCCGATTAATTACCCGATTGGTCAATATAACCTTATCGAAATAAATGTCGATTTCCACTAACACTAATAATCCCAACACAATGGAAATATCAATTTAATCTTTAATCAACACCAACTTATTCATCATTAATATATAACTCACAATATTTAATAAGCAGATCATTCCCAAGAAAGAGGAGGCTTTCTGATAACGATTTCTCCCTATTGGCGCTCAATTAGGTGACCAAACCTCTCCTCGACATAACTTTCTATACATCGCCAATATTGCAAATAATAATATGAATAACTTTGTCGTCTCAATTATTGATTTAATAATAATAAATATTATAAAGATGATACTGTGACAATAATTGAATCAATAATATTAGAGATATTATGCAGCAATTACTGTAGCAATAATTAAGTATAACTGAGTGACTTCTCACGTAAGAATCAATAATCAATACCTTGTGCTACTATGCAACCACGCGTATTGCTGTACTTTTACCACCGGATATTTTAACAGTTTAACGGTAAAACATTCGCTGTTATTTTTATAAAAGATATTTCTATCATTTTCTAACTACGACAATACTTCTGTTGTGGGGCCCACTAATGATGGTATCGTCGTAGGGATATCCCCTGACAAAATGAATATTCCCCGATATAAAGAATATTTTATATCAACTTGCTTACTTTGCAAAATTTTCAAATATTACCCTTAACTTTAACCTTTTATCAATTTAACCATTTACTAAATAGAATAACAATTATCAAAAAATTGAATACTTTTATTTCATAAAATTCGGGGTCTTACAACTTTAATTACCGCATTTATAATTACTTCATAGGTGTGTGTACATAGTTTATTTTGTGCATATCATCAGTTTGGCGCCGTTTGTGGGAATCGAAAAGATTTTTACCTTCCAACATCTAAACCAATGACGATTACAACCAGGTCAATGAACCAACCTGAGGATAGTCCACGACTAGAGGAGGGTGCTCTTCCGCACACTAACCCCGTCTCAAATTCTTCAACTCTAAATCCACAGCAAATGTTGGAGACCATGCAACAGTTAGCTACCCAAAACATGCAGATACTGCAACTCTTGCTCGCCGGACAAGGAGGAGGAATACGAATAGGAGGACCACAAGGAGCTCCACCCCATGGACATCATGGAGCTCCACACAGGGGGGCCATTATCGATCTCATTATCGCACTCCAATAACTGAGCCATATTCACTACATCTGAATATAAACAAAGTTTGTGAGAAATGAAGTATTGACGTATTTCGGGTTTCAAACCTCGCAGAAACATTCTCGTCATTCTCTCCTCATTATCAACCAAATGGGATGCAAATCGGGACAACTCGGCAAACTTAGCTTCGTACTGCGACACGTTCATATTGTTTTGCTCCAGCGTGATGAACTCAACCTCCTTCATGTGACGAATACTTTCGGGAAAGTACTTGTCGTTGAAAAATTCTTAGAACTTCTCCCAAGACATATTCAGTGCAGCAGGTTGAGTACGCTTTATCGATTACCACCAGTAATCTACCTCTCTTCGCAACATAAATGTGGCAAAGGGAACCTTTTGCTCCTCAGAACATCCCAAGACATCAAATATCTTGGTGATCTGCTTTATCCACGTCTCTGCCGTAAGTGGTTCTGGCTTTCCCAAAAACTCTGGTGGTCCCAGCTCCTTGAACTGCTTAGCGGTAACAAGCCGTGCGTTTCTATCATTTCCACCCGTATTTTGTGCACGAGTCTCCCTCATCTGATTTTGCATGAATTGCAAAAAACTTCTAAACATCCCATCATTCATCATTTGTTCGGTAGTGTTGTTTACAGGAGAAATATTGCCTTCATGTTGCACGTTCCCCCGGGTGGTGATTAAAGGTGTCTCCACTGTCTCATTCACTCCATCGTTAATATTTCCCGCTACCATTCTTAAATACTGCCATGAAACAAAGGTTAATTAAACAAATTAACATATTATCCCTATACTCTGACCGACCAAATAAATACCAAATAAGCTAAGTCATGTCATACTAGCAAAGGAATTCCCCATCTCTCCCCTCGTAGTTCTTGTCTCACATCTCAGCCAGGGATCATATCCCTAAGCTTTAATACCAACTGTGTCGCCCCCAAAATAGGTATACCACACCCATTTTGAGTCTCCAAATACATGGTACAGAAAGAAAACTATAACTTCAATAATACAATTGTCGTCCATACGAATACAAAAAATAATATCTCTTCTGAATATGAATAAATAATACCCCTTACCTTAGAAGAAGACTGGATACTAGAATAGTAAAGTAGCAGAATACTCTTCTTCTTTCTCTCTATAGCTTCTCTCTCTATAATTGCTCTTGTGAGTCTTAGTAAATTACTGAGAATGAAAGAAGAATGAGCTTCTATTTATAGAAAAATATAGTTTCGATAATTGCACATTTTGGGCCTTGAAATATTATAGTATAATACCTTAATCTTTTCCTTCATTTTTAATTTAGTCATGCAAGTATTATTAATCTTGCACCACCTCCCCTAATAGTATATCATGTGAATCAATAGTACAATAATGTGACTCAATAGTTCTATACATGTGAAAAAAATAATTACAGTATAGTACTTTCATCTATACCTCCATTTTTAATTTAGTCATACAAGTATTATCAATCTTGCACCACCTCCCCTAATAGTACATGCATATGAATCAATAGTACACAATGTGAACAAATAGTTATAAGCATGTGAATTAATAGCAATTAATTGCTCATTTATCCGATTAATTACCCGATTGGTCAATATAACCTCCAGACATCAATTATTATCAGAATAGATGTCAATTTCCATTAACACTAATAATCCCAACACAATGAAAATATCAATTCATCTTTAATTAACACGAAATTATTCTTCATTAATATTATAACTCACAATATTTAACAACCAGATCATTCCCAAGAAAGAGGGGGCTTTCTGATAAGGATTTCTCCCTATTGGCGCGCAATTACGTGACCAAACTTCTCCTCGATGGAATTTTCTAGACATCGTCAATATTGCAAATATAAATAACTTTGTCGTCTCAATTATTAATTTAATAATAATAAATATTATGCAGATGATATTGTAACAATAATTGAATCAACAATATGATAGATATGATGCAGCAATTACTGTAGCAATAATTGAGTATAATTGAGTGACTTCTCACATAAGCATCAATAATCAATAACGTGTGGTACTATGCAACCATGCGTATTACTGTACTTTTACTACCGGGTAGTTCAACAGTTTAACGGTAAAACTTTCGTCGTTATTTTTATAAAAAGATATTTCTGTCATTTACTAACTACGACAATACTTCCGTTGTGGGGTCCACTTGTGTCGTCGTACGAATATTCCCTGTTAAAACAAATATTCCCTGACCAATCGAATATTCCCTGACACAACGAATATTTTATATCAACTTGCTTATTTTGCAAAATTTTCAAATGTCACCCTTAACTTTAACCTTTATCAATTTAACCATTTACTAAATAAAATAATAATTATAAGTAAATTGAATACTTTTATTTCATAAAATTCGGGGTCTTACATAGGGCCCTTCCCAATTTGGTCTCAATTTTCCTTCGCGCGAATCCTTCGTGGCGAGGATCACCTTCTTGAGGACCCAGTCTCCTAGTCTGAAGGAACGAGGCTTCACCCTTGAGTTGTAGTACTTTGTCATACGATGCTTATGCTCTACGTTGTAAACCACATCCATCTCCCTTGCCTCCTCTACCAAGTCGAGGTTGATCGGAGTCCTTCCTTATTGGTGGTAAGGTCTTGGTGTTGGACCCTTAGAGAGTTCACCCCGATCTCTACAGGGATGATTGCCTCAGTTCCAAAGGTTAGGGAAAAAGGGGTTTCCCCAGTTGGAGTTCTTGGCGTGGTTCGGTAGGCCCACAATATGCTTGGGAGTTCATCGACGCAAAGTCCCTTCGCTCTGTCAAGCCTTGTCTTTAAATTGTGTAGCATTGTTCTCACCATGACTTCTGCTTGTCCATTTGCCTACGGGTGAGCTAGGCTAGAGTGCGGCTATTTTATTTGAAGGTCGAAGCAGAAGGAGTTTAGCAGATTGTTGTCGAATTGCTTAGCGTTTTCACTGATAATGGCGTGGGGTATGCCAAAGCGACATACAAGATTCTTCCAAATAAAATCTTTAATCTTTGCATCTATGATTTTTGCTAAGGGTTTGGCTTCAGCCCACGTGGTGAAATAATCAACTGCTACCACCACGAACTTGCATTGTCCTTTGCTGAGAGGCAATGGTCCAAGGATGTCGATGCCCCATTTTGAGAAAGGTCATGGGCTTGAAATGGTGGTTAATTCTTCTGGTGGTTGCCTGGATACGGTCGTGAAGCGTTGACACTTGTCACACTTCCTGGAGAACTCCTGGGCATCCCTTACCATAGAAGGCCAGAAGTAACCTTGCACGAGCGCCTTGTGGGAAAGGGATCGTCCTCCAGAGTTGTTCCCACATATTCCCTCGTGGATCTCTCGTAGGGCATAATGAGCTTCTTCGGGTGAAAGGCACCAGAGAAATGGTAAGGAATAACCTTTCTTGTACAAAGTGTCATGCAGGATGGTGAACTTAAAAGATCTCATTCTCAGCTTCCTAGCTTCTGTAGGGTTATCCGGTAACATAACTTCTCAGAGATATTTGATAAGTAGATTTTATACCTACTTATCCGGTATTTGTTACTTGAATTAGTTGTTTAATCTCATGTTTATTAGTTATTTTTTATGCATTTTGTGTTCGTTTTGTAGATTAAATGCTTGGGAACTGTGATTGCAAAGAATTGGTATGAAATCGCAAAGAAAAGCAATCTGGACATCATTTGGGCATTCATCTTCATTTCATGTTTTTGTCTTGGAACTTGGATTACATTTTAGAACTTCTTCTTCGCTTTTCGGAACAACTTGAATCATTCTAATTGGAGTTCGGATGCAAGAGTTATGACATTTGTACCAACGGACGTCGAACGTCAATGTTTCAAGTGGTCATTTACATAACAGCCACTTCAGAGCCGATTTTAACATTTCTCCAGTCATTATTTTGAAAATCCCAAAGCATGAAAGTTGTATATCTACGTCTCCTCTTTTCGGAACATCTTGAATCATCAAAATCGAAATTCAGACGAAGAAGTTATGGCCATTTTCCCAAAGGATTTTAGAGCAAAAAATATTCCTTCACAAAACCCCCACCGGGGTGGGCGTACCAGCTCCAAAACAGGCCCCTAGCCCACCAGGGCGGGCTCTTTTAGTGTATAAACCCCCGCCGAGGTGGGGGTAGCCCAGAAAATATAAATTTTGTCCAATTTTGAGTTCGGGAATGATATTTTCGATCCGATTAACACAAGCACTTAAAGACATATGAAGAGACTTATAAAAGGATGAGAATCACAAGTATTGGAATAGAGATTAGACCAGAGGGAGGACTCCAATAGATTAGAATATAGTAGAATAGGAGAAAACTCTAGTTCTTATGATTTTTGGAGATTGAAGCAACTTGGAGACAATTAAAGATTCAAAGTATGAGCAAGGAGGGAGCTTAAAATCTACAGACAATAGATTATATCTTCTTATCTTCTTCTATCATTATCTTTTAATGATTATTCAATCGTGGATTCTTTGTTTTAATTTAATAATCATGAACTAATTCTTTGTTTGAGATTACAATGGATCTTATTGTGTAGTTTATTTTAATATGTCTCACTATCAATAATTATGTTCTATTGTGAGGATTGTCTATTTTGATTTGGACTTAATTGTTTAATTGACTGGCAAACAATTATCGTGATAATTTATATGAACTCGAGAGATGAAGTATTGATTTAGATCTTATCATGATAGCATATGTTTGTGATTTTTGTATAGATGGAATTCATGATTCGTGTTTAGGATAGAGATATGCCTTTACGACATATGTAATATTATAAAGAATTTGTGTTTTAAATCCTTTTTAATTGTAATTCACATAGAGATATAGTGGATTAGTTAATTAGGGTGTCTTGTTTAATTCAATCATCTGTGGATTTAAGTAAGTATGGGTATTATGCATCGAGATTTGGTTTTATCTGCTTTAGTGTTCTTGATTAACAATTCAGGATAGAGAATAATTGATGAGAAGTGTGTTAACTTATATGAAGCAATAAGTGAAGTTGTGATCTTAAATCTTTGTAATCTTAATTTAACTAGTGGTAATTAGAATTAGTTTACTTATAAATTAAAATTCATTCATTTAAATAAGATTGAGTTGGTTACGGGTTAGTACTTGGTAATTTTTATTAAACAAATCCTCGTGGGAACGATACTCTACTTACACTTTATTACTTATTGACCACGTATACTTGCGTGTTGTGCGTAATTAGATTTTACCTAACAAGTTTTTGGCGTCGTTGTCGGGGAATTAATTTAATAATTATTTACCAATATTAACTTTAATCAAATTAGTCTTAATTTAAACATTTTTATTTTTATTTTTATTTCTCTTCCTATATTTCTCTCTTTTCAGGTACCATGGATGACTTTGCGTATCAATGGTCATACACAAACATGACTCAACCAAGGGAAATAGAGATTGATAGACTTAATGTAATTTCCCCAGAGCCAGTACAAATTGAAGCAAATTCGAAGACTTTGGAGGTTATCGCGGCCCAACGGAGTCGAAGGATGGCAGTTACGTGTGACTATTGTGCTGGCAACCATCAAAGTCATCAATGCACCGTCAGTTTTGAACCGGTACAATATAGTGGTGATTACCTCAATAATCCTAACTATCACCAAAATTTGGGGTATCACCCGAATTTTTCATGGAGCTATAATTATGATGACCAACATTACGCTCTAAATCCATCAGATACACCGAAATTTTCATGTCCACCTCTAGTGTCACAAGAGACAGATAATTCAAGGTTGGAGGAATTATTTTCCAAGTTCGTAACAGAAAATGAGGAGAAGATGAGTAATCAGCGAGGTCAATTCAAAATCTTACGGATCAGATAGAGCAAATGACCAAAGCCATAATAAACCTTTCTCTAAATACTTGGCTTTATGACATAGATGATAAAATTAACGGAGAACCCAAACCAAATATGCGACTGGATGAGCCACAAGATATCGAAAGTGTGGAGACAATTGGAGAAAATGAAATAGAGGTTGACGAAGATCTAAATGGGTCTCCACCAAAGATCAAAGAGTCAGTCAGATTTGTAAAAGCATGCCTACTAGGTAGTCATGTCGTCGGCAAAGCTCTTGATGACAAAAGAGCGAGTACAATTTTGAATCCATGGTGGGACGAGATAGAGAAAATAGAAAAAGAGCCCATTGTGTGTGATAAGCTTCCATTCCCCAAAGTGATTACATACACAATAGAGAAATCACCTAGTTGTGGGACGTTCGTGATTGAGATCATACCAAATCAGAGCATGCTAGGTGAATTTAAAGCAATGGCTATCACAATTGGGAACCTACCAAAAGCTACATTATTTCTGATGGATGGAGGGTTCCTCAATTATCGAAGAGGAATTGGATAGCATTGACCAGACAAAGTCAGGCTGAAAGACTATAATTCAAGTGCTAACTGGGAGGCAACCCAAGAATTTTTCTATTTATTTGTTTTACTAGTTTATTTAGTAGATAGGAATTAATTTGCTTATTAAGTTCTCTTACCAATCCAAGTGTTATTCTAATCCATGTTGTCTCTCTTCAGTGTAGGTATTGGAGGTTCAATGGACAGGAAAAAGATTATGAAAAGGTTATTCAAGTCAAATTCAAGTGTGGTGCCCAAGTTGTTCCATGCGCCTAATCTATTCTCCAAACTTAGCGGACAAGGAGGAGGATTGCTATATTTTCAGGGAAGTCTTCTGCTTTATTTTTTTTATATTTCAGCCATTGAGGACAATGTCTAGTTTAAGTTGGGGGCATTTTAGTGTTGTATTGCATATAGTTAGTTATTTACATTGTAGTTCATATAGTTAAATTTAGTTTTTGCATCCACTTTCTTTAAAAAAAATCAAAAATAATAGTTAGTTACTATGTTCATCTTGCATGAGTCCAACAGTTTGATAGTTTAAGTTTATTTTGGCCAATGATGAGACTGAAATTGGGTAGACAATTATAGTACTGACCATTAGAGCTTTGATGTGATTTCTTGTTATGAATTGAGTCTTTTTCTGTTTGAAACTGGTATAATAAAGATAGCACAGTAAAAAAACTTGTTGAATGATTGAGTTTAAATTGATACATAAGGACCTCTAAAGGATAATGTTAGTTTAAATAAGAGAATGACAAGAATAGGTTGTGAAGGCGAAAAATTATGCAAAAACCTAAGTTTGGGGAAAAAGTGGGGTATATAAGCTTCTAAAAAAAGAAAAAAAATAATTTGAGTATAATAAATTGAGTCCTGTGGTGGGTCGAGAAGAAGCGTGAAATGCACTACTCATAAACATAGGCGTGAGATGGAGCGTAAAACGCACTCACTATCACTATCCAAAAAGAAAAAGAAAAAAATAGAAAAAAATAAAAATAAATAAAATGGGAAATAAGAGCAAAAAGCCCCCGTAGATGAAAAATAAAGCATAAGTATCCCATGTTTACCCGTGATATTGGTAATTGTTTGATTTTAGTTAGATCTAGCTTGTTTTTGGATTTCTTGAGTTTACACTGTATAATGCCTTCGAAGAGACTTATTATGTGTTAAAATTGATTTTATATCAGTTAACATTGTTGTGGAGCACACACGCACTATATTAGTGATAACAGTCTATGATTTGATGATTGATTGAGAAGTTATTGACTGGTTTTGATATGATGTATTATCATGTTTACTTGATCTCTCTAAGTCCTGTTGAATAGACTTGTTTCTGTAATTACTGTTGGATTCGTAGGCATGTAGATTTGTTGCATTGCATAGCATTTTTGTTTAGTGTTTTTGTTTGAGGACAAACAAATGTTTAAGTTTGGGAGTATTTGATAAGTAGATTTTATACCTACTTATCCAGTATCTGTTACTTGAATTAGTTGTTTAATCTCATGTTTCTTAGTTACTTTTCATGCATTTTGTGTTCGTTTTGTAGATTATATGCTTGGGAGCTGTGATTGCAAAGAATTGGTATGAAATCACAAAGAAAAGCAATCCGGACATTATTTGGGCTTTCATCTTCATTTCATATTTTTATCTTGGAACTTGGATTACATTGTAGAGCTTCTTCTTAGCTTTCCGGAACAACTTGAATCAGTCCAATCGGAGTTCGGATGCAAGAGTTATGACATTTGTACCAACAGACGTCGAACGTCAATGTTTCTGGTGGTCATTTACATAGCAGCCACTTCAGAGCCGATTTCAACATTACTCCAGTCCTTATTTCAAAAACCCCAAAGCAAGAAAGTTGTATATCTACGTCTCCTCTTTCCGGAACATATATTGAATCATAAAAATTGGAGTCCAGACGAAGAAGTTATGACCATTTTTCCAAAGGACGTCAGAGCAGAAAATATTCCTTCACAAAACCCCCCACTGGGGTGGGCGTATTAGCTCCAAAATAGGCCCCTAGCCCGCCGGGACGGGCTCTTTTAGTGTATAAACCCCCGCTGGGGCGGGGGTAGCCCAGAAAATATGAATTTTGTCCAATTTTGAGTTCGGGAAGGATTGTTTCGATCCGATTAACTCAAAGACTTCCAAAAGGACTTAAAGACATATGAAGAGACTTATAAAAGGAGGAGAATCACAAGGATTAGAGGAGATATTAGACTAGAGGGAGGATTCCATTAGATTAGATTATAGTAGAATAGGAAAAAATTCTAGTTCTTATGATTTTTGAAGATTGAATCAACTTGGAGACCATTAAAGATTCAAAGTAGGAGCAAGGAGGGAGCTTCAAATCTACAGACAATAGATTCTATCTTCTTATCTTCTTCTATCATTATCTTTTAATGATTATTCAATTGTGGATTCTTAGTTTTAATTCAATAATCATGAACTAATTCTTTGTTTGAGATTACAATGGATCTTATTGTGTAGTTTATTTTAATATGCTTCGCTATCAATCATTATATTCTATTGTGAGGATTGTCTATTGTGATTGGACTTAATTGTTTAATTTCCTAGCTAACAATTATGGTAATAATCTATATGAACTCGAGAGATGAAGTAATGATTTAGATCTTATCATGATAGCATATGTTTGTGATTTCTGTATAGATAGAATTCATGATTCGTGTTTAGGATAGAGATATGCCTTTACACCATATGTAATCTTATAGAGAACTTGTGCTTTAAATCATTTTTAATTGTAATTCACATAGATATATAGTAGATTAGTTAATTAGGGTGTCTTGCTTAATTCTATCATCTGTGGATTTAAGTAAGTATGGGTATTATGCATCGAGATGTGGTTTTATCTGCTTTAGTGTTCTTGATTAACAATTCAGGATAGAGAATAATTGATGAGAAGTGTGTTAACTTAAATGAAGCAATAAGTGAAGTTGCGATCTTAAATCTTTGTAATCTTAATTTAACTAGTAGTAATTAGAATTAGTTTACTTATAAATTAAAATTCATTCGTTTAAATAAGATTGAGTTGGTTACGGGTTAGTACTTGGTAATTTTTATTGAATAATTCCTCGTGGGAATGATACTCTACTTTCACTTTATTACTTGTTGACCACGTATACTTACGTGTTGTGCGTAATTAGATTTTACCCAACAATATACCCTTATTGGGGTCATCCAGCTTGATTCAGTCGATGCACAGTTGACATTCTTGGTTCCCGAGTCCATCATGCTTGGTTCGAACTGGTGACCAATGAATACTGGTCCTCCTGGTGGGGTTTCCAAGGACGAGGCAAGCCTTGCAAGTGCATCGGCAGCCATGTTGTCTTCCATAGGAATATGGTAACTCTGGAAGTGTTTGAACTTTGTCATCATGCTTTCTACCATGCCGAGATATTCTAGCATTCTGGCTCCCTTTACTTCGAACTCGCCCTTCACTTGATTGACTATCAACTGAGAGTCATTATAGGTAACGAGGTGTTAAATCTCCATCTCAATTTCCAATCTTAATCCAGAGAGGAGGGTTTCATATTCCGCCTCATTATTTGAGGCAATAAAGTGGACCTTCACTGCATACTTAAGAGTGGTACCATCTGAGATGATCAAGATCAGACATGTTCTGCCTCCATCACTGGTTGAGGAACCGTCTATATAAAGATTCCAAGATGGAAGAGAACAGGGCTCAAAGATTAAAGAGGGAGACTGGGAGCCAGGATGGGGATCTGGGACCTCATTCTGGGTCCTTTGGAGGGTCTGGTCTTCTGAAAGAGCTGCTTGGGCGTCTAAGGGGGAAGTCTGGGAGTCCAGTATGATGGTCTGGTCATCTAGGATGGCGTGGGTTCCCAGCCTAGGTGTTTGATGGTCTTCATTATGTTATTTAGTGCTTTTATAAACCATCTCCAAACTAGGCGAGCTGGAGATTTCGTTGTTTTCCTCCTCTGCTGGTGTCAATTCAACAAAGAAATCTGCCAGTGCTTGCGCTTTGATGGCTGACCTTGGTTGGTACTGTATGTTAAACTCACCAAGATCCACTGCCCACTTAAGCAGTCTCTCAGATACATCGAGCTTTCCCAGGATTCTTTTCAGAGGTTAATCTGTGATGACAACAATGTTGTGACTTTGGAAGTAATGTCGTAACGGTTTCGCTGTTGTGATTAAAGCGAGCACCTGTTTTTCTAGTCTCGAATACTTGACTTCTGCTCCTCAGTATGCTCTGCTCACATAGTAGAAAAGTTTATGCGCTCCGTCATTATTCCTTACGAGAACTGAGCTTACAGCCGATAGGGAGGCATAAAGGTACAAATAAAACACCTCGCCTGGTGTGGCATGCAAAACGAGAGGAGGTGAAGCCAAGTAGGCTTTGAGTTTTTGGAATGCCTCCTTTTCCTCGGGTCCCCACTGAAAAGCTTTTTGAAGAATTTTAAAAAAAAAGGCAGACACTTATCTGCAGACTTGGAGACGAACATGTTTAGTGTTGTAATTCTTCCGTTAAGGCGCTGGAACTCTTTGGTTGAAGTGGGTGATTTCATGTAGAGAATGACTTTGATCTTGTCGGGGTTTGCTTCAATACCCCTCTGGTTGAACATAAAGCCAATGAACTTTCCCGATCCTACGTCGAAGGCACACTTCTCAGGATTCAGCTTCATGCGGTACGATCTAAGAACATTGAAGGTCTCATAGAGATGATTAATGTGATCTGTTGCGACGAGGCTCTTTACCAGCATGTCGTCAACGTAGACTTTCATTGTTCGCCCAATTTGAGCCTGGAACATTTTGTTCACTAGTCGTTGATAGGTTGCTCCTGCGTTTCTTAACCCGAAGGGCATGGCCTTGTAGTAATAGGTTCCTTTAGGAGTGATAAAGGATGTCTTCTCCTGGTCTGGGGGATGCATACTAATCTGGTTATACCAGGGGTACGCATGCAGGAAGGTGAGCAACTCATGCCCTGCAGTGGCGTCGATAAGGAGGTCGATCCGTGGTAGCGGGTAGCTATCTTTTGGGCACGCCTTATTAAGCTCTATGAAGTCAACACAGAGGCACCACTTTCCGTTAGCTTTAGTGACCATTACCACATTGGAGAGCCATTCTGGATATGTTACTTCTCTAACTGCTCCATTATCTATTAACTTTTTCACTTCCTTATCCATGGCTTGGGCCCTTTTAGTGGAGGCACCCCTTAGCTTTTGGCGAATTAGTTTGTGACGCAGGTCAACATTGAGATGGTGTGTGGCAACTTCTAGGTCGATGCCCTCCAAGTCTGCATGTGACCATGCAAAGACATCTATGTTATTTTTAAGGAAGTATATTAGTTGGTGAACTAGATCTTTGTTGAGGGAAGAACCAATGTATACTCTTCTGTTTGGGTGTTCCTTGTCCAAGACTACAGAGGTGAGCTCCTCAATGGGTTCTCCTCTTTCTATGGTGGAGTCATCCCTTGGGTCAAGGACCTCGACATGTAATGCCATTTCCGACTTCCTTGTCTTCGTGGAAGAGACATAGCACTCCCTTGCTGCTACTTGGTCTCTTCTGACTTCTCCAAATCCATTCAGGGTTGGAAAGCGAAGGATAAGATGATAGGTGGAGGGGAAGACCCTCAATATGTTAAGAGCATGTCGCCCCAGTATAATGTTATAGGCTGATGGGCAGTCTATAACTAAGAAATTGACCATCACTGTTGATCTTCTTAGTGATTCTTTGGCTGTGATTGGCAAGGTGATGAACCCTAGGAAATTTACCTTCTCCCCTGAGAACCCCATGAGGGGAGATCTGATAGGATAAAATCTCTCCCTGCCCAGATTAAGCTTGTCATAAGCTTCTACGAACTAGATATCGGCAGAGCTGCCACTGTCCACCAGGATTCTGCGTACTTGAAAATTGGCCACGGTCATAGTGAGCACCAGGGGGTCGTCGTGTGGGTGTTGAATTCCTTTCTAGTCCTCATCCGAGAAGGATATGACTTCAATGCCAGCTTTTCTGGGCATTTTGGATGGGCAGCTCTCATCGGGGTGCCTTGTTTTTTTGGCATGTGCCTTCATGGCAGACAGCGACTCTCCCCCTCCTGTAAATCCTCTGGAGATAGTATGAATCTCCCTCACTGGATGTTGATCCTCCAGATTATGAGTTGTTTATGGTGCTTGTCTTCTACCAACAACATACTGGCATAGTTGACCACGTTGAATAAGATCTTCAATTTTTCTTTTGAGTTCATAGCAGTCATCGGTGTCAAGTCCATGGTCGTGATGAAAGCGGAAGTACTTGTTCGGGTTCCTGCGATTTGGAGGAGACTTCATCCTCACTGGCCACTTTATGGTGGGGTCATCCTGGATCTGTAAAAGAATGTGGTCGACGGTGGCATTTAGGGGAGTGAAGGGTCGTCGATCTTTCTGAGGAGCATGACTGAGTTTATCTTTGGCGGATACCATCTATGTCCTGTTCGATTTGATGTCAGTCTGCTTCTTATCGTCCCTATCTCTTCATTTTCTCTTCTCTCCTGCTCTGGAGGATTCACCTCGTTTGGCCCTTGTGAAGTCCTCAAATTCATGTATTTCTGGGCCTTTACTAGTAGCTCGGTTGTAAGACCCCAAATTATTAATGAATAAAATCAAATTTCCTCTAATTATTATTGTGAATAATAAGGTATTAATTTGATATAATACTTTGGTTATGGGTGAAATGTGCAAATTTTTTCAAAATAAGCAAGTGGTTATAAAATATTCATTTGTCGAGGAATATTAGTTTGGTCGTGGAATATTCTTTCTGTCGGGGAATATTCGTATGACGGTGCAATCATTTGTGGGCCCCATAACGGATAACTGTCGGATGAAGAAAATGAAAAAGTTTGAGTTTTATAAATAACAGCGTAATTGTTACCGTTAACACTGTTGGAATACCCGGTAGTTAAAATACAGTAATACGCGTGGTTGCACATTAGCACACGGTATTGCACAGTATTGATGAATTATTGATCCTTACGTAAGAAGGCACTACTCAATAATTGTTACATTAGTTACTGTTCAATATTTTATTTTATTGATTCAATAATTGCTGCGTTGATATTTTATATTATTGTTGTTCAATAATTGTCAATGCACAGTATCTACATTATCATATCAATAATTCATATTATTTGAATAATATTATTATATAGCATTATTAGCAATGTCTAGAAAGTTCTGTCAAGGAGAGGTTTGGTCACCTAATTGCGCGCCAATAAGGAGAAATCCTTATTAGAAAGCCCCCTCTTTCCTGGAAACAGCCTGGTTGTCATAAATGTGATTCTGTAATATTATTTATGAATAATTAATTATTGATTCATATGATAAAGAAATATTTATTTTTTATGTGGATATAAATGTTGGATATATTTATTGTGGTTAAAAATGAAGGAATTAATGCTGAGATGTTTTATCAGTATTTTGTCGGATTGGAAATATTTAAAAATCATCCGTTTATGGAAAAACTCAAAGCTACAAAGTTGTAGAGAATTTGATTTCGTGTGGAATGGACATAAAATTCGTATTTTTCTGATAAACGGACTATTTTCTATAAATTATTTAAGTTTTTGATTATTGTTTAAATGATAAAACATTTTGGAAAATTCTAGAATTAGTTGGTGAGAAATGTGCTCAATTGAATTTCAAATGTGGTGGGTGGTAATAGTAACAAGTAAAGTCATCAGATAGCATGTTAGTCTTCTATGATGTTCTAAGTATTTTCCTATAAATAGGGTATTTAGTTAGAATTGAAAATCACACCAGAATTCATAAGTTTTCTCTCTTTCTCTCTCTATATTATCGAGCGTATTCTTGTGAGTATTTTGATACTTTGAGTGTTGTTATACGGTGCAAGTTCCTTCAGCACTATATCCAGTATTCCAGCCAGAAGTATTATCTTTTTGAGGTAAGGGATGTTATTTTCTTCGTAAGTGATATTATTTCTTCAATATCATTATGCCGAAATATTGGTTGGAACTTTTTATCAAATTTAGAACTTTTCATGTCGAGCTTACTATTCATGAGTTACTATTCATGATTTACTATTCACGAGTTACTATTCATGAGTTATTATTCACGAGTACTATTCATGAAGCATGATGATTTTTCTTGTGGAATTTCTATCTTTTGGTGTCGGAGTTACTATTCACGTATACAGCACTATTCACGTATACGGCACTGTTCACGAATACGACATTATTCACCAAAAAATAAAATTTTCTTCTTTTTGTCCAAGATGTCTATTATGGTTACTATCTTTGATTGTATCCATGTTTTGATCTTTATTCTTGAATTTTGCTTCAAAATTGGTTATTATGGAGTATTATTGATCTTGGATAAACTGTAACACGAATCTCTAATATTTGTTATTTTGTTTCACTGGATTCCTTTACTTTAATATATTTTTCATCATCCTCAGTCCTAAATGATGATATTACTGAATATCTTTGGCCTTTAGTGCAAAGATGAATGATTAACTGATGAATATCTTTGGCCAGTAGTGCAAAGATGAATGATTACCTAATGAATATCTTTGGCCCGTAGTACAAAGATGAACAGGTGTTGAGATGAACATGACCAACTGGTGATACAAATGAATATCTTTGGCCTGTAGTGCAAAGATGAATATTTGATTCAAGATGTATATTGATTGATGTTACAGGGATAAAATATTGATGATGGACTTTTAAATCTTAGAAGATCGTAGAATTCTTTCTCTACTTGACTCTTCTAATGGATTGTTGTTTCCGCTGCAGTTGTTGATCTAAAACTTGTTGTCTATTATATTTTATCAGATTTTTCCCTGTTGAAGACTAACGATAATTTGTTGTATATTATCTTAGTCATAATATTCTTTACTGGGCTAGTTGAGCTCACCCTTTTCCTTTTTGTTCCATTTTTCTTCTCAGGAGGTGAGAACATAGCTGGATCTAGTCGGGGTATGGATTGATGGTTCTAGAAAGATGTTTTAGCAGTCCTCACTATTTCTGTAAAATAGTATTTGAATAATTGTAATGAGGACTTATTTGAGTGTGGATATTGTCTAGAAGATAATATTTGTATTTAAACTCATAGTATGTGTTGTCGTATTTTGCACGACAATTGTATTATTGAAGCTATAGTTTGCTTTCTGTACCATGTATTTGGCGACTCAAAATGGGTGTGGTATACCTATTTTGGGGGCATCATAGTTGGTATCAAAGCTTAGGGATATGATCCCTGGCTGAGATATTAGACAAGGACTACGAGGGGAGAGATGGGGAATTCCTTTGCTAGTATGACCTGACTAAGCTTATTTGGTATTTATTTGGTCGGTCAGAGTATAGGGATAATATGTTAATTTGTTTAATTAACCTTTGTTTCATGGCAGTATTTAAGAATGACAGGGGAAATATTAACTATGGAGTGAATGAGACAGTGGAGACACCTTTAAACACCACCCAGGGGAACGTGCAATAGGAAGGCAATATTCCTCCTGTAAACAACACTATCGAACAAATGATGAATGATGGGATGTTTAGAAGTTTTTTGCAATTCATACAAAATCAGACGAGGGAGACTCGTGCACAAAATACGAGTGGAAATGATAGCAACGCACGGCTTGTTACCGCTAAGCAGTTCAAGGAACTGGGACCACCGGAGTTTTTGGGAAAGCCAGAACCACTTATGGCAGAGACGTAGATAAAGCAGATCACCAAGATATTTGATGTCTTGGGATGTTCTGAGGAGCAAAAGGTTCTATTTGCCACCTTTATGTTGCGAGGAGAGGCAGATTACTGGTGAGAATAGATAAAGCGTACTCAACCTGCGCCACTAAATATGTCTTGGGAGAAGTTTCAAGAATTTTTCAATGACAAGTACTTTCCCGAAAGTATTCGTCGCATGAAGGAGGTTGAGTTCATCAAGCTGGAGCAAAATAATATGAACGTGTCGCAATACGAAGCTAAGTTTGACAAGTTGTCCCGATTTATATCCCATTTGGTTGATAATAAGGAGAGAATAACGTGAATGTTTCTGCGAGGTTTAAAACCCGAAATACGTCAATACCTCATTTCTCACAAACTTTGTTTATATTTAGATGTAGTAAATAGGGCTCAGTTATTGGAGTGCGATAATGAGCGTGATAATGGGCCCCCCTGTGTGGAGTTCCTTGATGTCCATGGGGTGGAGCTCCTTGTGGTCCTCCTATTCGCATTCCTCCTCCTTGTCCGACGAGCAGGAGTTGCAGTATCTGCTTGTTTTGGGTAGCTAACTATTGCATGGTCTCTAGCATTTGCTGTGGATTTAGAGCTGAAGTATTTGAGATGGGGTTAGTGTGCGGAAGAGCACCCTCCTCTAGTCGTGGATTATCCTCAGGTTGGTTCATTGACCTGGTTGTAATCGTCATTGGTTTAGATGTTCGAAGGTAAAAATCTTTTCGATTCCCACAAACGGCGCCAAACTGATGATATGCACAAAATAAACTATGTACACACACCTATGAAGTAATTATAAATGCGGTAATTAAAGTTGTAAGACCCCGAATTTTATGAAATAAAAGTATTCAATTTTCTGATAATTGTTATTCTATTTAGTAAATGGTTAAATTGATAAAAGGTTAAAGTTAAGGGTAATATTTGAAAATTTTGCAAAGTAAGCAAGTTGATATAAAATATTCTTTATGTCGGGGAATATTCATATTGTCATGGGATATCCGTACGACGATACCATCATTAGTGGGCCCCACAAAAGAAGTATTGTCGTAGTTAGAAAATGATAGAAATATCTTTTATAAAAATAACAGCGAATGTTTTACCGTTAAACTGTTAAAATATCCGGTGGTAAAAGTACAGCAATACGCGTGGTTGCATAGTAGCACAAGGTATTGATTATTGATTCTTACGTGAGAAGTCACTCAGTTATACTCAATTATTGCTACAGTAATTGCTGCATAATATCTCTAATATTATTGATTCAATTATTGTCACAGTATCATCTTCATAATATTTATTATTATTAAATCAATAATTGAGACGACAAAGTTATTCATATTATTATTTGCAATATTGGCGATGTATAGAAAGTTATGTCGAGGAGAGGTTTGGTCACCTAATTGAGCGCCAATAGGGAGAAATCATTATCAGAAAGCCCCCTCTTTCCTGGGAATGGTCTTCTTATTAAATATTGTGAGTTATATATTAATGATGAATAAGTTGGTGTTGATTAAAGATGAAATTGATATTTCCATTGTGTTGGGATTATTAGTGTTAGTGGAAATCGACATTTATTTCGATAAGGTTATATTGACCAATCGGGAAATTAATCGGATAAATGAGCAATTAATTGCTATTAATTCACATGCTTATAATTATTTGTTCACATTTATGTACTATTGATTTACATGCATGTACTATTATGGGAGGTGGTGCAAGATTGATAATACTTTAATGGCTAAATTAAAAATAGAGGTATAGATGAATGTACTATACTATAACTATTTTTTTAACATGTATAGAACTATTGATTCACATGACTGAACTATGGATTCACATGATGTACTATTAGGGGAGGTGGTGCAAGTTTGATAATACTTGTAGGACTAAATTAAAAATAGAGGAAAAGATGAATGTATTTTACTGTAATATTTCGAGCCCCAAAACGCGAAATTATCGAAACTAAATTTACTATAAATAGAAGCTCATTCTTCTTTCATTCTCACCAATTCACTAAGACTCACAAGAGCAATTATAGAGAGAGAAACTATAAAAAGAAAGAAGAAGAGAAGTCTGCTACTTTACTATTTCAGTATACAGTCTTCTTCTGAGGTAAGGGGTATAATTAATTTCATATTCATAAGAGATATTATTTTTCGTATTCGTATGGATATTATATTCATTTAATATTCGTATGAAATAATATTTTCTTTCATACTCTGTAGTATGTAAGTAATATTATTTCGTATCGTATTCCTACTTCTACACTCATTTTGTTGATATTTGCGTTTCATCCAGTATCTTTTTATGAAAATATTATTCTGAGCTTTCTTGATAATTATTGATCTTTTCATGCCAGAATACTATTCACGAGTTACTATTCATGAGTTACTATTTATAGGTTACTATCCACCCAGTTACTATTCACTCGAGTATTCGGGGCACTTTTCGTGTCGGAGTACTATTCACGAGTTACTATTCATAGGTTACTATTCACCCGGTTACTATTCACTTAAATATTATTCACTCGAGTATTTAGGACACTTTTTATGCCAGTGTACTATTCACGAGGTACTATTTCTGAAGTACTATTCACGGAGTACTATTCACCCAAAAAATATATTTCTTATCTGACCAAATAATTTTTGATACATGAATATTATTCTTGAATTTTACTCCACAAATTAGTATCATATTGACAATTTGGATATTTTTAAACTCTGGATAAATTTAAAGTCTTTAATATTTATGCTTGATTTCGTTTGATTAATATTTATATTATTGTCATCATCCTTATGCTTATATTGTAATGAAAGTCATTTGTGGCTTACGTGCATAGATGAACTGTTGATTAGTATGATTATGACCAGGGATTATTCGATATAATTATGACCGTAATGTTACAAATGATGTGGTAAAAGTCCTCATTTGCCCGTAGTGCATTGATGGACATATGTTGGTATGATCATAACCACGCGTTCTCTTCGGCCAATGGTGCAAAGATGAATTATTGTTTGGCATGATTATGACCATTGGTGAAAATACGAATATCCTTGGCTCGTAGTGCATGGATAATTCGTGGTCGTGATACTAATGAATATCCTTGGCCCGTAGTGCATGGATAATTCATAGATGTGATACTAATGAATATCATTGGCCGTAGTGCATGGATAATTCAGTGATGTATTAAGCTAAGTCTCAGCAATAAAATATTGATAATAAACTTTTAATTCGTAGAAGATAGTAGATATCATGCTCTACTTAACTCTTCTAACATACAGTTGTATATCTTTGGCCTGTAGTGCAAAGATGAACTGTTAATGAATATCTTTGGCCCGTAGTGCAAAGATGAATTTATTAGTATAATTATGAACAGGAACTGTGATTTGATATAACCATGATCTTTGATGTTTCAGGTAAAGACAGGTGATGAAAATTATCTTCGTCCTGGGTGCGAAGACGAATTTAGAATCACAATTATGATTATGAGTTATTCACGTGATTATGAACAAGAAATGTGATTTGGTATAACCATGATCTTTATTGTTTCAGGTAAAGACAGGTGATAAAAATTATCTCCGTCTTGGGTGCGAAGAGGAATTTAGAATACCAATTATGATTATGAGTTATTCACATGATTGTGGACAGGAACTGTTGATTGATGTTACAGGGATAAACATTGTTGGTGGACTTTTAACATGGAGAAGATAATATACTTTATGGTCTATTTGACTCTTCTAATGGATTACTCGTTCCGCTGCCACTATTGTTGAAAAGTTTTATCATCAACCATATGTTCTAAATCTCTGATTTATTACTGACGAAGGCTATTGATAATTTATTTATCTTTCGTCATGATACTCTTTAATGGGCTAATTGTGATCACCCTTTTGCTTCATAATTCCTTTCAGGTAATAAGAGTGTAGCTAGGTCGAGCAGGGGTAACAGTGGAATAGAACGATGGTCTATAGCTGTTGAGGTTTCCCCTAAAATAGTATGGAAATAATATTTTTGAGAATTTTAGATAAGTTTGTCGTATTTTATACGTCATTTTAACCGTTGATTTTCGTGAACCGAAAAGGGTGATGTGAACCCAACTTTGGAAGGGTATTTTGCCACTATCATACAAGATGTCTAATGACAGAAGACTTCGTGTTATCATAAGACAGGGTTGTACACTTGCACTTGCTGATTATATCTATGAGCACTACCTATATAATCTTGGAGTTTTGTTGAAATATAATTCTCAATTTGAGACAATGGAAATAATTATATGTCAAGAGAAGACTCGCCATTGGAAAGAACATGATAGTAATCTTCTAATTTTTCTTTAGGATCTATTGGGTCAACCAAGGATAATTCTCGAGTCATATGATATCTGTCATAACTTAGATGCATGGCCTCCCATGTACGAAGGTTTCCTTGAGCATTTTCCAAAGATTTTAATTTCTAAAATAGTAATTGACTGTACTTTTATGTAAAGTGTCATTGTAAGGTGTTGTGGTCGAGGCACCATGAGAGTTACATATATTTATATTAAAACTCACAAGATTATGTATTGTCGTACTCCATACGACAGTTCAACAGTTGTATAAATGAAGTTTGTATTTGATTTCTATAGTGTGATATCTGGCAACTCAGAATGGGTCGAGTGGACCTATTTTGGGGGAAAGTAGGGAATTAAGACAATAATTAAAGTGGTTTGGTCAAGTTGACCTAGTCCATTGTTGAATAGCTCTAGTCGCCGACACTTTTTATTATATCAAGTGTAGGAAATAGAGAGTACATAGAGTACAAGAGAAAAGAGAAGTCGGTTGCCCCGCAGTGATGGTGAGGCGTTCCATTTATAGCAGACCCCATGGCAGTTTTGGGGTGGACATTGATAAGTGGGTTTTATACCTACTTATGGAGTACCAATTCATTCGAACTATGCCCACCTCAAGTACATTCTAGTATGTTTTAGCTGAATTTCATGTTAGTTTGCATTGCATATACTTAAATCTCCTTTTGGTGAATAAGTGCAGGAATCAGCCTAATTTGGTGGTATTATAGGGCACGCAGCTAATGGATGTATGAGGCGAGGCAAAATCTGGGATATGCATGGCTGAGGATTGAGTGGAGCATGGATGGACAAGTATGGATGGACATAGGACATTTCAGTAGTTGTAGCAACAATGCAGAACCAAACTAAGGAGCAGAATCAGAAGTCATCAACTGCAAGCCGCGCGACAGGAAGAGCTTGAAGACGCGCGCTCGCGCGAGTACCCAGCCAGACAATGGTACCTACTGCAAGTTGCGCAGTCGCGAGCATGATAAGCCTAGGGAACGCGCGCCCGCGCGAGAGCCCGGCTGGATATCATAACTTACTGCAAGTCTCGCGCACATGAGAGGAAGCTGCTGGAGGAGCGCGCGGCCGCGCGCAAGGCCTGAAGCTGCTGAATTTGTTTAATTTTATTTTTCAATTTAAAGGGTTGTAATGTTTTAAAAATGAGATCTCACTCGTGTCAGATATATCTTTGATATCTTTTGACGTATTTTGACATCATAATTAGGGTTTACTCTCTAAGAGAGATTCCAATGTAGAAGGAGGCCAAAACTCTATTGTTCTACTTCTTCTTGAGATTTTCTACCAGAGTGGATTATTATTATTATTTTGCTGGAATTTTATGAGGATTTAAATAGTAATAGTGGATTCTATTCAGCAATTGGGTTTGATAGTTCTATCTTTCATCTTTTAATTGTTTGTTTATTAATCATGTTTAGATTTGATCCCATAATGGCTTTTGGTTAAGTCATGAACTAAACTCCATTATGGGATTCTAACGAATTTTAATATGTAGTTTGATTTCATGCTTGAATGCTGGATTGTTTTACATATCATATGGGATGTCTATCATGATTGTTTTGCATATATGAATGCTTGATCACCATTCGTTTCAGTATTTGTATGGGATTTACAATGAACATGCAAGTATGGAGTGTAATCATGATAGTATACGTATATGGGGCTGTTTTATATGGCCTTGTGTATTTTGTGAACCAGATAGACATATATTGTTTCACCGTATAAGTTAGAATAAGGGCTTGAACTTAAATTCAATATAGTTGCAATTTCACATAGACATATAGTGATTTTGGTTATATTGATGATTACATAGAGTCTATCATCTGTGGATGCTGTGTAAGTAGGTCTTAGTGCATTGAAAAATGGCTAAAACTCTTTTAGTGCTCTTGGCTACTTTCCTGTGATATGTGAACAAGTCATGCATGATAGTGGCGATTAAATAGAATATTAAATGAAGTTAGGATCCCATTATTTCTAGATTTGATTTATTTCGTCGTTATTATTGTTCTAGTTGTAATTGCAATTCGAGAACAAACCAATCTTAGTCATTAGTTTGAGCATATAAATATAGTGATTAATTAATGCATAGTGATTTAAATTAAACAACTTTCTCTGTGGGATCGATACTTTACTTGCTCTGTATTGCTTAGTTGACACATGTATGCTTGCATGAGTTAGAGCTCTTTTGTTAAGACTAAAAAAGAGGCAACAGACATGTAGCCACTAAGACCGCTACTTTAGTGGAGCCCTCAACCTCTTCCTAACCTCTTCCTAACGTGCAAGATGGTTGTCGTGCTCTCCGTGAGATACGGAGACGAGGCTTGACCACTTCCTTCATGATGTGGGTGTGGGTAACTTATTACTGATGAGCTCAATTAATCCTAACCGTGATGGAACACATTTGTTGGACTCGTCAGACTCCTTGAACTTGGGCCCATATTTCATATTGGGCTTACGAGATGGGTTGGATCCTTGGACAAGACTTATCAATATCAACTAACCACATTATTTTATAAGTAATATTTTTTGTCATCAAAATACTATTATTAGTAATAGACTAATAGTCATGTCTAATTCAATTATACAAAATTAACAATTTAATAATAGTATATAAATAATTTTGAAATTGAAATTAAGTAAAATTAAGTTTTAAATACTCAATAAAATCTTATATTTTGAAACAATGAATACCTCATCATTTCACTTCTTACCATCAATAAATACCTCAACCTCATAGTTATTTCGAAAAGGCGCCCTCATTTGTTCCAACTCTCACTCCCCTCCAAGGGGTCTTTCTCAAAAAGTTGGCATGTATGTCAAAATATTAAATAAAATTAATTTTTTTAAATCATGCATATTATCAATGATAATATTCCATGTTTCAAATTATAAAATTGTTACTGACTTTTAAAAATTAATATGAGACATATTCGAACTCAAAATTAAGATAATTCACCCAAAAAAATATAAAATAATATATTTGACGATGAGTAGTAATTTTAAGATATTTTAGAATTTTTATTATATTGATTAAATTAAAGAACTAAATTTTAATTTTAAATTTAAAAATATTTAAAATTTTAATAATAATTTTATAATTTAAGACGAATACAATATTATTTATTTGATAATAAACCTAAAGAGGGCCCATTTCATAAAAAAAATATATATGGTATTTTAAAAGTTGAAAAAGTTAGAAACTTTTACAAAAAAAAATCCTATGGTCAAAGGGAATATTAGGGGGTTATAATGTGAGGGCATGCATCATCATCATCATATCCACCACTTTCACTTCTTCATCATTTAAGTTGGTTTTGTATAAGCACAAGTTGTTGGAATAATAATATTGCAAATTATCATTAATTAGAGCCAACTCTTTTCCTAATAAATTGACTACAAACATGATTTTACAAGGCAACACAAACTAAAGAAATTTAATTCCATCTTTGGTGGGGGCTTGATCCATTTCATAGCTTTACTCTTTTCTTCTACATTTTTGACAATTTTGTGGTAAAACCAACCAGAAGAAGTATGTTCGGATTCTGATAATCGCCACGCTTCATAACCCCAACAAAATGTAGTAAACAAGCGTGATCGGCAATGCGATTAACATTCCAAATATAACACTGTCAGGTCAGATCAGATGATAAAAGAGATAAACGTTAATTTTGAATATTTTTTTAATTAAAAAAAATGAGAAAAATGTAATTTAAAGAGGAAAATGACATGATGTTTGATGGGAAAAATGGACTCACGCTGTGCTAAGAATATCTGGATGAACGTTGTATTCCTTGGCAAAGACAAAGGGGACAATTCCCTGTGGTAGTGCTGCCTGTTTGTTTGGCATTTCCAAACACATTACAAGGTAAAAAAGCATGTTAATATTGGTCCATATGTCTATTCCTCATAATTAATAAAAACAAATGAAAATGATTTGGATTTTCATAGATATGATGTGCCACATAAAGTATAAAAGTAAAATACTAGACAAGTTAATAGAGAAATATATATATATATATTTATTTATTTTATTAGTATTGCTTCCAAGGTCTCCTTTTTCATTTTTCACATGATCTCTTTTTTTCCCACACGAGTGAAATTTAAAAAATGGTTACTGCTTAGTGTTTGACAGTAAACTTTTGCCAAGTATAGTAATCATATAATATTATTAACAATAGAGTACTATATATTACATGCCGAAAAAGCAAAGTGAAAATAGAAAGAAAACAGTGTAACTTTCCAAAAAGGGTCATACTTGTAATTATTGCTATAGATGATACCCACTAAGGGTTGTCCTAATGGACATGTATGAAATCAGTGGCCATATAACACCTTAAATAAAGGTGGCTACTGACCAGCACCAAAAACATATATATATATATATATGACTCGGTTCTTTCTGGCGATTTGGAAGGAACGAACTGACGATTTTTTTATTGCTATAGCATAAAAAATCGATTTTTTATACTATAACGACGAAAAAAACCGTCGCTATAACCGGCTCGTTCTTAATTCGTTCATTTCAGTTCGTCGGAGAAGCGAACTATATATATATATATATATATATATATATATATTAATATTAATTAAAATTATGTTGTTAATGAAATGCTTCCTATAGCCAATTTAACTATGTCAAAACAGTAAAAAAAATTCTTATTATGCATATTTGATTACTCAAATTTTAAAGTGTAATTAATGCTTTTGAAAGAGTAAATATACTTAAAAATCTTATTCATCTTAAAATAATTTAATTCATAAGCAACTGATTTCACTCAAAAACGTATCGTATGGGATTCAAAGACTGTTACAAAAACAATGCATTACGTCGATATAAAATCACAAATGTTGCAAACGCTAGTAATCAAACATACTCATACATAATTATATTTAAAAAAAGAAGAAGCATGCAATAAAAAATTAAATTAATTAATAAATTAAAAAGTGTGTAAGAGTAGGTATATATATAAATAATAAAGAGGTATATATGTCCATACCTGTACAATGGCAACGTGTAGGAGGACACCTCTGAGTCCAACAGCAAAGGAAGCAGCTGCCATGACAGCTGGACCTGTAAGGAATCTGACGGCCATGGCAAAAGTAGCTATGGAGTTCCCACATGCTATGATCCTCGGTTGCAAAGCCATGAACAGACCTGCAAATTAAAGTGTCACAATTTAATTACACAAACACCCAAAAAAATCCAATCACTTTCTAATTTTCTATTTTTCTATTTTTCTATTTATGATATTTTATCCATTAATTCACATAAATACCACCATTTGGTCCATTACCCACCCCACCCCACCCCACCCCACCCCACCCCACCCCACCCAACCCACTACAATATTTTTATAAAAATATTTAACATGAAGATAATTTTAATCAATTAATTATACAATGTTGACACGCAAATGTGAGATGATCTCTCTGCGTGTCAGTTCTGTATTGATCAATTAACCTAATTTATTTATATATTAGAATTATCTTTCCCTCATCATGTGTGCAACCCAAAGTTCTTTGTATTTTTGGTGCCTTAATTGATCATTTCAAAATAAATATACAAGTATTTTATTGCGTTTAATGCACATATTGAAGTTATATACTTGATATTTACACTGAAATGATGAAAATATTATTTTTCTTATAATAAGAAAGATGATATTTTTAGCGCAACTTATAATACACATTATGCATTACACTGAAAATGACATTTCCTTAATTGAAATATCGTTTTCTTTATAATGAAAGTTCATAAAATTAATTATAATTGAAGTTTACCATAATTATGTGTGTGCATACGTGAACTAGACAGAAGTGTTACTTACATTATGTTATTAAAATAAATTCATATTACTTAACAAATGAAGAAATAAGCTCTACAATAAGTATTGATTCATATCAAATCACTTAGAAAATGTTTGTAGGGTACGAAATTCAAACCAAGCACAACATCAAGAAAAAAAAGAGAAAAAAAAGAAGTTGAAGAAATAATTAAAGCAACAGGCATATTATCATTATGATAAATGACCACACTATCATAGTATCATCTTACTTTGCTTTAACTTAACTTTCTTTAATCAGATCTAAATTTAATAATGTACAGTTAACACAACTTAAACTATCATAAAACACCACTATAATATATATATATAGAGAGAGAGATAGAGAGAGAATGTTGAGGAAGTAGTACTAACCCAGACTGAACATAGCCATGCCAAGTCCTGCATCAGACAGTATAGATATGGACTTTGCAATTATGGCAGGCATTTCAACATGCCACCTACAAGAAAATTAATACCATTAAAATTCAAAAACTCAAAAGCCAAAATAGACTTAAACTAACTTGAAAAATTATAATCAAGAGTAATGCTAGGTAAAAGCAGTCTTTTACCTAGACAATGCATTGATGGATTGTAGAGTATAATCCATTAATGTTTTGTGCAGGTAAATTAGACAGTTTTTGTTCAATTACCTAGCATTATTCGAAAGAAATGATTGCAATTTTTATGAAGCAACCTGAATGAAACTAGGGACCAAATGAGGCCAATTAAGCTGGAGTAAGTGTTTGGGTTTCTGATGAGTTTCCTCCAAACCATGATTAGTATAAGCCTTGTCATAACACTTGTTGGAGGCATAACTTTAGCTTTGTTGTCCCCAAGTTTTATTCCCCCTTCATGTTTGTTCATTTCTCTGTCTGCAAAACTGAGTTCATCTCTTTCCACCATGTATTCCTCTGGATTATCACCTCTATGACCCTCCACTAAAATTACATACAAAATAAAGTAACATTTCAAAATATGGTTTAAATTAAAAATGACCAAAAAATACAAAGGACTCAACCCAATTAGTATTAGTAGTTGTAGTACCTTTTCCTGGAGAAACAGCCACTCTTACTTCTTTAGAAGGCTGGTCTACAGCTCCATATTCATGGCCACCAAAAACATCTGACACTGGAGAAGCACTAGAGCTCCATACAAACATGTGAAGATCTTTAGTACCACCTTCCTCTGACTTGTTTAGAACTTGTCCGTTGGATTTCTTGGCTGCTACAGCGGCGGTTGTTCCGAGTGTTTTTGGGGAAAACATCCCCGGGTTGGGAGTTGGATAATGTGCATTACCCGACTGCCCATGGTGGTGGAATCTTGACTTATTTACGTTTCCACCAACATCTTCCTCAAAATTAGACGGCCGCGGCGTCGGTCCCCTCGACGCCGTGAGCCCGTAAACATCCGAAGCACCAAAGTTCGAATTCCTTCCACCACCAGCCACCATCGAGTAAAAATCTGTATGATTGAAACTTGACCCTCTAGGGGTCGGGTTTCTAGACGATTGCAAAGAATAAATCTCTGCATTAGTCAAGTTAGAAGGTCTGGGGGTTGTCGACGACAATCCCTGAGACCTTCTGGAATATATGTCAGACCTTGAAGCATTCGACTTCCTAACGGTAACATGAAGCTTACCGTCTTCCTTAATCTCCGCTTCAGTCTCTAAAACATGGCGTCCGTCCAATGACATAACATCAGAATCAACATGAATCGACACAATCGAGCCAGCCGTATCAGGAAACTGCTCGGAAATCAAGATCTTTGCACCTCTATATTCAAACAAAAACAGCATCAATGTATACCAAATTATACACTGAAGAACCACAATTTGTACCATCAAACTCCCAGAGAAATCCCCATACATACCCTTGAGCAAAGGAATACCCATAACTAAAGTGTTTGGAAGAGTGGACAATGAAAATAGTGTTATACTCCATTCCAAACAACCCCTTTTGCTAACTTTACTCCAAATACCTAACACAACCAACATAATAATTTTTTGTAGCGTATCGGCCGCAATGAACCTGAAGTTCATAGTGTAAGGATTGTTAGTGGAAATGAAGTGGAATGAAAGTAAGGGCACGGCGAAAAGTGCAACGAATCGGTTTATACCGGAGCATTGATCAGGGGAAAATATTTTCCACCACTTAACGGAGCCATAAGCTAAAATCATGGCCACATAAAGAGGCACAACAGCAGTCATAACATGGTAAAAATCTGATAGACTGATCATATTTGGTTAAGCTAAAATTAAATGGAAGAAGTTGAAGTTGAAATTGGAGTTGGAGTTGGAGGAGATTTGTTGAAAGGGGAATGAAGAGAGAGAAATTGAAGGGAACTAATGGAGGAGCATGTGTTATGCAGGGGACACTGCTTTGAGAGTTGAGAAACAAGGCTTGAACTTGCAGTCTCCAAAGCAGAAAAGGTTGGGGGAGGGGGGGTTTGTAATTAATTTTATTTATTTATTTTGTTTTTTTGCTACTTGTTTTGAGCTATGTTTGGATTTGATGAGGGATGGGTTTGATTGATGGATATAAATTGGTACATGGCTCTATCTTCAATGGGATTAATCGGTTTGTATAAAGTTTAGGAAAAAAGCATTTTGGTTGGAGGTGGTGTGTCTGTGAGTACTTGTTTGAGGAGCTTTTTTGATATTTTTTTTATTCTTTCTTCTTTTCTTTTACTTTTTTTTTTCTTCGAAACAACGGAACTCGACCACAAGGGTGGCTCTACCACTGAACGCATTTGAAGATTTTGTTCGTTTCACAAACTCACTTTTCCAACTTTCTTTTATCAAAAATGCAATAAGCTTATTACACCATAAAATGGTGGTGTTTTAGAGTTCCAAACACAGTTCAAATGTTGTAAAAAAACATATCAAACACACTAAATTGAACAAGTCCCAAGTGTATGTTTGATTGCTTGGCGTTTGCCGCGTTTGGTGCGTCTTGAAAATCTTGTTCGTTTAGTATTATTTAACTCACAAACACATCATTTAAGCCTCAAACACAACGCACCAAATGCTATCATCACAAATGCTGCAAACGCTAGTAATCAAACAAACACAAGTCATTGATATTCTTAATTAGCAATAATATAAATATATTAATTTGCTATAATATGAATATAGAAACGTAGGATGACTCTTTCCAGCGAACTATAGAGAGCTAATTAAAAATGAATCGTTTATAATAACGGTTAATTTTATTCGTCATTATAACATAAAAAACCAACTTTTTATTCTATGTCGACAGATAAAATCGTCGTTATAATCGGTTCGTTTTTAACTGAAAAGATGAATTAGGTTTAGTCCGACCAAAAACATCGTCAGATATTTAACCCTTCCCCAAGAAAGTGAATTTCCTATCAAAAGAGCCTGTTCTCTTTTCATTTTTCCTCTTGGATTCGCCTTTTTAGCTCGTGGTCTATTGATGGCCTACGGTTGTACTTGTATAGTAATTATTCCCTTTTCCTTCTCCAATATTTGTGTTTCCTTTTTTATAAGAAGAGTAAGTGGATACGAATTGTTATATATTAGTAGTATTTTCTATCCCCAAAAATGACTCGAGTAAAAAAAAAAGTCCTATACAAATTTCTGAAGTATAGTATTGAAATGCAAAATATTATATAAAGTCTATGTTACTCTCACTATTTTTTTATAAAAAAATAGAGAATCTTTAGTGTACTCACGTGAGGCCTACTGTGAATAAAATAAAAACTTATTTTTACTCTCTTTTTTAGTGTTATTTATTAAAATTGCATTATATATATATAGAGAGAGTAAGGATCAAGTGCATACCCCTTATCTTACTCACCCGTGCTTACCCCCTTTAGGCGACGGTTTCGGTCATACAACCGTCGTTTATACTTTTAGCGACGCTATATGTTGTCCGTCGCTAAAAGTATAGACGACGGTTTATGACCGAAACCGTCGCCTAAAGAGGGGTAAGCACGGGTGAGTAAGATAAGGGGTATGCACTTGATCTGGATCGTATATATATATATATATAGGGATTCCATCCACAGCAACCGGTTGTTGGGGAGCAACCCCTTTTGGCCCAGCCGCTACAACATGTACCGCCCTTAGACAAATTTTTTTTTATAAGCCACTACAGGTTGTAGCGGCTGGGCCAAAAGGGGTTTCTCCCAACAACCGGTTGCTGTGGATGGATACCCATATATATATATATATATATATATATATATATATATATATATATATATATATATTATTGTGTTTGACTCTCCATTACATATTTTCTTCAATTCCATATAATATACCAATTATTTAATCTTAACAATTTTGTTAATAATGATCAAAATATATTAATAGATAGTTGATGATATTAACATTAATTCTACAAAAAAAATTGAAACATAAAAAATATTTTCATCTATAAAAGTCTAAAAGAATTTTCATCTATTACTTTCATTTTTGAAACAATTATCCTATTCAATATAATAAATTAATTGACCTATTCACAATTATAAAAATATGATGTATTAGATAAAATTAAAAGTAAAATTTAATGGAGGGGATCCAAATTCATATTATTGGCTTTAACTTCTTTATCAATTTGGGTTGGAAAAGGTTCCCCAATTGCTTAAATGGGGGCTAAAATGGGGTGGGGAACAACTAAAGAACAGGAACATGAATGGAAAGGTACTTTCATAAGGTAGGCCATTGCACTTTGTCCACTTCCAACCATAATGCACTAATACTTTTGTTGCCATTGGATGGGCCTTGTGTGGGTCTGTTTACCCAAGTGATCCAATTCCAGCATGAGGCCCAGGCCCTAATCTATTTACTATTATATGCACGTTTTTTGATACATTGACAGTGTATACACGAGTGGTGTTAATATCACGACACGTTATTAAAATAATAAGAATAATAATATCTAGCATAAATATTTCATTAATGAGCTGTCATGATCTTAACACCGCTTATGTGTATACATTGAGACATGAGAGTGGATGAAATTTTAATTCAATATTGAATTAGTCAAACGAACTATCTAAAGAGTACCATGCACTACTAATTCCAAATTTTATTATTATTTTTAATGTTAAATTTATCACATTAATTTTGATCTTATATTTCAAAACAGAGAAAATAATACTTTTTAATGGGAGGGAAAGTTTAAATACACTTATTATTTTTTGAGTTTTATAAGAAAAAAAATAAGTAATTGACAATAACTTTTTAGTTAACCCAATGTAACACTCACTAATATTATTGTTAACAAATCTTTGCATTAGGCTATTGCTAGTAGCCTAGTGCTAAGATTTAATTTGATAGATAATTTTAGGCAATTGATATTGTTAGAATAATAAATAATATTGTTAGAATAATAAATATTGTCATTTAAAATGTTAATTGTTGTTAGAATAGTGTTAATAAATGTTCCTTAAAATGTTAATATCATTTTTGCTAAGATAATATTCCCTTTGTCCCGTAATATATATGACGTTTTAGAGTTGTGTAGAAGAATTAAAGAAATAATTGTATAGCATTAAATATAATATTAATTGTCTATAATATTTTTTACTATATACTTATCTCATATTCTCTTTCATCTGGAATATTTTCTCATAAGAGATAATTTAAAAAAATTATAATTAATTCTTCTAAATTATATAAAACGTAGGTCAAATAATTTTAAAAAAATAAAAATATGTAAAACTTCATGGAGTACAAATTAGGGGACCGAGGGAATACTATCAAGGGTTAGGATTATAGTTTAGTTAAAAATTTCATTGGTTTTTTAAATACTTCTCTACAACATTATCATGTCTAACTCTGATTGGCGGCTATAAATTACAAGACCCGGCCGGTTCATTGGAGGAAGAATAAAATCAAAGGATATGCCATAGGAGTGCTGAAAACCCACAGAAGCATGCTTCGAAAAGAATGATGAAAGCATATGGGTGGGTGGGTGGGTGGGTGGGTGGGTGGGTGGGTGGGAGAGGAGGGAGAGGCAAAGATCGGCGTGTCAGGCTCCTTCCTCATAAACTCCCTTGGAATTCCAAAATCCCCAAACACTATGTTTAATTTGCACACATTGCTAGTATATTTTTACATGCATGGGGGAATTTATGTTTTCAAAATAAAAAAAAAATATATATATATATACACACGTTCCTTTCTCAAGCAGACTTTAAACAACGAATTAAAAGCGAATCGGCTATAACGATGGTTCGAACCGTCGTCATAACTATGTCGTCAGCTTTGTATACTATAACCACTGAAAAAATCGTCGTTATAGCCGTTTCGCTATTTAAAGTTCGTTGGAGAAGGGAACCATATATATATATATATATATATATATATATGGTCCGGTTCCAATCCGGACTCTCGCATTTTCTTAAAATACGGACTTTTTTTGCTTATTTTTTTAAAACAACTAAAAAAAGTTTTAATATTTTATGGAACTGAAATTTTTATATAATACATTGTTTTTGCTGTGATTTGGATACACATCAGACCTGTTTTGTTATGTGTATCAAATCACAGCCAAAACACTGCATTATGTAAAAAATTTAGTTCCATAAAATATTAAAACTTTTTTTTAGTTATTAAAAAAAAACCCGTAACTTAAGAAAGTCTGGACTCCCGAATTGGATCCGTGACCTATATATATATATATATATATATATATATAGCATTTGAGTATTTTAATTTACTCATTTTTGGTTTCTTATTCTCTGATTTGTTTTGCCCGTTTTAAAAAAAATTATTTTTTTTATTTGTCGTTTGTAAGTTTCAATAAATCAGAATTAGTTTTTCTTACTCTGCATTCTTTTTAAATTGACTTTTTAGGTAAAAACACAAAAATAAAAAAATAATATAATTAATGTTTTGTCAGATTGATCAAATTTGATCTAAAATCTCAATATTATTCTTATAATGTATGGATAATGTAGAAAACTATGTCATAAATCTTTTGTTGTAATCTACGACAGATAAAAGAAACAAAGAAAACTTTCTAAAAAGACAAATAAAATGAAATGGAGGGAGTGTAATTAATCTTACATTAAATATTAATTTGTTTATCTCTCTCTCTCTTCAATGAATTTTAAAATAATAATATTTCTTAAAAACTCTTTTTTTATTTTTCTAATCAAGAATTTTTGTGGTAATGCATAAACAAAAGTGGCACTAATACCATTATTTGTGGAATGTGATTTTTATGAACCACAGGGGATGTTGATGCATTGGAGATGCCAATTTTTTTGTCCTATATTTTTATTTTGACCCAACAACTTGCCTCAAATACCTTTTTTGTACCACAAAAATACATTTCATAACTTGGTATCAACAATAATTATGTATAAAGTATATGAGTTGGATAATTTTTAGTATTTTTTTGAAGAGGAAAGTGGTCCCTCCAGTTAGATTTTGCAGAGAGAGCCACGTGGCCATGGTGGTCCCGTTTAGACGGATCCACGTGACATATGACTTGTCAAAAGAAAAATATGATAAAATAATAACTCTGTGCGAACAGGGATTTTGGAATGAAAAATTAGACCAGAAGAACAAAATGAATTTGTTATTGCGAACAAATTGATTGTATTATACAATTGTTCGCGGGAACAAATTGATTTTGTTCTTTCGATTCAATTTTTCTGTTCAAAATTCCTGTCCGACTTAACAGATGTCAAACCCCCTAATAAATTTGAGTGTGTTTTTGAAGTTTTAGTATTAATAAAACTTGTCAACCCCAATCAAATGATAGCATGATTCTTTTCTTCTTTTTGTGTTCAACAAACAAAGGGAAGGGAAGGTAGATAAAGTATCTCAAACTCTTAATATGATATATTGTGCTAACAATTATTACACGCATTTATGTCGGGGTTGAAATTCGGGAATTCTTCGCAAGTATTGTTTAGAACGTACAGTTACTACCAACTATGGGTTGTGAGTTTAAATTGAACCCAAAATCGAATTAAACAACCTATATACCACTAAACCAACATATTGTTGGTATCATAGCATGGCATGATTCAGGACAAGGGTTTATGAATATAAGACCATTTAGCACATAAGTGTAGTTTACATAGTCTGCCTTAAACACAAGTGTTGTTTAATTTTTGTCATGTTTGGGTTTGAATAAAGTCTAACTGTGGACTTATTTTAGGCAAGATTAGAGGTGATATAATAGGGGTAAATTTGTTATTTGGGTTTAACTGTTGAAGTTTGAATCATTTTGTGTGTTTAAAAAGCCAGAAGAATTACAAATTAACCCAAGGAGACTGGGTTTAAATTCTTCACAATCAAAGCCCAAGAGTACTACAAACTAGCCCCTGCTCAACACTTCAATCGAGATACATAGGGCACAAACATAAATCAAAAGATTATATACTAATTAATCTGGACAAAACTAATGATTTAACCATCGAAATTGACACGTTATATTGAATACCTGATTGAACTTTTAATTTTTTAAATTAACTCATTGAATTAATTTTTATTTTCAAATTGAGTCATTCCGTTAAAAAAGTTGACAGACGTTAATTTTTTATCTACGTGGCGCTGACGTAAATAAAAGGAAAAAAGAAGAAGAAAATGACATGAAAAAAAAACAGATTTTTCCAAAAAAATTGATTCAAAACGATAAAATAAAACATGATAACAACTTTCAACAGCATTACGCAAACTCTGGAAATCAGAAATTGCGATCATGTAATTGCGTTTTCGACCAGACTTTGTTCGCCTTTTAGGAAGATTGTACCGTTAGAAGTGTCCCGCCCTTGATGTCATCTGAATCCGTCATGCCAGAGAGTGTCCTTCGAGCTTCAATGTAGATTTTCAAATCTCAATATGTGCCTCCATTCAAAATTATGATGTAATCAAGGTTTGATAAAATAAATTTCAGAAGAAAACATAAAAAATATAGCTTGCTCCTGTTCTTCCAGATCCAGTATCTTCTCATCCCTCGAAATCAGTGAAGAAATTTCCCTCGAACAAAATGGATAATTGAAATAAAATAATTCCGTAAGCTCAAGACAATGCATATCATTCCAATGCAAATATTAACAAGGCAATTAATCATTTCATCATGTTATTTGCTTTTTGGATTTTGTTGGATGTGTTTCCAGAGCTCGGCATGTTCATCATTGTATTACTTCGAATTGCTTTTATTTGTGAGTTTATAATTTTAAAGAATTGGTTGTTGTGTAATTTGATGAAAATTTTGATTTTGATTTTGTGTATTTATATATGGGTTGTATGTTCATCAGTTTTGGTTAGATCTGTTTCGATGAAGAATAAAAGGAATCAAATAAAGAAAGAAGATGGTTAGATCTGTTTTGCAAAAAAAATGTTTTGATTTTTTTGTTTTTATTTTCAAGTTTTTTTTTTGCCACATAAGCAATATTTTTTATTTTTTATGCTGTCTTTTATTTTCTATGTCATTTCCCCCCTTTTTTACGTCCACGTCAGCGCCACGTAGATAAAAAATTAACGTCCGTCAATCATTTTTAACGGATCAACCCAATTTAAAAATAAAAATTAGTTCAGTGAGTTTATTTATTCAATAAAACGTGTCAACTTCGACTGCTAAATCATTAGTTTTGCCGATTAATCTGCATATGAATCCAGATAAAACCATTTGATATTTATCCGTTCAATGTAAGACTCAACTCACTTGAATTTACAGAATGCTAAAAGAACAAAAATTGCTCCGTGTATATATGTTAGGATAAAAACCTTGTACAAACAGGTAAATATTGGGTACAAGGTCAATTCGTCATCTTCATCTACAGAAAAACTCCACCAAGAAACTGACACGAGCCACTCAAGAACAGCCCACAGCCTACAGTTAACAACATCAAGCAGAAAAATAAGATTTATATAACCTATAAGCCTTTGCAGCCAGGAAGATCAATCCAATGCAGTTCGAGTTCGACTTCACCGCATTCGACATTTTTCAATCTCAGGCACATTTCTTGGATAACACGGCCATCCATCCAGCTCACCCGGCTCTCCTCAGCTAGGCAGTTTGACCTGCTAGGCAATACTCTTGTTATTACAGTACCACCGGGGATGGGTTCCAGTTTCATCCTCAAAGCCTCCAGATATTCTTTTATGCTGAATTCTGCTTCTCCCATTTTGTCATCCATGCTGAATGTGTCGTGATCGTACACGGTCTAAATTCACACACAAACAATTTTAAATATCCATGAAATAAAGGATAATCGCAAAAGTGATAAATAATGTAGAAATACGGAGTTACTATCTAAAACAACACCTCAAGTTTACCTAATATTTTTAAACTTCAGTTCTGCAAAATCTCAAACGCGTTTTACTTTCAAACTTCCGCCCAAAAGTCTATAAATTAAAAGTATCCCAACTAAGGTTACTACTATATCTAAAAACTCCTTACGTATATAACCCTTTGTGATTTTCAACTGCCTTCCACTTCAACAGATAATTCTCACAAATTATGGAGCATCCATATGAAACAAAAAGAACTAAATTTCCACATAACATGACAAACTAAGGAGACTAAACCAACGCATTTTAGCATCAAATCTATCATTTTATCTGTAATTGCAGCAACCACATTTATATAACCACCTGATAACAAGTCAGGAACTCGACTAACTCTCTGCAGTCAACTCATCAACAATACTTACCACCTCAAATACTATAAAAACAAAGATCAAGAGCATCCTCATAGCAGATATACCAAATATATATTATTATAAAGCGGGAGAAAGATGTTGACGGTTACTTTTGGTGTAAATATCAAAATGAAACCCTTTTTTTGTTTTCTTTCATACCCTCTAAAGTTAGTTATATATTAGGGATAGAGGAGAGATGTAAACTGTTAGTGTTGTGAATTGAACGTGATGTAAAACTAATGAGAGAAAATTAAGGAGATAAAATAGGATGGTAGTATAAATAGAATTTAAGTGATAACTTTTTCAATAAAATTTATAACACTACTCTTTTTTTTCACATGCAAGGGGGGGGGGGGGGGGGGAAAGCAGAAGATGGGGTTAGGTTATTTATGAAGATGGTGACCTGAGTCAAAAACATATTTTACGAACTATCTAGTATATTGCAAGAGAGGAATAGGAAACCTTAGAATATGGTTTAAGAAGTCCCCTGGTACAAGAGGAGAAGGTTAAGGGGAAACAAAAGGGAATAATGCAACCTTCCCTAGTTGAAACTTGAAAATACAGGAGGAAAGAAGAAACTAGCAAGGCTTCAAATCTCCAAGGTTACCAAAAAAAATAGAAAATACGGTTCTGAGGCTCAAAATGGCACATGAAAAAGAAATAAACCATTTACAAGAATAGGAAGCCATGTATAATTTCTTAAAATTCAATGACGAACACATAGTGATACCGTTTAAAAATAAACTTTTACATTTTCTTCTCCTTCAAACTGATTTTTAAAAATTTTGTTTTTTTTAGAAAAAGTCAATCATCTAACAATACTGACACTATTAGTAATAAACTAGCTAGTATGCAAGTGATCATGTCAGAATAGAGACAATGAAGGTAGCTTGAAATTTAAATTTATTTCATTACATCAGGGGCACTACCTACATGAAGTTAACACATTCACTCCTTCACATTAGAGATCAAAGCCTAATTATGAAAGGAAAGCCTAAAATAAGACAAACCGCTGGAGGGCCAGCGAAACATTCCTCATAGGTGCTTAAAGTTTGCAATACCAACTTGAAAAATCGGGGTTTTTATTAAGATTCTTTTCTTTTTTTTCTTTCTTCCTTATCAGGGTAATGTACTAAGAAAACATATTAGGCAATTAAGTTTAAGAGCAAATTTGGCAGCCAAAAGAATAAAGTGCATCAATAAGAAAGAATCACCACAACCTACATCTAAAGGGATGAACTTGACTGAAGTGCTCCTATGTAATTTAATCTTGTTTTACAAGACATAAGGTATTGGTTTGTACTACTTTCCATTTTATCATTTCCAATTTATAGTTTTTTAAAAAAAAGTCAGATATCCGAGTTATATGCATATACATATGTGCATTAACTTCAAACTGTTATCCTAATAAGAAATCACAAGGCAAACGTTACTAGCTAAAAAGTAGAGTAGCAGTTAAAAAATAGAGTCAACATTAACTGCTCATATAAACTTTCTCATATTCAATTGAACAACAAAGTCTGCATCAACCATCTAAAACTTCTGTAATTATTTTTTTTTTAAAATTATCGTTTTCTTTTCAAGTCTCCGTAATGAATAAATTTAGGACAACAAAAGGCAATAAACTCTACGTTTAATCATAAGAGAATTTACCAGTGTTTGCAATACAAATATTTAATTTATTTTATACAATTTTCAACCACGAAAAAATGCATGATGAAGATAGGTGCAGCTATATAGTACTCTTGTTCTCAGTCTTATAGGGTAACATGTCATTTGGTCAGAAAAGAAACAAAAAAATTACCAGTTTGATTGGAATATTAGGTTCTTGAACGGAAAGAGTTAAATCTTCATTCCACTCAGGATTGACATCCTTCCTAATAACACGAGTCTTCAGTTTCTGCATCAAAAGTTGACATTCATATTTAGATAAGAGAGTAATAGCATTTTTTTAGAAACGTTTAAAAATAAGTTGATCTACTTTCGTAAATGCTTACTAAAGTTGCTATAATTAGCATTATTTATATAACTTTCATATAAAAAGGAAAGATTCGTCAAGCTGTTGAGCACAAGAGAATGCAAGCTTAAGCACTAAGTTCAGGTTAAATTACTTTCTAATTGATTTTGTACTCTGATTTCTTTGTTTTTTCTTCTCTTTTACATGTTTGAATTTATAGAAGACATTGGCAACACTAGCTACAGTTTTTTTCGTTTTAAGGACAAATGAAGGCTCCAACCAAGGAATCTGTTATAAATGGCAGAAGGCGATTCATGTTTACTAATCACTCAACATGGAGAGCAAAAACTGAAACTTAATAACTGATTTCCAAAACACTAATTTAAGGCACCATTCAATGGAGATCAATAAGCACTTCTAATACTTTTAAAAGAGAAAGAAAACAAAACAAAAAAATTTCTGTCAGATCTAAGTGCCTTTAGAATTCCACTCCATAAAATTCATTCAAACATGTGCATAGATAAAGTGGAAAATTTCAAAGTTAATGATGGAATAAATAAAAATATACTGAAAACTATTGAATTACTGATTGTGAATTTTTGTAAAATCATATCATGAGAGATTATGATGACAATATACCGTTGGGGCGTATTTGAACAAAATGGTAAAATAGACATAAGTGAACTGAAATTAAATTACTTCACTTTCTTTTAAACGAGTTTTGACCACATCCATATTATACATGATACAAATTGGGGCTGTGACATATTTTCAGGAACAATACAACGAAATCATGTTCAAGACCAAGCATGGTGGTCTAGTGTAGTATAAAGTTCAAAACTTGATATCAGTTTAATGAATTACAAGTCATCAAGAATCCTGCATAGACAGGATGTTTAGATGCAACAAAATATATAAAACAAAATTTTTAAAATTTTTAAGACTTGCTTTCTTGAGAAAGTAAGAATTAAAAATATATAAAAATTGCATTCTTTCTTTAAGAAAAATTTAAACGGTAGATTATGAAGTACCATAAAACAATAAAAACTATTTTATTACCTGAAACACATTGCTCTTATCATTTTAGAAATGAATCTTTAATATATAATACCAGAAGTCATGTTTCTTATCATGTGTTTATTCATGTAATCCAGAGTTACAGAATAAGTAAAAATAATTTTTTATCTGAAATTATAATTTTCATAGCATTTGGAGGAAAATCACATCACTCACCTAGAAAAACATTTCAATAGAAGAGAGCAACAATTCAATTTCATACTAAATATTAGAAGAATAACAATAATATTAAGACATTAAATAAAATTTTCCTGATCAAAAGGGGAAAAGTCTAATTCATTCTTCTCCAGCATTAAATAACCAAAAACAAATTCAATTCAACTTGAAAGAAACCGCACATACATTTCCTATCCAAGAGACAATCCAAAATCATAAAAACCCAACACATACACATAACACATTACCCAAAAAAGAAACAAATTCAAAAACGAAATACTTACCCAAAAAAGAAACAAATTCAAAAACAAAATACTCTAAAAGCAAAACCCAGTTCGAAAATTAAATTAAAACAGAAGACAGACCTGTTTACCCATCTTAACAACCACGTACGGATCGCTGCTATTGATATCTCGAACAGCAAGGTTAATACCCCTCTTAACCCGAATTCTGAGAAGACCCAACAAATTATCCATTAAAGAAGATGAAGCCGGTTTCCCTGTAGTTGGTGATCCCATCACCTTCTCTACCTCTCTCCTTTATATATTACCACTAAATAAAATATAAAACCCCACCACAATTAAAACAAACAATTTGCAGTTTTACCCTCTTCAAATTCTGGCTAATCCAATCTGTTGTGTTCTCTGTAAATGCCAACAAAAATCATAGAAAAATAAATTATTTAATCAATTCAATTGTAGAAACAGACAAATGAATGTTTTGCAACTGTTGGGAATTTAATTATTTACGAAACCCACCAAGGAATTTAAAAGGTGTACTCACGTTTTGAGTGTTTATTGATTTTGGGAGATTCAATTATGGATCAAGTCAGTTTCTTGAGGTTGGAGGGGAGAAGGAGGAGAGATAGAGAGAAGAAATAATAGAGAAATGGGAATTTGGTGGAGGGAATACCGAATATGTAATGGTTGGGATTTGGGGGAGATGTTTGTGGGTGGATTGTTTTGGCTGGGAATGATGAGATTTACAAGGCGAGAATGCCGCCCGGTCTATATTGTATTCAACATGGAGGCCACGTTTGGCCATTTTGTGGCATAGGTTGAGAAATGCTATGCCAAAAATACAAATAATAATATTATTATTTTTTAATATTAAAAAAATAAAAGAAGAATTTTAAGACCCTAATTGGTTTAAGCTTAAAATGTTGAGTAAATCTATACATTCATCTCATTTACATTCTCCCTACCAAAACGCAATTTTTTCCGTCGTTTTGTCCCCTTCTCCTACAAACCTAGACCCAACAAATTCTTCTTCTTCTGTTGATTTCCTTCCTCTTCCTTTCTCGCAAGTAATACCATATAGTCTCTCTTTTTTCTCTATACATACAATTTACAAATCCAAAATTTGCTAAAGCCCAAAATCCCACACCTGCCGTTCGAATAGTAGGATAGAAACGGGTTGAAGAACTACTATATTCAGTGGCAGGCAGTTGATTCTAACTTTTTCTATGTGATAGACGCAGATGAGGAAAATCGGATCAGAAATTTATTTTGGACGGATTCAAGGTCTAGAGTTGCATACGAGGAGTTTGATGATGTCATCACATTTGACACCACATATTTGACCAATAAATATGAAATGTCATTTGCTCCTTTCGTTGGAGTTAATCACCATGGAGAATCCATACTACTTGGTTGTGTCATTAAGTTTTTAAGATGGCAATCGGTTATCCACTTCATCTGCACCACTAATTTAAAACTTAACTACTAATTGCAGCTTCAATTTCACAAAATACAATTCAATTGAGATGGATTTTAGCCCTAATTTGAAATGAATTTTAATCATAATTTGAAACATCCAAATTGGCCTCTACCCTCACTTCAATAATGAATGTGCATAAAAATGACTATAATAACATTACGTTAGACAGAGAAATATAATACTCAACCTTTTCCATAGAATTTAATAAAATAATCATTTTCTTAGTGACCAAAAAAGTTAGATGAATGCACAACTAATACATCTATGAGTAAGGGTGTAAACGAATCGAACCGGAGCGAATAAAGAGCTACTCGAATTCGACTCGAAATGATAAATTCGTACTCGAATTCAGATTGGATTCGAATTATATTTAAAAAATCCTACTCAGATTCGACTCGACTCGAATATTTATTACTCGAATTCGATCCGACTCGACTCAAATATTTATTCAAACTACTCGCGAGCTTCAAATTCAAGCTCGAATTCGAGTCTCCGCATAATAACTAATTTTATAATAAATATAATTATAAATTGAATTTGTTATTTTACTTAAAAATGAGAAAATATATTTATTACTACACTTTACAAATATAAAATCATAATTAAAATTAAAAATAAAACAAAATAATAACTAATTGAATATGTATTAACCGAGTATGTATCGAATCACAATAAAAAATTCGAGTAGTTTGAATCTTAAACGAGTCGAGTATAACCTTGCTCAGATTCTACTCATATTTTTATTCGAATTATTTTTAATGCTCAAATTTGGATCATATTATTACCGAATCCGAGTCTCGCTCGTATTTTTTTGAGTCGAGCTCGAATCGAGTCCAAACTATATTGACTTGTTTACAGCCTTATCTGTTAGAGACCGAGACCGAGACCGAGATCGAATACCTTTGCAAAAACAGGATAAATAGGAGGGTCACATTTGTAATTCAGTATCAGTTGTACTCGTTATAAGGTCAAAAACTCAAAATACCATTCCCGCGCTTTTAACTTTTGCTTCTGAGCAAATGGAGGCGTGGAAAGAACTAGACGTAGACGATTCCGACCTCCCTTCTCTCCTCCGCCCTTGCAATAACAATAGAAAGCGCCATCAAATCCTCCATTCACCCAAATCCCCAAATCAACCGATTCTCTCACAATCTCTCTCTTCTAAAACCCTAATTCCCTCCCCCTCCCACCATTTCCCACCACCCACAACCACCGCGCCGCCTCGGCGGCTTATTCCGGGGCCCGCAGGCGCAATTCAGGCCGCCATTATCAGAAAGAGAAGTCACGATTGTTCGGAAGAGGAACCGATAATGCCTACCCAGGAGTACATTCGGAGGGCAGTGGAAAATGCGGAGGGATTTTATCAGGAGGACGAGGATTTTAAGGGGAATCCATGGCTTCGCGCCATTAAATTACTCAACACCGGTCAAAGTAAGTCATTTTTTCGTTTTCGGTTTAAGCTAAGAATCTCTGTAGTTGCTGATTGATGAATTTTAGCTTCTTTTTTGTTTTTATTTTTGGTGGTTGTAAGGTTCTGAGGATTTTGTTCTTGGAAGTACGCCTTTGAGCTCTGTAAATAAGAGTCAGGTCAAGGTGGATCAGGTATTGTAGAAGTCCTGTAATTGAATTTAATTTTAAAAAGTAATCACCGTGGATAGTTTTGTTGCACCTAAACATGCAGTGGTTATGTGAATGTGTGTTTTAAAATTTAAATTGTCATCATGGATAGTTTTGTTGCACCTAAGATTATGTGAATGTGTTTTAAAATTTAAATTGAGTTAAAATATTGTATAAGTTTTAATATATTTTTTTATTTTGAAATTTAAATGAATTTTTAGGTGATGTGTATAACTTAGATCAAAGGCCTGCATAAATCATAATAGTTGAATTCCACCCTACTTGTTTTTACTAGTGGAATCTTGGCCAGTGGAAGGTCAAGGGCTACCTTCACTGTGTAGTCCAACCCCTTCATATTTTTGTAAACGTAAATGTATAACAAGCTATTTTGTTTTATTGTAAATCATGGATGTGATTGATTTTAATAATTACTATGACACCTTAAAAGGTGAATTCTGTTTTTTTTTTGAGATTAAAAATGAGTTATGATCTTGTATTATGAAATGTCTATGATGTGACAATTACTCAGTAATGAAATTATGAGAAGGAAACGATTTTATAAGGACAACCAAATTATATTAATAAATAATTATGTACGCATATTAAGGTTTAGGTGTATGCATAACAAGCTATCTTGTTTGGTCATGGTAGTTTATGTGGGTGTGGGTATATAACGTTCTACAACTTGAACATTACCTTTCATATAAAAAATTCAAAATATTCTTTTGGGTCTATCTGATTAGGTTGTTGCAGTTATCAAGTCTTGCACACCAAATGGTATTGGTGATATGATGGTGACACTGAAGGTATTAAGTAGATCACTATGAATAATGTGGATGATGTGGTAACTGTTACTCATATGGGGTTAAAATTTTTGTTTAGGATCCTACTGGTACAATTAATGGTAGCATTCATCGGAAAGTCATTTCTGAGAGTGAGTTTGCAAAACAAATATCTGTGAGTTCAGTTTTGATACTCGAGAAGGTAATTTCTCTCTTTATAAATTATTCAATGTAGAAATAACCTTGGTCAGTTTAAATATGGGGAAAATCAATCAGTCTCCAACTCCAATTTTAAGATTCTGTTACTAATTAATGGGGCTGGTATTTCAGGTTTCTGTATTTGCACCTTCAGGGAAAACTCTTTATCTCAACATAACAAAGAGAAATGTAGTAAAGGTGAACATTTTTTTCAATACTGCTATTAGACTGATTAGTTGGCATGAGAAGGCATATACTATAAGGATAGCATGCTGAATTAAAGTAAACCTTCCATGCGATATACACTTCACTGATGTTTTACTTTTATTAGCCTTCAGCCAGACAAACTTAGGATTTGGTTTCGTCTATTGAAGCAAAACTTCTTTTATGTAGAGAGACATGCAATGAAAAGCCTCATGTGCTGTATGATTTAGATTTTAGCAAGTTCTTTCACTTCTTTGTTTTTAAATTGGGGTTCAGTCTTGGTCACCAAGTAGTTGAAAGTTTCTTTCCTTCTTGATGTTTTCCCTCTCCCCCCACACCCTTTGTCTACTGTTTCTAGTATGAATTGTTTGGAAGAACAAAATTAAGTACTGACTATTTCTAGCATTGTTAGGTCTTAGAGATTTAAGTAGACTAAATTGGTCGCATTAACATAGTTCTCTGCCATTTATGATAATTCATTATTTCATATCAATGCCAATAACTTCGGTTTATTTGAATTATTAGCTGTAATGTTGTGTTGGACAGCTGGAGCTCTATCTGAATTTGGCATGAAGATAGCTGTTAGATGATTTACTAAATAAATAAGGCAACTGTTAATGCCATGTCAGTTTTTGATAATGCCATATTAGTTTTTGGAAAGCACATTAGGTGTGTGTTGTGGTATTATTGTACCATATTAATGGCATTGTCGTGCCCCTTAATCAGTACTTGGGATTTTTGAAAACATGTAAATCATGATCAAGTGATTTGTGCTCGAAAGATAGAGATGTTTAGTAAGATACAAATGTTTGTAGTTTGTTCAGATCAACTTCTACAGTTTTACCAAATCATGAAATTATAGGATTTGAACTTTTATATGGGGAGGAAATATAGTTTCTTATGCCTGTACAGAGGTCTACAACATAAGCAATGTCCGTTCCCAAAGTTTATGCAATCAGAACAATTCTTTATACCCCCCATATATATAAGGTGTGGACTCTAAGCAACTTCACTTTTTGAAATTTGTGCACAAAGCATGTTGTAGGTGAATTATATAGTAGCTTTCAGTACAATGAGTCTCTGTGTCTCTACATTTCACAAACTGCTCTAATAACTATTTGTGCTCTACTTGAAATGATAAGTTTGTCATGTGCAGGTATTTGGTAAGGACATAGTACCCTCATTAAGGCAGACTCATCCAGCGCCTAGAGTAATATATGCTCCTCCTGGTGGGTAGCAAGTTTCTTTTCGTCAAATACATTGTCTTTTAGACGACCAGTTAAACTTCTTACATGGCCTTCTTTACAACATTAATGATCATCCATTGTCATGTGTGACTTGTGATTTGTTTATATGCTTTCTCTACTACCACTTTTAAATGATTTTTGGTTATATGCCTAATCACTGACACGCATTTGCATAATCAGATTGCAGTGGAAAAATGAGGATGTTACAGAAGACATTCTCTCAGGAACTGGGAAGAACCGAAGGAATCATGAATGAGGTCAGTGGCATCAGTCAAGATGCTAATGCTAGAGGCGGTTGGAATTTCAATAATCTAAAGGAAAAGAGAAATCCATTCTCAAGAAGTGACGACTGCAACAACCAAAATGCTGGTATATGGAAAGAATCCTTACGCGCTACACAGAGTGCTCCTGCCAAAGAAATCTTTGAGGAAGCAGTCGAAATGGATATTACTGATGATAATCAAGTGGCTTTGGACAGCAATGAAAAGCGGCTGACGAGTGATAATTTGTCAGACAGACTTTTACATAGTAGTGCTGCAACAAACTTGGTTGGGGACCATAGTGATGAAGTTCAGAGAATAGACAAACTTCAGAAGCAAAGACAGCCACCCATATCGAAAGCTTCTCTCCCACAGTGGACAGATGAACAGCTAAATGAACTTTTTGCTGGTGATTTTGATGATGATGGCCTTCTCTTTTGATAGTAGTCACTTCTATTATCTGGTGTAGATGCAAAATTGAAACTTTTAGATAAACATGTAAATGGTTTTCCTGAATTCTCACAGATGAACAGCTCAGAAACTTGTATTTTTACTAACATGTGTAAAGTTTACTTTTGGTGTGGCTTGATTTGATAGCCGTTATGATCTTTTTGGAAGACAATTGATATTGTCAGTTAAAATGATAAAATTAACTGCACTTTTATAATTATTATAGCTACACTAAATACTTTAAGGTTATGTTTGTTTGTAAGGATTATATCTGGGATAGGTCCAAATGTTTTGTTTGTTTCAAATTTAGACTTGATACTATTAGTCTAGAGATTATAAAATGGTTTAATAGTCTTGGGGTTATAATTATAATCCTAAGATTATAATCTGATGGAGTATAATCTCGGATAACTTGCAAACAAACATAGCCTAAGTGAAAAAAGGAGTAAACAAACTGAAAGTTATGTTCTCCAACTTTAACCGTTCTGTTGGTTTGTTAATATTCTAACCTTTTTGTTTTGATGATGACTTAATATTATAGACTAATTTGTCTATTGTGAAATTTCAGGAAGTTGATGAAAGATCATTGTTGAAAGACTTTGAAGATTTGAGTCTTAAGAATTTTATGTAAAGTCATTGCAAATATTTGATTTTTCAATACAAGACTTTAGGACATTTTATTTGTGCATTAAAATGTGATTAAATATTTTGTGCATGCCTGAGATTTTATGCTAATTGATTTTTCTTAGTTGGTTGGTATTTATATATTATGCATGCGTAAAATAAAAGATGATAATTTATTGTCCAGATTAATTGAATGATATTTGTCATGTGTTAGATTTTTAATTTTATAGAAATATCTATATAAACACGTGTGCAACAAATTTGTTGGAAGTTTAAAAGTTGTTGGTTACTTAAAAGGTGGTGGCAGTAGAGGCATGATTACTTGGAGTGCATATATCTTGGAAATATAAGATAATCATTATCTTGGAAAGTTGATTCATTCTACAATTCTTTTTATTTACGTAACTAACACTGTTATATTAATGCTATAGGAGACTTGATAATAGAGAAGTCAAAATAGATAATATCTTCGACTTGAGATTTACATGGAACAATTTCTATCTTATTAGACTGCCTTTGAAAAAGTCTAAACAAACATCTGTTATACATGAGTTACCTTTCAAATTGGTTTTAACGGAAATAATTTTTAAAGATGGTAACGGAACTAATTTGTTTGCAACGGTTGTTTTCTGGCTATAAAAAGAAGAATTGATTTTAGTAGAAAAGACGACACTTGAACCAATTATTGCACTCATATACTTGAAAAGCAATTTCATTATTTTCGGTGCAAAATTTTCAGCTGCTGTGCAAATTATATTCATATTATTCTCAGCTATTTTCGTGAGCTTCATATTGGTGATATCTCTTACTTTTACTACTTGATCATTGCATTCATTAGTTGAGCCTTGCATTGTTAAATTATTTATTTGCTTTGATCATTAGACATTCTATAATTGTAATCTTATATTTTTAGACTAAGTGTTGTCTAAAGGTTTTTAATCCGGGTGGATTAAGGTTTAGTTACAAATAGGTTCAAGAAAACTTAGGTGCTTAAGGGGTGCATTGGTGCACAAGGAGCAAATGTGCTCAAGTGAATTATTGTAATTCAATTTGATAGAGTCTATTTTGTAACAAAGGATATTTAAAGAAATAAAAGTGAGTCTCCAATACTAGTTGGTATTGGACGTGGACTAGGCTATTATTATAGAGGGTAATAGCTGAACCACGTAAAAAAATCTTAGTGTTATTTTATTGCTTGTTTTACTTTAATATTTCTCAAGATAGTTAATTTTTTCAATAATTAAAAATATAAATATTTGCTTCATCTTGAAATATTGTGTTAACACCAAGTATTCTATTTGACTTATAAATTCACGAATATATTTTCTTAAACAAAAACTCAATTCGGTAGACTACATTCATTCAGCAAGCTGCATTCTTCAATACAGTAGGCTATATTCAATAGTTTGAATTTAAAGTTTAAAAATTGGTCATAGTTTGCTCTCACACTTATTCAACCCCCTTCTAAGTGTAACCACGTTCTAAATATTTGTCTTTCCTAGTGGTAAAGGGCAGATCTATTTAAAGCCTTTGAAATGTGTTGAGACGGCTACACATGCATCAATTACTTTGATCTTATATTTTGGAACTTGATTCTCAATCCTTCATTATCTGAAAGCAAGCAGTGTAGCATTTGTATCATAAGTTTATAATCCAAAGTCAAATTTATGTTTCTTTGGGCTTGGGAAATTAGGTTTACATAGGCAAACTAGATTTACATAGGCCTGACAATTTAACTCGACTTGGTTTTATGATTGTCGAACCATCGAGGCCTGGTGGAGCTTGAAACTTAGCCATGGCAGTATAATTTTAAGGAAATGGGTTTGAAACATCCATATAACCAGTCATGCAATGATAATAAGAAGGATATTCATAAATTGACATTGAACAAGATGATAAAAAAATAACAGATAAAGGAAATGATAAAGGCAAAAAGAAGGAAACATGAATATTGATATTTCATTAGTTGCCCTCTCTGAATACAAACGAGAGTGTGTGTGTATATATATATATATATATAGGAAATTATCCTAACATCTATAATTTTTACTAAAACCAAACTAACCTCGCATTTGGAGTAAATTACACTCATGCCATTTATTAGCTATTGTGACAATCGACCCCAACCCTAATAGGATCCGATTTCGAAGACCCTATAGAGAGTTGGGGTAGGTTTGGGAATTGTCACCCCCGGCCCTTTTATATTATTCTATATTAGCCATTACCACACTAACTATTTTTTAGAAACATTATCAGAACTCTTGAGCAGTTATTTAGAATTTTGTTTGTTTATTTATATATGTAATTTGCTGTGTACTTCTGTCATGACGAAATGGAACTCCTATGTGTTCAAAGTCTGGGAGTACTCTCATAGTCAGATTTTGACACTAGGCGGATTAATTTCAGGTGAAATATTAAAAAATGCTGTTTTTCTTGGGAGCAAGATGAGAGAATTGATGATAATAACATGCTTGTGGCAATATATATGGAGTAGAATTACACTAGAAAACAAAATGGTTAATAAATAGTATCAAACAGGAACAGAACAATTATATCATGTTCATGTTGGTGTGTTAAAGAAAAAGGAAAATTTAATATTTCCATAACCTCCAATTCACGTGAGAGAGACCTCGTAAATATATCAATCCCCTTATAAAAATCCAAACAAAATTATCACTATTTTGTTCGACTTATCTAGAAATCAAAAGGATCAGCGGTACACTTTGTTCAGGGTGGGCGGATATAGGATATAGGACGGGGGCGGTGGGGTGAGTGGTGAAAATATCGGTTTCCTAATAAAATTCCTTTTGTAAACTGGCTCATGCATATTCTCATTTTTAACCTTTTTTTCTTTGGTACATATTTTTATTGCACAGGAGCAAAGTAGATCAGCAACTGAAGATACAACATATACACTTTCTTAAATCATAAACTAACTATCGTCGAAAAATTGGTGGTCCTAGCCACAAACTCGATGTAATGCCTTGACTTGACATCTTAAGCAAAACAAAATCGGACTATTTTACAAACTAAAAGCAATAATATAAAGGCCAGCTACTAAACTTGATATGCCCCAAAATCAGTTCCACAGGCGCCTCAGAATGCCCCGAGATACGACTGAATTCTCTTCAACTTTGAGATGTCCGGCAACCAAAATCTATCCGTCTAGGACTCTGCGATAGGAACCGATAGCAGCGGGTAACAGAAACGCGTCCACGGCTAAACTCCAATAATCTACTGAAACAATTTTCTTAGCCTCTCAGAAGAAGTAGCTGCTCTTTTGTTTGTTGGCTCAAGAACAAGTGCATATCTAAAATCTGCAGAATGGAAAAAGTCAGCCATTAACTTCTGATTCAGGACAAAAATAAATCTTCAAAACATCCCGTGCTGCCAAACCAATACTATTTGTACAAGTCAGACATTCAAGAGTTACAAACAATAAAATAAGAGAATTGATATTTCCACTAGTAAATTTTGATATTTCCACAAGTTCCCTCGCACGAGTGTGGGGCTCATTTACTTTTCACGCAAGGACCATGTGAAACTATCACTTTTGCTCGTGAAAATATCAATTTCCAAATAAAGCAAATGAAATCTCTTTCCCCAAATGACAAGAAACATGACGAACGACATAAGAACCTGTACGAGTAAACGCTTTTCGCTAATTTAGTCTATATTCCTTAGAGACATAATTACTTTGCTGATTACAAACCTTCAATTGCCTCTTTATAGTAGCCAAGCATCTCCCGTGCTGTGCCTCTTCTTAGATAGGACTTCACATTCTGAATAAGATTACATGGTAGAAAGTATGAGTTGCTCGATATTACTGAGAACAATGCATATTAGTATAAAACAGAAACACCGTGAAAAAAGGAGAGAAAAACCACAGTATTATGGTTGCACTCGCACACTTCTATACAAATATTACACAACATTTTATATTAGACAGGACTATCCACTGCCTGAGGAGACTCCCAAGAATACGCCCAGCATTTTTTTTACCCATGTCATTGATTTAAAAAAAATGAAGATTTTATCTACAGAAGAGGAAATATACGAGGAGAGACAAGGAGTCCACCCAAAGTGGAACAAAGGAAACAAACAAAAAGACAGCACTTGATGAAGTGCTGCCCTCCAATCCCTATGTAAATCTGAAATAGAAAGGATGTGAAACACTGTGATGGTGGTTGACCACAAAGAAGCAAGATTTCAAACACTTTTCCTCAAGGCCTCAACAAATGCAAGGAAATATGCTGCTCCTTCCAAAATTCTGGAAATTCGTTCAATCCAAACACCTCCAAAGAACTGCAAACTCCAACTTTGTTCATTCCAAAAACCCCCAAAGGAACTGCAAACTCCAAATCGCCATAGCATCTTAGATATCCCTCCTCGTGCAACTAAAAAGAGTTTGAACTCCCTTGGTTTTCTATATTTGAATTGATCTTATGTTGCATCATATATTTTGTGTCCAAAGAAAATAGAAACTAATCATAGGCGCATCATAAACCAGATAATGGATTTCTTTTTTTTGAAACAAGATAATGGAATTCAACTACCATGTTAACAGTAAATTGTGTATGATCTCAAGAGCCATCCCCAAAAGTAAGTTGGGGAGGGAGCCCACAAGATCATATTAACCCACACCAAGTTGGCCATAAGATCTATATAAAGATAATAAAACTGGATTTCAATTTCTAATAAGAATTTAAAAAAAATGGAATTAGAAATTCTAAACAAAAAAATGAGATTCTATTTCTATTTAGAATTCTTTTTCTTTAGTTCTTTAGAGAGAATCCTAAATGAGATAAAAACAAGAGAATTTGTATAAGAACTATGCAAATTAATTAGGAAATGCCCTCATAAGCTAGTAATGGAAGAATAACAAATTGCAAGATTGCTAAGATAAAATAAATAAAGAGTTAAATGCACTTTGTATCCCCAAGTATACTCAATTTTGCACATTACATCTTATACTTCAAAACATGACACTTTGCATCTCACAATTTTAGCGAACCGGCACATTACACCTTTTGGCCCAAAATCCGTCACTAAAAGTGAAGGAGAAGTGTCCAATTTTGCACTTTTTGCGACGGATTTTAGGTCAAAGAGTGTTATGTGACGGTTTGCTAAAAATGCAGGATGCAAAATGTCACATTTTGAAATATAGGATGCAATGTGCAAAATGGGACAAACTTGGGGATGCAAAGTGCATTTAACTTGTAAATAAATTTCTCATTTGACAAATGATGTGGTGTACTGAAATCCTAGAAAGGTAAAAGTTTCACGGTAGGCATAAGATATACATTTCATGCTTAATAGATGATGTATGTGTTTCTATTTTTGTTTACCATTATGCTACTTCCACTGCACTTTTAACTTATTGATGGTGAAATAATATCTAGTCCACTGCTAGAGCCAGAAAGGCGAGTTTAACACACTTTAGCTTTGGATAGGTCAGCATCATTATTAAATTATATCACTATCAACATATCACTTGTTGACAATAGAATTACCTTCTTATCAAGATCAATAGCTTTTGTACAATCTGCTTCAGCTTGGAGGAAGCTGGATGGAAAAGAAAAAAGAGCAAGAACAAGAAAAAGATAACCCATTAAAAACGGGGACTCTCATTATAATATATAGGTTGAAGCAGTAACTACGAAAGAAGGAAAGGGTACCTTCCTAATTCCAAATACGCAGCAGCCCTGTTACTGTAAAATGTTGCATTACTACCATGGAGTTTGATAGCTTCTGTATAAAAGCCAATAGCTCTCTGCCACTGTTTTTCTTTGAAAGCTTGGTTACCCTGAGTCAAAATATTAAAGAGTGACCAGGATGAAAATGAAAGATGTAGAAAAAGTATACACTGAATCATTGTGATAACTAATTACTAAATTTAAGGAACCCGTATGAAAAGTGAAATTTTAGGATACATTATATCATTGTGATAAATAATTTCTACATTCATGGAAACCATATAAATCATTACATCATTGCGATAACTAATTAGTACATCCTGGAACCCATATAAATTGTAATCAAATAAATAACAGAGAAAAAGAATTGTAATAAAATCAACAAAAAAAAATTTAGACCTTTTCTTTAGCAATCTCAGCAGAAGCTTCCTTGCTGACAACATTACTAGTCGACTTTGATTTTCCAGCTACATCAGCCTGCTCCTGCAGAGATGCATACAACATTTGTACTGTATCTAATAAGAAGCGATCACCCCCGTGCCTTGCAATGAAGGACACAGAAACAGGACATTTGTCTTGGAATCCCATTGGTACCGTCACCTAAAAGAAGATGATGACAAAATACAGAAGAACAAAAGGAGTAAGGATTTCATTATTTCCCAGCAGAAAAGTAACAGAGGCACAATGCTAAGTAACCACGAGTTGATTCTTCTCCCTTTAAAATATAAATATGATAACATCTCTTGCTTAGGTATGGGCACAACATAGAGGACAGACAGAGAGAGAGTATAACCTGGCAGCAACCCGACAAGCTAGCTAAACTCGTCAGGGTAAATGCACGCATCAGATAGTCTTCCAATGAAATTTCCTTGGCACCAAGTTTTGGAGGAGGACCTGAAACTGTAGGGATCACTAGAATTCCATCTTCCTGTCCAAATTGTCAAATCCAAATTAACAAAATGCAGAAAGTAAACAACAATCCATTCAAAGAAAGTAAGACAATAACACCGATTAGGACAGCAGCCACCTGATTCTACTGAGATACAGGAAACTGGTATCATATTCTAATTGACATTCAGTGCTTGCCGCAACTTCTCAGATCTAAAGACGTGATGCAAAGGTTACAGTTGTCTGATGATTACCAAAATAATTGGAATATGTGATGACCCATGAAGAGGGAATAGAGAGGGAAAGAAAGAATACAATAACTACATATGACTACAGGGGAAAATCTCAAGCCAATTGATCAGCAGAAGTGTAATACAATTAGGGGTGTAAACGGATATATACGGATTCAGTTAAAATAGTATCCGTATCCGTTTATTTGCGGATATCTTTAAACCGAATACAGATAATATCCGTTTTTTTTCGAATACTAATAATATCTGTTTTTTCCAAATACAGATGCGGACAAATACGAATTTTCCGGTTACCATTTACGTTCCTAACTATAACTAGAATAAAAAAATAATGAGTTTTAAAATATAGTTTACTAATGAATGAGTGTTAATTTATTTATTTTTAATAAATATTTAAATACAATAATCAATATTTTAAATTACAATTCAAATAAGTTTTCATCATTTTTGAAATCCTAAAATTTCAAAATGAATGCTCTACTTATTAATGTTTAGATGTCCATTTTATGTGTGTGAAGTAATAATGTAGTACATGTATATGAATATTTATAATTTATAATTAGATTCAAAATTTTACATTGAATATTTAATTATTTTTTTCTCAAATACTTGATTAAAACTTTAATAATATGTTTATGATAACTTTTATTTATAATTTATACTCAATAAATAGATTACAATTTACATAGTTATAAAAAGTTTATTTTATTTCATTATATTTATGGAAAGTGTGAGTTATAATGTATATGTGACAACTGACAACTAGTTAATCCAACTTGATCCAAAATTTATTTTGGACTTACTTTAAATATTTGGACTTCTAATTTTTAAATAATTAGGCAAATGAAAGTAAAAAATACTCCCTTCACTCGAAAATTCATAAACGTGAATTAATTATTCAACCCCCTACCCCTTTTAAATTAATTCTAAACTAATTCGGACTTAACACATTTTAACAATAAAATAATATTGTTCATTGTTTCCGTCTCCCAAAATTGCAAGTAAGTTTTGAAAATAAAAAACTTATAACAAGCTAATAATTATAATTTTGTTCTAATATATAATTTTCTTGGTAAATGATACATTTTAGGTATTTTAACTTTATAATAGTAAAAATCTATTAACTATACTTAAATCTATTTATTTCAGTTATTTAATATTAGAATAAAAGTGTTATTTCCTACTTTTTAGAAGTGAAATGATATATTTTTAAAATAATTTTCGTACGATAGTGAAAACTAATTATTATATAAGGAATGCCACTTTAAAAAAATTATTTTGCTTATTATATAATAATTAATATATATAAGTTATTTGGATACGAATTTCAGATACGGATTCGAATCCGGGTATTCGCTATCTGCCGGATATATTTACAGTCGGATGTTAAACGAATACAAATACGCCTATATCCGTATTCGTATCTGTTTATTTGCAGATACCTTTAAACCGAATACGAATATATTCGGATTTTTTTCGAATACGAATAATATCCGCTTTTTTTCGAATGCGGATGCGGACAAATACGAATTTTTCGGTTACCATTTACGGCCCTAAAAACAATATTTAGCAAAAAAAAAAAAAAAGTGTAATACAAGTATACAACGAAAGTTAAGACATTTCTGTTCAATGTTGGGCAACTGATTTTTATTAAATTAGGGCCATGTGACATGCCACTCAAAAGTAGAGCAAGTTTGTACAGGTACAAGTCATGAAATAAATAGCATAATTAATTTAAATTTTAAGCAACAAATGCAGCATGCAACTGTAAAAAGTGAAGAAAGGTTCTAAGATGTAATTGTTAGATAAGCTAGACCAACAGGGCAAAAAAACAATAAACTACATGCACATCAAGACAAGTAAGATGCAGGACTTGCATTTCAAAGTGAACTTTGTTTCCAAAACTATTGTTAAATAAATATTAGTAAAAATATTCGCACTCGGGTCATAAATACACAACCAAGACAAGAAAATTTTGGACAAGTTGAAAGTTGAAACAATGAGAACATATAGTGCTTTGCATTTTGCATTAGATAGGGGTCTACTTGGTTCCTTGATTAAGGACCTTGACCTGAACATTACAAACCCTTTGATAATATAACCAATTCCTATCATCTATTTCAGGAAATGAAATAGTTAATAAACTAAACAGCACCTGTGTTACTCGGACACGGATGGAGTGTCCGGTTGGACACGGTATCCGACACGGGTACTTCTCAATTTTGTCAATTTTTTACACTAAAGTGAAGTATCCAAGTGAAGTATCCAATTTTTGGACACGGTGTCGGACACGGGTACTTCAGGGCAAAGTGAAGAGTCCGAGTAACACAGAACAGCACATGAGAACAATCCCAGAAATGTACATGAATAATATATAGGTATTCATACTCATTAAGAAATACTACATGAACCACTATTTTGTTGACGCGTTTGAAGCAATACTCGAATCAAACTTAACAACCCCATACCTTCAGAAGGACATTAAGAGCAGATCGCATGTCATTCCTAACTCTGTGGAAGTTTTCAATTTCCAAATCTGTTATATCCAGCCCTTCATGTATTTGCGCTGAGACAACAGTATCCAGCGTAGGCTTCACAAAGGTGATCCAATCTTCATGATTATGCTTGAATTCTTGTCTGCACAAGGATGGAAATAATATAACTTCAACAGATAAATTCTTGAGCTAACTGAAATGACATAATATACAAGATATCCTGCATTACAATTTACAAACACGAACAATTACAGTATACTCTAATTTTTAGGTACAAGATCATACCATGACCAAACAGATATATGTTAGTTTCGACCGACAAGGTTAGGACATAACCACGTGAAAGAAGACAAAACACTTGGATTGGTAAGTTCAGAGATCAATAGATCTTCTCATCCGAAAAATCGGAGAAACATTAGAGACACCTAACTATCCATTTCAAACTGGTAACTTTAGATATTATTATCAAAATTGATTGTCAAATGTGGTGCAATAGAGTCAGAAAAAACAAAATAACAGGATGAATTGCTCAAATTTTGTATTGCATGCAGAAGACATGTGGCCATAACAACAAACATTAACTAAAAAATTGTTGAAAGTTAACTATTTCTCATCATACATGTAAATTTTACTCCAAACAATATATTTTGGCTCTCAAATTAGAGTTTCCATTAGTTATCAGGAATGTGAGTATCTTAGTATCTCCAGCAATAGGTAAGATCTTAAACTTGGAAAGATCAGGGATGAGTAACTAGGTGAGATGATGCGAAAAATACTTGCACCACGTAGCCCATATCCTGTTCGTCACTTTTCTCCTTATACAAGGATATATTTCAACAGGCATAAAGATATGAAAGCTAACAAAAGTAGAATGATAACAAACTAATTAAGTAATGTATATCCCCTTGTCTTACATATTAAACTCTTTGAACTGCAACCAGTAGTGTGTAGTAACCTGGAATTTAGAATCAAACAATTTAGTGATTTACATCACTTCAGTACTGTCCAAATGTGTCCAATGTGTTTACAACTTTTATGAAATGTTGAAAATAATTTTTCTAATGCTTCTTGTCCATTACATATTCCTTATTAATTCAAAAGAAAACTCACTTATTTTTCATAATCAGGCAACCATAACCTATAGCTACAAACCAAACACCCATACCTCCCCCCCCTCCCCTCTTTGAAATCCCCTAAAAAAGAACCTTACAAAATAAAAAGCAAAGAATGAAAGTCTGAAAGAGAGGAGGGAAGAGGAAGGAGCAATTTTCCATAGCTAAGCAACTCCACAGGTTACATAACTAATCAAAGTAGGTTGCATCCAGATACAATTGCAACTAATTGAAGTACTAAAAGATCAATGTTGCTAAAAGAGTAAACAAACAAAACAAGTTCAGAAGCTTTATCTGTGAGATACTATGTTAACGATTTTCCAAACATTAGCAAACTCACCTCCTAAGTAGCTGCATTACATATGCTAGCAATCTTAGTGAAGAAGACTTCACTTCACCATTTGCTTTCTTACTTTGAAATGCTTTTAGGCTTGAAACTTTAGAATCAATATAATCCCCAAGTTTCACATGCTACAAAACTTGTCCTGAAAACAATTTTAATTTTTTGGGGGGGATAAGTAAAACAGTTTTAGTAAGGAAGTATGCAGAAAAATTGACCAAGAGAAAGTAAAAATATAGTGAAAAATATATAACAAATATCTGAAAGAAGACAAAATGGAAAACATACTTCCAAATAGCTTCTCAATGGATTTAATCACCGCCTGAGTGATGTGGTCACCAGGAATCTTTGATAGTTGAAAACAGTCATCAGCTATAACAACACTTCTTGGATTACATTGAACTGCAAATGGCAATTGCAGTAATACATGTCCAACCCGCCTCAATATGTTTGGATCCTTTGCAAACCATCCTGAGAGGTAAAAGATAAAAAAGATCTCATTCATGCAAAGAACTTACAAAATACTAATTTTATGATCTTAAGTTTTGTAACAGACAGATTTTTTATTTGGGTAAAAGAAAACTTTATTAGATACGAGAGAGAAAGTGCAAAAAAGGAGGATACGTGAATGTTTACTCTTCAGAATATATACAAAATATACTTTTTGGATAATTAATATTTATGTGTATACACACATTAATATAGTGTTTGAAAGAGATGGGTCTAGGTTTTCCTTCGATCAACTATAAATGGTTCTCTTGGGGGATAATCAACACATACATAGAATACACAGGCTTCATTGCATACCTTGTCTGTTTGACAGACTGCATTGTCGATCAGTTGGAACAAAGGGAGGGCCATATTTAGGGTTTCTCCAACTCAATAAAACTATACCAGTGATGGATTCCCATTTTTTATTTATATATGGAAAGATAAAGTGTCTCAAAAGTCGAAATCAATTAAAATGAGACACTTTTGAATGTGATCAAAAAACACAGTAAATGTATGCCTAGGAGAAAAAAGAGTAAAAGATTTCAATTTCAAGGGTTGCAGGACATTCTGATTACAGTTAATTTAGTCAAATTATAATTACTCTCCATTTTTCAATATCCAGATCTTTTTTACTATTGTTTAGTCCATTGTTTAAATTTAATGAACTGAGATACCAACAATTTTCACAGTACATACCAACAGTGTCAAGACTTGTTGAAATAGGAATAATCCCCACATGAGAAACAGCCCCAAGTGAAGGTCGAAACCCAAGTATACCACAATATCCGGCAGGTATTCTCACACCACCAACAGTATCAACACCTGTCATATACTATCAATTATTCAGGAAAACAGTGCTCTTCATTCTCAATATAAATCAGTCCAAAAATAAAATATTATAAAACTAACTAACAATGTTATTTGCCCATCAACTATTCAGGAAAACAGTGCTCTGCATTCTCATACAAATGTAGCTCCTTCTAAGATTATGCACTGATATAGAAAGAGATATAAAATAAGTAAATAACTATTCATCTTGCTTGTTAGATTTAATACATAGCATAAAAGAAGTTTGAGCATAACTTCGCGGAAAACCACTCCTGCACAGGTAGTAACAAACTACAATAATGAAGCCAAATTTAAGGATCAACAGCCATGCCGTAAGTTTGAATCATATCCTTTAAAAAATTCAATCTTATTAGTGTCACTATAATTTCTGAAGGTATTGAGGATTTCCACGGGGCATCTGATGCATATGATGCATCTTAAAACCTTCTAGATCTTGTTGGTTTTCTACAGGCCAAGATGAAAGTTATAATTGATACTCTCTGGATATTATTCTATAACAAATTAGTGAATGGATGTGCTTCAATATATTGATCAATTGAATATCTAATTCTCATCTCTCACTTTTAGTTTTAGATTCCATACAGTGATATAGTGATGTGTGTGTTTCAATACAATGACTTTTAAGGAAAATTTTATTTTTCCAAACATATAGCCTACATTAGCTCTAAGTGCAATGATATTATGATAGTACTCAATCTACTTGAAATAGAAGTAATGGCATAGGAACTTCATGTCAATTGATAGACTAAAATCATAAATGTAGGCCTCAATTACAATCTTGTCCAACTTAAAAGACTTCATATACAAAAAAGTGAAAGGATAATGATGATCAGAAGAGCCCTTGTGCTTAACAAATTACTCACAAATCCTACAAGAACAAGTCCACTAATAAAAAAGATGCATAGTTCATGGCTCCATGCACTTACCACCAAAAGTAGGCCTCAGCCAAAAACTTTGATTATCCAGTCTACTGATCTACTTCATCGCACACCAATCCAAAAGGTTTTGACTACTTGAGATTTGAGAATGTGTTGCTCCAATGTCCAGTGCTCATGAGCAATGTGCCCAAGTGATCAAGCATCAAGATGCCCAATAGCCATCTTCGAGTTAATTACTACTTCTAAATATTTCTGAAACTCATTCTGTAAATATATTTAACTATACGATGATGTCACTATCAAATGCTGTACAAAGTTCAACCTGATTTTTTTCCTAAGAAAAATATTGTATAAATTTACTGTTAAAGTTGTGCACTCAAATTACGGATATGGTAATTTGATTAAGAAGTCAGTATTGCTAGGAAAAACTCTTTGAACATGAGGGTGAACCCTAACATGGAGTCTACGTAGAGCCTCCGGCAGCTGCTCCACTAGTTGGCAGTGTGATGCAGTAACTTATCTAAACTCCTATGGACACGTATGTATGATACAATTTTGATATTATTCCAAGATTCATTGCCATAACCATAATTCTCAACTTATTAATTTCGATTTTCAAATCATTGTCAATAATGTTTAATATTTGGTAGAACAAAGAGTCAAAGACAAATGAATCATGATTAGGGGGGCATGTATTTGTAGAGTGTACGGTGCAAAGGAAAGAGAAGTGAAAAGGAGAAGATTTTGACAGTGAAGAAAGATAAATATACATATATTTATACACATTCACGCACATAGTTAATCAACATGACTTAAAAATTGGGTTAACACATGCAGAGAAAATAAGAAACTTTAAATGGGGGCGTGAAGAATAATAGACAATAAGTTATAATTTTAAGAACCTTACCCAGAGAGAAATCAACAAGATTAGCAGCAACAGCAACAGCAGCTCCACCGGATGATCCTCCAGGTACCAGTGCAGGAGCAGCAGGATTAGTGGGTGTATCATAATGCTTATTTTCTCCACCAATACTGGAGATGGAACGTGTGAGAGTCAACAAACATTATGTAAAAAAGACAACAAAGATGAGCTCATATATAATATCACTAAGACACAAGGGAGAACCAAATTGTTGCCTATGTATAATATAAAGTAAAAAAGTCCACCTAAATCTAAAGCTTCAAATCAAAAAGAGAATAACTATCAAAGTTGAACAGTCAAGTACAAACCTAAATGCCATATCATCCACAATAGTTTTCCCAATGCATGTGGAGCCGCCTTCAACAAGGGCCAAAACCACAGGTGATGTTTGAGAAGCAGCTTCATGTGTCCTTGCCCAGTCCGGATTACCAAATCCGGTAACAAATCCCTCGACATCAAATCTGAGTAAAATTTTGAAAGAAAAATAGTTACTGATATATGAAGCTTCTCTGAGATTAGAATGGCATATTGTAGGCATATACAGTGTTCTAAAAATCCCCGTCTAGGTCCGCCTAGGCGCTAGATCCCCCTTGGCACCCCGCCTAGGCACTAGGCCCTCTTGGCGCCCCCTAGGCGCTAGGCCCCCCTTAGCGCATCGCCATGGCCACTAGGTCTCCCTGACGCCTCACCTAGGCCTAAAACGGCAAAAAAATCCCTCTAGAAAATGAGGCGAGGCCTAGGTGGAGAGATTTTTTTTATTTTAATAACTACCCAAATCATATTTTAATATATTTATTTTTCTAATGATTTACCATAGCATATCAAATCAAAACAAAAAGTGAACAATATCAAGTCAAAGTAGATACTTTTATTATAGTTGTAATTATTTGAACTTGTACCAACTTCAAATTATATAAATGATGATACATTTGTAATATTTTGTTTAATTCGATATAATTCTTAAATTTATGTTTAGTTTCTTAAGTTTTAATATTGAATTAAATTCTTGAAATTTTAAATTTTATTATTGAATAGCAATCTTGTTTGTGAATAAAATTAATATGTTAAAAATATGTTTGAACTTTAAACAATTGCATGTTTGTGTTTGAACTTTGACATTAACAATATGGATATGTGTTTGAACTTTAAGCAAATGCATTTATTATCTTTATTATAGATTTTTTTGACTTATATTATTGTTTTGTTTGGATAAATGTAAGATAAAATATTAAAATTGGCTTAAAATAAAAAATTCCGCCTAGGTTCCGCCCAGGCCCCACCTAGGCCCCCTAGGCGCTAGGCCCCCCTCGGCCGCCCGCCTAGCGCCTTTTAGAACATTGGGCATATAATTCTATATATTGAATATTGTAATCACTAATTAGCAAACACATTGTCCCAACTCAGGCATGTACGCCAAGCAGAAAATACCTTTATAGCAGGGGACATTTTAATACATTACTATCCAGAAATTATTAGAAGTTGCCAATGAAAATATTGTAATATTTTAAAGAAATGGAGATGGGGGTGGAAAAGAAACCAATTACTAACAGAATATCATAAGAGAAAAAAGCCTCAATTAATAAAGTTATAAGTTGATTCATAGCAAATCCAACTAACAGCCCATTCATAATTTGCATGGCCAATCACTGAAGACTTGAAATGAACTTCAATGTAACAATAAGACCAACTAAGATAAGAACAAATAACATAAGTCCATGTTCAACAACAAATGTAAGAGTAAATCAAGATACTGACCAATATAACACCATAGAAATAATTGTTCTTTCGGAATTTATATTTAGAAAAATTTCAGAAGACTAAAATGACACTCAACACCAAACCCTTCTCGAAAACCTAATTTAAATTTGGTTATGCCAAATAGATATATTAGGATCTACGGAGTCGATACCAAAATAAAAAGCTGAAACTCAAGAATTTTTTTAAAAAAGACAAAAATTGATTTGATTTACTTGCACAGCCCAAATTATACTATGCATTCCATGTTCTATTTTACATATTGACTATTGACAAGTATAACACAATACACGTTTTAAATTAAAACAAAAACCAACACAAGCAAGCTCTTCAGACTACAGGGTAAAAAGCTTAATTCTAAAGAACAGACTAATCAAATAACCAAAACAATGTCAATCAATAAAACCAAGCACAAAACATTTATGTTTGGATCTTGTATACCTCGTGGAAGATGGAAAAACAAAAATAGAGAAAGAAAGAAAAAGAACTTTATCAAAAATCTAGGACACATATTTATTATAAGACTTGATATTGAGTTCTTGTAATAATATATTTAGTTCAAATTGTGTCCCTTAAAAGGTTTTTATCTGCCTTTATTTTTTATTTCATTTTCCTTGTTATTTTTTTTATTCCAAAGGGGAGATTAGATTTAAAGGCTTGTTGACAAATACAGCTCACCAGAACCACTAAAATCATAACATAAAATTGCATTTTGTAAAAATCCATAATTTTGTCTTATTCCAAAACGGTTTCATGTAAATTAAAAAAAATAACAATAATAAGGCATGTCACTATGACTTTACATAATAAGAATCAAATAGGCTTCTTATGTTTTAATTGCAAACATATTTGTTTTCAAATAAAAAAATGTTTTAACTGGAATTCATTGGAAACTATGATACACGCTAGGTTATAAAAAACGCTACATGGTAACGAATTGCTTTTTGATATGAACATTCCAAAACATTATACACTTTTATCTGAAACATCAAATGGCAATCCAAAAAAAATTGCTCCTATTTACTTAATCTTCTATTGCACAAGCATAATTACAACTTTACTAGATGATTTATAAATGAGGAACATCCTCTTATGTAGCTCTTCGGTCAGACAACTAATGGGTAAAATCAAATTTAATAGAAGACTACGATCAAATATCTAGAATCATCCTCTAAAATATAAATCTAGAACACTATATTAAAAACCCAAATATATAAAAGAAGATTCTAGAAAATACCAGCTAATGTAGTCAAATGAGTATCGTGTGGCATGGCGCAATATAGCTTGTGTCAAGTAAGCGATTACATGACGTAATATCATTGACAATGCTCATGTTGTTACGCTACGCTTAGAAAGAACTCAACAACTTTTACTATATCTTTTTAGAAAGTTATTACTAGTTTATTGCATTTTAAATGAACATATTTCGTATCAACTATGCAATTCAAAAAAAACTACCCCTACGATACTCCATACCACGAAAATTTAAGTTTTTTGTTCCCGATATCTTTCCACATACCCCATCGAACCACGATCTAGGTAACATTGGTACAAAGCATACCTTCGTTCAAGGCTAATTAGCTAAATTACGCCCATTAAGACTATCCCCGAATGAAAACTCAAAACTTGTCTCAAATTAGTTTTGATCATCTTCAAATTATATCATGCTAAAATAATGGGGGGAAAAACTGTACAACTTCTGAACTAAAACCCAAAACCCTAACAACCAATTTCCTGCTACTCAAAACTAAGTACTTAAACAAAATTTCTCATTCGAATTGTGGGTTATGTTAACTTTCTTAATAAATTCCATTTAAAATATAACTAGAGATATTAAACCAAGATAAAACTCCCCCAATGAAACATGAAACCCAACAATATAAATCAAAATTTTCCTAAATCAAAGTCCAGTTAAATCCTTTAAGAAGCTCATATCATTCCTATTCCCTCTATTTTAAAATTTTGAGGGGCACTAATAACATACTAAGAACTCAAAAGATTGAAAACACTTCAAAATTGACTAATTATACACCATAAATATGAAACAATATAATAATAATAATAATAATAATACAGAAATAGAGAAAAAATTAGCTTACAAGTCAGAAACGGCGAAGGAAAGACCGGTGAGCGGGTGAGGGGCTTTGGGAGGAGCAGGCTGAGGCGGCGGTAGAAGCTGAAACCGCTCAACAAATGCACCAAAATCAGCTTTCACCACTTTCTTCAGCCTTTTCGTCATTATCAGTATTCCGGCTAATCCTAAACCCAGTAAAACCCACAAATTTGCGGCCGTCGATGAAGACCCCATAACTTCTAAGGAATTTCAATTGGGTCCCTAGAGAGAGGAGAGGAGAGGATAATCCAGTGATGATATTGAAACCTAAACTGTGAAGCTTACGAAGTTGTCTTCTTTGGTATTTTTTTTTACCTCTTAATATCTTTTTAATTATTAATATAAAAACTCAAATTTTAACTATTAAAAATTAACTCTTAATAGTTTATTTAAAATTTATGAACAAAAATAACCTTAATAAATATTATATTTCTATAATTTTAAATTTTAAGATCATTCAAATAAAAATTTTAAATAACTCACAAGGTTAAAATGATAAATAATATCATTTAGATGTTCTACACTTTTTAATTATCAAACAATTTTTTTAATTTAGATGTTATTTCATTTAGATGATCTAATTTATTAAGTTATATTAGCTATTCAGATCTTAATTATTAAATTTTTCAAACACCACCTAATTATTGTTACGAATTTTTTAATTAATTTAAAAAAGATAAATAATTAAACATTTATACACCAATATATTTGTGAACAATATTGTTAACATTATAACACGTCATTAAATTAATTAATTTAATATAATATAAATATTTTATTAATAATTTTAATATAGTTCGCACTATGCCTGACAAAATATGATTATAGATTACTTTTGGTTTACAAAATATGATTATAGTTCCATTTAAGAATTAAAATCATATTAACTATTATTAATATGAGTTGTATGGGTTGAAACCATATAATTATGATTCAAATATAGGTCAACCCATATTTTAAATTTCAAGCTTACTTTTATTATGCTTTTATTATGATCTAATTAAATAAATTATTATTAAATATATCATGTATACATAATCACTAAGCATTTTATTTTTTTGGGGTTGGGGTGGAGTTGGGGGTGGAGAATGTATACGTAATCACTTAATATTATTTTTTAGGTGGAGTGAGGTGTATACATAGTAACTGGAAAGTATACATAATCACTAAATATTATTTTTTTGGAGGGGGTGAGGGTGTATACATAATCAGTAATTTTTTTTTCTGGTTTGGGTGTGGGTGCGCGTGGGGGTGGGGTAGGGGTGGAAGTGGGGGTGGGCGGTATATACATAATCAGTAAATATTACTCCCTCCGTCTCATGATAAAAGTCCTTATTACTATTTTGGGTAGTCTCATGTTAAATGTCCACTTTTCCTTTAATAACCAAACTTTTACATATTTTTTCATATTATGTTCGTAGTATTAAATATCTCATACTTTTCTTATTCTAATTCTCTCCATATTTAATAAGTATGGAGAGATAATATTTTGAATTGAATAGCTAGAAAGTCCCTCTCTCACCTACATTGAAAATAATTAATGACATATTATTATGGGTAATTTTTTCATTTCATTCCTCTTCTTAATATGCGTGTAAAGTCCATCAGAACTTTTATCTTAGGACGAATGGGGTATTTTTTTTGGTGGGGTGTAAGATCACGAAATTTATGAAATAAAAGTATTCAATTTTTCTTATAATTATTATTCTACACAGTAAATGGTTATATTGATAAAAGATTAAAGTTAATGGTGATATGTGTAAGACCCCGAATTTTATGAAATGAAAGTATTCAATTTTCTTATAATTATTATTCTATTTAGTGAATTGTTAAGTTGATAAAAGGTTAAAGTTAAGGGTGATATGTGAAAATTTTACAAAATAAGCAAGTTGTCATAAAATATCCGTTTGGTCGGAGAATATTATTTTTGTCGGGAAATATTCATATGACGACGTAATCATTGGTGGACCCCATAACGGAATAACTGTTGGATTTAGAAAATAATGGAAATAACATTTTTATAAAAATAATGGTAAGACTTTTACCGTTAAACTGTTGAAATACCCGGTGATAAAAATACAGTAATGCGCGTGGTTGCACAGTAGCACACGGTATTGCACAATATCTCTAAATTATTGATACTTATGTCAAAAGTCACTCAATTTTACTCAATTATTGCAACAGTAGTTGCTGCATAGTATTTTATATTATTGATTCAATTATTGTCATAGTATTATTGTCATAATATTTTATATTATTAAATATATAATTGAGACGACAAAGTTATTCTTATTATTATTTGTATTATTAACGATGTCTAGAAAGTCTTGTCGAGGAAATGGGTTTGGTCAATTAATTGCGCGCCAATAAGGAGAAGTTCTTATCGGAAAGCCCCCTCTTTTTTTAGAATAATCTGGTTGTTAATATTACGAGTTATAATATTAATGATAAAAAATGTTATTAAAAATGTGTTTAGTGAATCCAAGTGAATTGAGATAAATAGATGGGATTTTTATGAAGTATTTGTTGTAAATTTAGTTTATTACATGAACCCCCACTTACCTATTTTTCAAAATTATCGGTTGAAAATTATCTCAATTTTGATATATATATATATATATATATATATATATATATATAAGTATTATATATATATGTGACGCCCCCAAAATAGGTATACATCACCCATCTTGAGTCGCCAAATACATGGTACAAAATTGAAATACAACTTAATAATACAACTGTCGTGTAAAATACGATAAAATATAAACTAAGAGTTTTAATACGAATATTGTCTTCTAGACAGTATTCAACTCAAATGGAGTCCTCAATACATTTATTATCACACTATTTCATAGAATGGTGAGGACTACTAATACTATTATCTGGACCGTCATTCCGTTCTCCGACTAGTCCCAGCTACATTCTCATTTCCTGAAGAGAACAATGAAATTAAAAGGGTGAGCTCAACTAGTCCAGTAAGAAATATTATGACTAAGATAATGCAGAATAATTTATCGTTAGTCTTCAACAGTGTTATACTGATAAAATATAACAAACATCAAGTTTAACTGCAGCGGAACAAACAATCCATTAAAAAAGTCAAGTAGAGCATAAAATTTACTATCTTCTATGATTTAAAAGGTTTTTTCATCACTTTTATCGCTGAGACTCAGCTTAATAAATAATCCACATCATCGAATCACCCCTGCAATACGGCCAATGATATTCTTTAGTATAACGACCACAAATTATCCATGCACTACGGGCTAAGGATATTCATGTATTCATCAATGATCATGATCATGCCAACAACTGTCCATCAATGCACTACGGGCCAATGAGGACTTTTACCACATCATTTGTAACATTACGGTCATGATTATACCGAATAATCCCTGATCATAATCATATCAAGTCTATCTATGCACTACAGGCCGCAGATGACTTTCAACATAATATAAATATGAGGATGATGACAATGATATAAGAATTCAATAAAACAAGTTCAAGGATAAATTTTTAAAGATTTATAATTTAATTTATCCAGAATTTAATATTGTCCAAATTGTCAACATGATACTGCTTTATGGAGTAAAATTCAAGAATCATAATGTATCAAAAATTATTTGGACCGAAAAGAAATCAATTTTTGTTATGAATAGTATTTTGGGTGAATAGTACCCGAGTGAATAGTATCCTGTGAATAGTACTTCGGGAATAGTACTCCGTGGATAGTACTTTGTGAATAATACTTTATGAATAGTATCCGTGAATAGTACTTTTGTGAATATTACCGTATAAATGAATAGTACTCATGGATAGTACTCCGGAATGAAAAACTTAAAATTTAACAAGAATGTGCAGAAAATATCATTGTGAAGCTATACTAGATGAAGCGCAAATTTCAAGGATATTCTACTAATTTCACAAAATATAGAAGCAATACTTTAACCGAATGATGGTATAATCAGGAATACGAGACGAAATAATATTACTCACATACTAAAGAGTATGAAAGAAAATATTATTCCTATGAATACTGAACAAAATAATATCCCTTACATCAGAAGAATACTGGATACTGGAATAGCGAGGTAGCAAGCTTCTCTTCTACTTTCTCTCTAAAGTTTTTCTCTCTATAAATATTCTTGTGAGTCTTAGTGAATTGGTGAGAATGAAAGAAGAATGAACTTCTATTTATAGGAAAATATAGTTTCGATAATTGCACGTTTTGGGGCTCGAAATATTATATTATAATACCTTCATCTTTTTTTTTTTCATTTTTAATTTAGTCCTGTAAGTATTATCAAACTTGCACCACCTCCCCTAATAGTACATCTTGTGAATCAATAGTACATTCATGTGAATCAATAGTACAATCATGTGAAAAAAATAATTACAGTATAGTACCTTCATCTATACCTCAATTTTTAATTTAGTCATTCTGAATCTTGCACCACCTCCCCTAATAGTAAATGAATGTGAATCAATAGTACACACATGTGAACACATAGTTATAAGCATGTGAATTAATAGTAATTAATTACTCGATTGATCAATATAATCTCCAGACATCCATTATTATAGAAATAGATATTGATTTCTACTAACACTAATAATCTCAACACAATGGAGCTATCAATTTCATCTTTAATCAACACGAAATTATTCATTATTAATATTATAACTCACAATATTTAACAACCAGGTCATTTCCAGGAAGGAGAGGGCTTTCTGATAAGGATTTCTCCTTATCGGCGCATGTGACAACCCGAGAATTTAGAATATTTTTAAAATTTTTATTAATTGATTTATGGTTCAAAATTAGAACCTAGACTGAAAATTAGTGTATGCGTTTGATATTTTTAAGATAGAATTTTGAGGATTTCAAAATTCTGTTAAGGATTTAAGTGAATTATTCAGGATTAAGAAAATACGTGAATATGTTCTGTGTATATGTCTACAGTATGTAGTTAAGGGTCAAGGGTTGACCAGATAAACAATATCTGTAACAAACCCTAAGTATATATTAAGAACGTCAATGTTCGGTTAGAAAACCCTAGCGATTAATAAAAAACCCTAGAAACCGGTTCTGGAAACCCTACTTTCAGTTCCGACAATCCAAAACTCTAATTCGGTGCATGAGACCCTAAATCGGGAAGTTAATGGTGTAAGTGTAAATAATTATAGTATATTAATTATGGTAAAGCTTAATTAATTAGTAAACCCTAATTTCACATTTTGAAAACCCTAATTTCTGGTTTAGGAACCCTAATTTGTAATTCGGGAAAACCTAAGTGTTAATTTAATAATTGTAATGTTAATTAGGAAAACCCTAATTCTAATTTTCAAGTTAATTAATTAGAAAACCCTAATCTAATTACAAAATCTAATTTCTATTTTAGAAAATTAATTTTTCTATTAGAAACCCTAATTTAGGGTTATATATCATGATAATCCGCAATTTTGACCCTAATTGCTTAAATAGCGATTTTAATTAGAAAATACTAATCCTAATTAGCAATATTAAAAATGTGATTAAGAAATTTTAATGTAATTAGAAAATTCTAATTATAATTTAGAAATATTAATTTTCTATTTTTGATAACCTAAATTAGAAATTTTAGGAAAATAAATTGCAAACCCTAAATTGGCTCAAACTCTAAACCCTAACCAAACCCTAAACCCTAAGGGTTTGGTCATTTACTTGAATGCCATTAAATCTAATAGTCTTATGACCATTTTGCCCTTTTGTATTCTTTAATAAGTAGCTTGCAAATCTTGCCAAGAAATTGGGTTGTTTACCAACTAAAAATCTCCCATGTGCCTATATCTCACCAAAATCAGATATCCTTGCCACCTAACATCAATCTTAACCATGAATTAAAAAGATCTAAGATTAAAAAGTAAGAAATGCTTACTTTATTTCTCATTTGCTTCAAGTCCCTTATCTCTCTTCATTTTTAAAATTCTAGAGTGAGAGAGAGTAAAATAGTAAGTCATGATCAGATCATAGCTACCCATAACAGGATCAAAGTCAGAATCAAAGATCAAAGTTAAAAAAATGGTAAGAACCTTAAAATTTCGAAATCTCTTGATCTTATGTTAAAAGTTGTAATTTGTTTGTTAGATATGTGTAATAGGATGTCCTTAGGTGATCTAGGTTGATAGATCATGGATCTATAACACTTAGATGCACGAATCAAGCATTTTTTACAAATCTGGAAAAACTGGAAAAATATCGACTGATAGCCTAATGTCAGACGCCATAAATCCTTATCTATTTTTGATATTTGTTGTTTAATGTTATGAATCTATTATATGTCATGTGGTCTACCATCTGAAACTAGAAACAAGGTCATATCAGGTTTAGATCTCTTGTTATTTGCAGTCAAACATCGTTGACCAAACACGAAATGGGGTTTCTGGGCAACCCAGAAACCCAGAAGTTCGCTGACAAGTTTTTGCAGGTGCTAGATTTGGCGGTATTTTGTTAGTTTGGTCATGTTCTTAGTTATTTGTTATAAACTGGTATATGGGCTACACATATATGCTATTAGATCACCTATATTAACCAACAGAATCGAAAATAATCACGGTCAAAGTAAGTTGACCAAACTGCCTCATGAAGATTTTCTGGGTAACCCAGATCTTCAAGAACAAGTTTCTGAAAGGCACTTTGACTGGTCCAGATCTTGCACATGTGATGTCGTTCGCTTGATTTAGTGTTACTAAGTTGTTCTATGACAAACGTGTTACAGTCTGATATATTTAATCCACCTAAAACACGACCAGAGACCGGATTAATTAAGGCTCCAAAAGAGACCCTTGAAACTGTTTGAGTTTCTGGAAAACCCAGAAACTCAAGAACAGGTCTGACATGATATTAGGAGGCTTAGATCTTGCATTTGTATGATGTAATGACCATGAAATAAGTTTGAGGTTGTCATATTACATTAGTACTACAGTCTTAACACTTTAAAAGTCTGGGAAACGTAAGGATCAAAGATTAACAGACAGTCAAACCACCCACCCTCTCAACTGACATGAAGTTCTGGGCAGGATGAAGATCACGTGAAGAACACCATTAGCGACGGATGTGTCACCTAAGACCCCTTTAGCGACGATTTAATTTCTAATTTTCGAAGTTATTAAATAAATTGAAATAAATAGATTTTAATTATTAAAAATACTAAATAAATTCTGAAAAATTATTTTAAATTCTAAAAAATAGTTTTTAATTATTTTAAGTATATTTAATAAATATTTATTATTTTTGGAATATAAATGGTATTTAATTTATTTAATTATAATATTAAATAAATGATTTAAAATGATTTTAATACATGAAAAATCATGAAAAATAATATTATGATAAAAGAAAATATTTTAAGTTATTTTTAATATTTTATGATGAAATTCATTAATTAATTAACATTAATGATAATTAGTTTATTTAATAAATATATTAAATAAATTATGGAAAAATAGAATAAATGATTTAAAAATCATATAAAAATTATTTAAGTGTTAGAAAAATATTTTAAGTTATAAAATATAACTTTTGATATTTTTTAATGAAAATATTAATATTTTAATATTAAAAGCAATAATCGAATAATGAAATTAACGGTTTAAAAATCATATAAATATGATTTTAAGGTATTAAAAATACTTAGTGATATTATAAATATATTATAATATTATGACATGTATTTCATTAATATTTGATAATAAATAAATATTAATGATAAAAAAATTATGTGGTATTTAATTCATTTAAATATGTTATTAATGATTAAAAATACGCGATAAATGGTGATAATTATCTGAAAATTTTTATAAGTCTATGAAAAATATTTCGACTGTTATTAAAATTATCTGAGATAATTGTGAAGTGTTAAGTCAGAGTTTAATTGAACTTAGACTCGAAGAATTGTCCGACTAGACCGCCGGGATGTTAGAACTTTGTCGAACTCAAGTCAAACTTAAATAGTTTGACCTGATACTGAGTCTTATGTGTGTTATAGACTGATAAGGTTATGGGTTATGTGTTTAGGTTATTCTGTGTATATTTATATAATAGTATTATATTGTGATGCTATTATTCTAATATTGGAGATCTATATTACTAATATTAGGTCTTCGAATAAGGCGATATAAATTACGTAGCGGTAATCAACGGTTCAGGCAAGTTTTGTTTTACTTAACTCTACTAAGAGTGTTTCATTTGGATAAGCTTATGGTTAATCATTGCTGGTTGACATGAATTGTACTCTGTACATATTGCATGTATAAGTCAGGTCTGAAAGGCTGATCACCTTCATTACCCTTCGGTTCAGATATAATTGTTCATGTAAAATACTTGTTCAGTCAAAATTTTGTTCCTACTAGTTCACAATTATATTATTGAATTATAGCAAGCCAATTATTCAAATCATTTCAATCATGATATATCGTTATATTGTTGAACTTAAACTTGCTGGGAAACTTTTATGCTCACCCTTGCTATATCATGATAAACATTGCAGATTAAGACGAACGCGTCGGATACAGGAAAAGATTAAAAAAAAGTTCCAGCTTTAGTTTATGTATGCGATTAGAAATGTAATAGTGTAATTTGATAATAAAGTTATGTGTTAGAAAATCTATGAATTATGTTAAGTTTACTCGACCTTGGGGAATAGTGTGTAATGTAATATATAAACAATTTATGTTTATATCTTCCGCAAATAGTAATAGTTGTATAGAATGATCGAACCAGATCCGAGGTGATTTAGGACCTGGATTCGGGGCCTTCACAGTTGGTATCAGAGTTGTTGGTTATGAAGCTTAGGTAGGAATACATGAGACCAATAACTGCAGTGATTAGGATAAGTACTAACTCATATAGAGTTAGTTGGTCAGTAAGATTCAAAGATGAATCTTGGCGAGTATAAAGATACGGAGTTCCCTAACTCTGATAATAAAGTTGAACAATAGTGGTGAATAGATAGAGTCTAAAAGACTAAATGTGCAGTGATAGAAGATCGTAAAACAAAATGATCATAGTATAGAAATAAATCGTAATGTATACGATAAGATCACCCCGTGATCTGATAAAGTGATAGAATGAAAAGAATCAATCTGATGATTGAAAAGTTTACAGCAACGATTTCTTTGTCAGTTGTACTATGAATGGGTACAAGTTCAGGAAAGGATTATGAATACGAGTTAAATGAAATTCGTATTGAAAAGGGGGTTAGTGTTAGGTGGGGATTCAATTGAGGACTCGTGTCAGCCACTGAGTTGTATGATTCTTCGTATGGGAGCTGAATTGTACATGGTGTAAAAACCACTTAGTTTCTGGCAATGATAATCATTGAAATGTTTGTGTCGCGCTATTTGCTATATGCGTGTTAAGAGGGTGATTCCTTTCTCATGTGTATGACAGATAGATAGGTCATAGGTAGAGGATATAAGGTTAAGTACGAGTTCTTAAAACTCATACTTATGTGACATACTTGACTCATAGTTATATGAAATGTTTATGAACTCCTCAGCGAATGGACGTCAAAGGTCTGTCTAGGAAAGTTCTTAAACTCATATGATTATGGCTATTTATGGTCTCATAAGTGTGGTTTGATGAGCTGGGTATAGATGTGTGTAAACAGAAGTATTGAGGATAATAGGAACAGATAGATTGTTAAGAAAATGATTATTAGTGAAGACATAAGTTTTCCAAAACTCCTAGCTATGCTAGACTTCGAAATGTTGACATTAAGCTAAATACGCACTATGTGCCTTTTAAAAAAAATGTGTAGACTCGTAATCATTTTTGAAACGGTTTAAAGTATAGTCTATGCTACTTATTTCAGCTAGACGAAAATGATTTGAAATATCAAAAGTTGTTTTATTTATCACTCATGTACCATATAACCTGATGCAGAGATGATATAAATTTGATGGAGTTGTAAATACAGGAATACTTAGTGTGAATTTGATCTAAAATCGTTGTTCCACTATTGTATGATGTGTTATGACAAAGTCATACAATGATGGCATCCTCAAACGGACTGTTAATACAGTACGACATCATGACATCATTCTCGAAAATATTTTCAAAAATTTTAATTTGCCAACGGGGTTTGGCAACACCTAAATAATTCGATTGAATTGAATTATTGATATAAGTCTATGCTATTAGATTCAGCTAGACTAATGTTATGAAAACTCTAAGTGTTCATTGAAATAAATTTCCCGAACCAAATTGCTTTGGTATGGAATCCTATGATAAGACTGAGGTGAACAATGTTGTTTGGATAAATAATCCAATCAAGTAGCGTAAATATTCGCTATACCTAATTAGTACGTTATGCATGACGTAAGAGTACGATAGGCTGATCACCTAAAGTACTAATAATGGTAGTTTACCTTCTTTGTAATTGTAAACATACCAAGTAATGTATTATTTTGCGGTATGATCACTACCGTTAAAACTAAGTGTTCATGGTCTATATGACCCCTCAGAACAATTTGAAAACTTTTACTCTTGTGAGTGGTGTATTGGGTAGCAAGCGAATGTGTGTGAATGGTGTATGTGAATGGTTTAAGGTGTAAGATAAATTTCGGGGACAAAATTTTTAGAAGAAGGGGTGAATGTGACAACCCGAGAATTTAGAATATTTTTAAAATTTTTATTAATTGATTTAAGGTTCAAAATTAGAACCTAGACTGAAAATTAGTGTATGCATTAGATATTTTTAAGATAGAATTTTGAGGATTTCAAAATTCTGTTAAGGATTTAAGTGAATTATTCAGGATTAAGGAAATACATGAATATGTTTTGTGTATATGTCTACAGTATGTGGTTAAGGGTCAAGGGTTGACCAGATAAACGATATCTGTAACAAACCCTAAGTATATATTAAGAACGTCAATGTTCGGTTAGAAAATCATTGCGATTAATAAGAAACCCTAGAAACCGGTTCTGGAAACCCTACTTTCAGTTCCGGGAATCCGAAACCCTAATAAATTAATGATAATTAGTTTATTTAATAAATATATTAAATAAATTATGAAAAATAGAATAAATGATTTAAAAATTATATAAAAATTATTTAAGTGTTAGAAAAATATTTTAAGTTATAAAATATATCTTTTGATATTTTGTCATGAAAATATTAATATTTTAATATTTAAAGCAATAATCGAATAATGAAATTAACGGTTTAAAAATCATATAAATATGATTTTAAGGTATTAAAAATACTTAGTGATATTATAAATATATTATAATATTATGACATGTATTTCATTAATATTTGATAATAAATAAATATTAATGATAAAAGAATTATGTGGTATTTAATTCATTTAAATATGTTATTAATGATTAAAAATACGCGATAAATGGTGATAATTATTTGAAAATTTTTATAAGTCTATGAAAAATATTTCGACTGTTATTAAAATTATCTGAGATAATTGTTAAGTGTTAAGTCAGAGTTTAATTGAACTTAGACTCGAAGAATTGTCTGACTAGACCGTCGGGATGTTAGAACTTTTTCGAACTCAAGTCAAACTTAAATAGTTTGACCTGATACTGAGTCTTATGTGTGTTATAGACTGATAGGGTTATGTGTTATGTGTTTAGGTTATTCTGTGTATATTTATATAATAGTATATATTGTGATGCTATTATTCTAATATTGGAGATCTATATTACTAATATTAGGTCTTCGAATAAGGCGATATAAATTACGCAGCGGTAATCAACGGTTCAGGCAAGTTTTGTTTTACTTAACTCTACTAAGAGTGTTTTATTTGGATAGGCTTATGGTTAATCATGACTGGTTGCCATGAATTATACTCTGTACATATTGCATGTATAAGTCAGGTATGAAAGGCTGATCACCTTCATTACCCTTCGGTTCAGATATAATTGTTCATGTAAAATACTTGTTCAGTCAAAATTTTGTTCCTACTAGTTCACAATTATATTATTGAATTATAGCAAGCCAATTATTCAAATCATTTCAATCATGATATATCGTTATATTGTTGAACTTAAACTTGCTGGGCAACTTTTATGCTCACCCTTGCTATATCATGATAAACATTGCAGATTAAGATGAACGCGTCGGATACAGGAAAAGATTAAAGAAAGTTCCAGCTTTAGTTTATGTATCCGATTAGAAATGTAATAGTGTAGTTTGATAATAAAGTTATGTGTTAGAAAATCTATGAATTGTGTTAAGGTTACTCGACCTTAGGGAATAGTGTGTAATGTAATGTATAAAAAATTTATGTTTAAATCTTCCGCAAATAGTAATAGTTGTATAGAATGATCGAACCGGATCCGAGGTGATTTAGGACCTGGATTCAGGGCCGCCACAGCGCGCAATTAGGTGACCAAACCTCTCCTTGACAGAACTTCTAGACATTGTCAATATTGCAAATAATAATATGAATAACTTTGTCGTCTCAATTATTGATTTAATAATATAAAATATTATGCAGATGATACTGTGACAATAATTGAATCAATAATATGAGAGATATTATGCAGCAATTACTGTAGCAATAATTGAGTATAACTGAGTGACTTCTCACATAAGCATCAATAATCAATACCGTGTGCTTGGAATATCCTCAGTTTTAACCTTCAACTGATGATATCCAGAACGAAAATCGATCTTTGAAAAGAATTGTGCTCCTTGCAACTGGTCAAACAGGTCATCAATGCGAGGTAATGGATACCTATTCTTGATGGTGACATGGTTTAAACTACTCATCATGCAAAAAATTTATTATTTTCGTAATTGTGCTCCATTGCTATTCTCAACATTCTCGGATGTCATTTTTAAATACTGCTACAAAACAAGGGTTAATTGACATGCAACATATTATCCTTATACTCTAACCGACCAATTAAATACCAAATAAACTTAGGTAAGTCATACTAGGGAAAGAATTCCCCGTCTCTCCCCTCCTAGTTCTAGTCTCACATCTTAGCCAGAGATCATATCCATAAACTTTGATACCAACTGTGATGCCCCCAAAATAGGTATACATCACATATTCTTAGTCGCCAAATACATGGTACAGAATACAAATACAACCTTAAATATACAACATGAGCTGTGAGTTTTAATACAAATATTGTCTTCTAGACAGTATTCAAACTCAAAATAAGTCCTCAATACATTTATTATCACACTATTTCAAAGAATAGTAAGGATTACTAATGCTATCATTTGGACCGTCACTCCGTTCCCCAACTAGTCCCTGCTACGTTTTTATTTCCTGAAGAGAACAATGAAAACAAAAGGGTGAGCTCAACTAGCCCAGTAAGAAATATTATGACTAAGATAATGCATAATAAATTATTATTAGCCTTCAATAGTGTTAAACTGATAAAATATAACAAATATCAATTTTAACTGCAGCGGAACAAGCAATCCATTAGAAGAGTCAAGTAGAAAAAAAATCTACTATCTTCTATGATTTAAAAGGTTTTTCATTACTTTTATCAATGAGCCTCAGCTTAATAAGTAATTCACATCATCCCTGCACTATGACCAAAGATATTCATTAGTATCACAACCACAAATTATCCATGCACTACGGGCCAAGGATATTCGTGTATTCATCAATGGTCATGATCATGCCAACAACTGTCCATCAATGCACTACGGCCAATGAGGATTTTTACCACATCATTTGTAACATTACTATCATGATTATACCGAATAATCCCTGGTCATAATCATACCAAGTCCATCTATGCACTACAGGCCACATATGACTTTCAACATATTATAAACATGAGGATGATGACAATTCAATAAAACAAGTTCAAGAATAAATTTTAAAGATTTATAAGTTAATTTATCCTGAACTCAATAACGTCCAACTTGTCAACATGATACTGCTTTGTGAAGTAAAATTCAAGAATGCTCAGAAGAATATTTTCATGAAAAGATACTGGATGAAGCGCAAATATCAAGGATATTCCACTAATTTCATGGAGTATAAAAGCCAAAACTTTAACCAACTGAGTATAATAGAATATATGAAACCGCAAATGGATTTTTGCCGCCATGAAGTAATCCACGTAGACAGATTATTCCAACAGAATAATTAAGAATGGAATAACAAAAGAATTCACTAAGCGTGCGTAATCCGCACATACAGGTTATTCCAACAGAATAATAAAGAATGGAACCAGGTCATGCGTAACCCCCACAGACATGATATTTCAACAGAATAATAAAGAATATAACCAGGTCATGCGTAACCAGCACATACAGGATATTCCAAAAGAATAATAAAGAATGGAACCAGGTCATGCGTAATCCGCATAGACAGGATGTTCCAACAGAATAATAAAGAATGAAACCCGGTCATGTGTCATCCGCACAGACAGGATGTTCCAACAGAATAATATAGAATGGAATAACAACAGAATTCACCAGGAATGCGATAGACCACACAGACAGGTTATTCCAACAGAATAATAAAGAATGGAATAACAGAAGAATTTCACCACATATGCGGTACTTCGCATAGACATGTTATTCTAACATAATAATAAAGAATGGAATAACAACCCTTACGAGTATTGAAAGAAAAATAATTCTCTTCATGAATACGAAAGAATAATACCTCTTACCTTAAAAAGAAGAGTATTTCGACTGGTAGGGCGAGGATATTCTTGAAGAAAACTTATACTGTTTTCTACGCTCAAAACTTCTTGAAACTCTAAAGAAATACGCTCAAGATTATAAAAGAAGAATTCTCTGAACTTTTGGTGTGATTTTCAATTCTAACTAAGCATCCTATTTATAGAAGAATGGAAAGGATACTATGCTGCACTATGCAATAAAATATAATATATTCTATTTATAATCAAATAAAACAAAACTTTATAAAAAGTATTCAGTTTTATATAAAAAGTTTTTACTATGCAAACACTATACAGGCACTATGCAAACACTATGCATAATAAAATATAATATATTCTATTTAAAATCTAATAAAACAAATACCTTTATAAAAGTATTCTATTTTATATAAAAAGATTTTACTATGCAAACACTATGCAGGCAATATGCAAACACTATGCATAATAAAATATAATATATTCTATTTAAAATCTAATAAAATAAATAACTTTATAAAAGTATTCTGTTTTATATAAAAAGTTTTCTGTTTTATTATATTTATAATTATAATAAAACAAACTTTATCATCATTATTATAATTCACAATATTAATCGACCAAGTCATTCCCAGGAAAGAGGGAGCTTTTCAATAAGGATTTCTCCCTACTGGCGCGCAATTAGGTGACCAAACCTCTCCTTGATAGAACTTCTAGACATCGTTAATATTGCAAATAATAATATTAATAACTTTATCATCTCAATTATTGATTTAATAATATATTAAATATTGACAATAATTAAACAAAATCGAGTGACTTTTCACGTAAGTATCAATAATCAATACCGTGTGCTACTATGCAACCACGCGTATTACTGTACTTTTAACACCGGGTGTTTCAACAGTTAACGGTAAAACTTCCATCATTATTTTCATAAAATATTTTTGTCATTTTCTCAATCCGACATTAATTCTGTTGTGGGGTCCACCAATGATTGTGCCGTTGTACGAATATTCCCTGTTAAAACGAATATTCCCTGACCAATTGAATATTATATAACAACTTGCGTACTTTGCCAAAATTTATAAATATTACCCACAACTATAACATCATATCAAATTCATTCTATAATATTCAAAAATGATATTTATAGAAAAATCATCTTTATTCATAAAATTTTGGGCCTTACATTTATTTCGATAATAATTGATGTCTGGAGGTTATGTTGACCAATCGGATAATTAACCGAATAAATAAGAAATTAATTGCTATTAATTCACATGATTATAACTATTTGTTCACAATTTAATAAGGAAATGAATAACAAAGGATCATTCACCATGCATGTGGTAATCCACATAGACAGGTTATTTCAACAGAATAATAAAGAATGGAATAACAGAAGTATTCACCATGCGTGCGATAGACTGCACAGACAGGTTATTTCCAACAGAATAATTTATAATGGAACCAGGTCCGGCGTAAACGCACAGATAGGATATTTCGACAGAATAATAAATAATAGAACCAGGTCCGACGTAAACGCACAGATAGGATATTTCGACAGAATAATAAATAATGGAACCAGGTCCGGCGTAAACGCACAGACAGAATATTCCGACATAATAATAAAGAAAGGAATATTAGAAGAATTTCACCATGTATGCGGTACTTCGCATAAACAGGTTATTCCAACAGAATAATAAGAATGGAATAACAGAAGAATTTCACCATGTATGCAGTACTTTGCATAGACAGGTTATTCCAACATAATAATAAAGAATGGAATAATAGAAGAATTTCACCATGTATGCAGTACTTTGCATAGACATGTTATTCCAACATAATAATAAAGAAAGGAATAACAGAAGAATTTCACTAAGTATAGGGTATCCCGCGTATACAGGTTATTCCAACAGAATAATAAAGAATGGAATAACAGAAGTTCTCTTCATGAATAAGAAAGAAAGAATACCCCTTATGAGTACAACAAATAATATTCTCTACGAGTACAACAAATAATATCCCCTACGAGTACAACAAATAATATTCCCTACCTTAGAAAAACTGAATACTGGAGTAGTGAAGTAGCAGAATACTTTTCTTCTTTCTCTGTATAGTTTCTCTCTCTAGAGTTTTAGTGAATTCGTAAGAAATAATGAAGGAATGAGCTTCTATTTATAGGAGAATGGACTGAACAGTAACTAATTCATGAACAGTCCAGATTGATTTACTTTTAAACGGACGGTCTATATTGGTTTACTATTAAAACTTAAAGCAACGGTCCATACTGATTTACTATTAAAACTTTAGACCAACGATCCATATTGATTTACTATTATAACTTTCTATTAGCGGTCCATATTGATTTACTATTATATCTTCAACCAACAGTATAAAAAATTAGCACATTTCCTCATAGAATAATATTGTACCCAAAAATGATTTGGACCGAAAAGAAGTATATCTTACGGGTGAATAGTACCCTGTGAATAGTAACTCGTGAATAGTAACTTATAAATAGTAACTCGTGAATAGTAACTCGTGAATCGTAACTCATGAATAGTAACTCGTGAATGCCCTGAATACCCAATTGAACAATATAACCTCTAGACATCAATTATTATCCAAATAAATGTCGATTTCCACTAACACTAATAATCCCAACACAATGGAACTATCAATTTCATCTTTAATCAACACGAAGTTATTCATCATTAATATTATAACTCATAATATTTAACAACCAGGTCGTTCCCAGGAAAGAGGGGGCTTTTCGATAAGGATTTCTCCTTATTGGCGTGCAATTAGGTGACCAAACCTCTCATTGACAGAACTTCTAGACATTGTCAATATTGCAAATAATAATATGAATAACTTTGCCGTCTCAATTATTGATTTAATAATATATCATATTATGCAGATGATACTGTGATAATAATTGAATCAATAATATAAGAAATATGATGCAGCAATTACTGTAGCAATAATTGAGTATAACTGAGTGACTTATCACGTAAGCGTCAATAATCAATACCGTGTGCTACTATGCAACCACGTGTATTACTGTACATTTACTACAGAGTAGTTCAACAGTTTTAACGGTAACACTTCCGTCGTTATTTTATAAAAAGATAATTATGTCGTTTTCTTACTACGACAATACTTCCGTTGTGGGGTCCACCAATAATTGTGCCGTCGTACGAATATATCTTGTTAAAATGAATATTCCCCGACCAATCGAATATTATATAACCACTTGCTTACTTTGCAAAATTTATAAATATTACCCACAACTATAACATTATATCAAATTCACACCATAATATTAAAAAATTTATTTCGAAAAAATTAAATATTTATTCATAAAATCTGGGGTCTCACACCCCTTTTTCCTGGGAACAGTTTGATTGTCAATATTGTGATTCTGTAATGTTATTTGTGAATAATTAATTATTTATTTATATGATAAAGAAAATATTCATTTTATGTGGATATAGATGAAGAAAATTTTTAATGTGATAATTGTTGAAAATTGATATTTTATCTTTTCTGATAAAATAATTAATTTAAATATATTATTATATTATAATAATATAATAATGGTGATATTTTTACAATGAATGTGTGATATATGAATAAATAAGGAGGAAGAGTACTTTTGTTACAAAAAAATATTTAACACATGTTTTGTGTGTTGATGGACCCCATTTTTGACTGAAATTTGATTATAGCCTGTAAAATCGTTCGTATGTGGATTTCGGTCAATTTCTGTTTGGAAATTAAAAAAACTTTCTTCTGCAATGTTGTAGAGAATTGAATTTCTCATAAAAAGACATAAGATCCAATTTTTTCTGATAAAAGGGCTATTTATTATGAATTATTGAAGTTCCGGAATAATTGATTTTTGAAGTTTGAAATATTTTTTTTAATAAAAACGTTTTTTTTGCAATTGAGTGGGCACCACAGGTGTTGTAAACATGTTGAATTCAGAAGTCTAAGTGGGCGTAGGAAAATCTTAATATATAGTAATATTTTATTAAATTTTCTGTTTTGGTGTTCTAAGCATTTTCCTATAAATAGGGTGCGTATGTTAGAATTGAAAATCACACCAAAAACTGAAGTTTTCTCTCTCTATATTATCGAGCGTATTTTTGTGAGTATTTAGATACTTTGAGTGTTGCTATACGGTGGAAGTTCCTTCAGCACTATATCCAATATTTCAGTCAGAAGTACTGTCTTTTTGAGGTAAGGGATGTTATTTTTTTATAAATGATATTATTTCTTTCAATATCATTATACCGGAATATTGGTAAGATTTTTCTTATGAAATTCTTATCTTTTCATGTCGGGGTTACTATCCATGAGTTACTATTCACGAGTACTATTCACGAAGCATGGTGATTTTTCTTGTGGAATTTCTACCTTTTAGTGTTGGAGTTACTACTCACGTATACGATACTATTCACGTATACGTCACTATTCACGTATACGACACTATTCACGAATACGACACTATTCACAGAAAAATTAAATTTTCTTTTCTGTGTCCAAGATTGTCTGTTATGGTTTCTATCTTTGATTGAATCTATGTTTTGATCTTTATTTTTGAATTCTACTCCACAATAGTTTATTATGGAGTATTTTTGAACATGGATAAACCGAAGTACGAATCCTTACTATTTGTTCTTTTGTCTCACTGGATTCGTTTTCTTTAAAATATATTTTTCATCATCCTCAGTCCTAAATGATGATATTACTGAATATCTTTGGGCTAGTTGAGCTCACCCTTTTCCTTTTTGTTCTATTTTTCTTCTCAGGAGACGAGAATATAGCGGGAACTAGTCGGGGTGTGGAGTAATGATTCAAGACAGTTGTTTTAGTAGTCCTCACTATTTTTGTAAAATAGTGTATCAATAATTGTAATGAGGACTTTTTTGAGTGTTGATATTATCTAGAAGACAATATTTGTATTTAAACTCACAGTTTATGTGTTGTCGTATTTTGCACGACAATTGTATTAATGAAGTTGTAGTTGTTTCTGTACCATGTATTTGGCGACTCAGAATGGGTGATGTATACCTATTTTGGGGGCGTCACAGTTTGTATCAGAGCTTAGGGATATGGTCTCTGGCGGAGATCAGAGAATAGAACTAGGAGGGGAGAGACAAGTAAATCCTTCGCTAATGTGTCCTACCTAAGCTTATTTCTTATTTAATTGGTCGGTCAGAATATAGGGATAATATGTGGCATGTTAATTAACCATTGTTTTGTGACAGTAAAATGGCATCTGAAGATGTTGAGATAAGCAAATGGAGCACATGAGACCGTTGAGTCACCACTGATCAATACCCATGATAAGGAAGGCAATAACCCTCCTGTAAACAATAACACTGACCAAATGACGAACGATGGTATGTTTAGGAACTTTCTAGAATTCATGCAAAACCAAACGAGAGAGACTACTGTTCAAAATACAGGTGTAAAAACTGGCAACTCACGGATGGTCACCGCTAAGCAGTTCAAGGAGTTAGGACCGCTAGAGTTTTTGGGAAAGCCAGAACTCCTTACGGCAAAGACGTGGATAAAGCAGATCACTAAGATATTAGATGTCTTGGGATGCTTAGAGGAGCAAAAGGTTCCTTTCGCCACCTTCATGTTGCGAGAAGAGGCAGATTATTAGTGGAAATCCGTAAAGCGTACTCAGCCTGCCGCACTAAAGATGTCTTGGGAGAAGTTTCAAGAATTGTTCAATGACAAGTACTTTCCTGAAAGTATTCGTCACATGAAGAAGGTAGAGTTCATCAAGCTGGAGCAAAACAATATGAACATGTCGTAGTACGAAGCTAAGTTTGCCGAGTTGTCCCGATTTGCATCCCTTTTGGTTGATAGTGAGGAGAGAATGACGTGAATGTTTCTGCGAGATTTGAAACCCAAAATACGTCAATACCTCATTTCTCACAAACTTTATTTATATTCAGATGTTGTGAATAGGGCTCAGTTATTAGATCGCGATAATGAGTCGGCTCAACTGAAGAATAATGACCAACAACTCAATGATAATCGTATTGGTGGCAACGGTCATCGGAACAATGATAACCATCGTGGAGGGAATCAACATGCTAGAAATGGTAACCACTTCGGTGGTAATCATGGCCAAGATAATAGGAAAGGTGAGTCAAGTGGAAATTTCAAAAAGAGAAGATTCAACAATGACGGGAAGACGCCGACACCAACACCAGCAACGTATTCTAGGGGAGGAGAAAGACCGCTAGTTAGATGCTATAGATGCAGAGAAGAGGGACACATAAGTCCAAACTGTTCACAACCTTCTAAGTTATGTTTTAGTTGTGGAAAAGATGGTCATATAGCTCGAGATTATCCTGTAGAAAAACCAAGTCCAGCGGGGATGGTGACTACAAAGGCTGTCCCGGACAAGTCAAAGTCAAAGGTTCTTGGAAGAATGTTTTTTGTGACTTCTCAAAAAGTGAGTAACCCGAATGAAGTTAGCACAGGTTAGTTAATCATAAATTCTTGCGAAGTTTATACCTTAATAGATATCAATTCTACCCATTCTTTTATCTCTCCTACTTGTGCTCAACGTTTGAACTTGACTACTGAGAAATTAGACTTTGGCTTATTTGTTGAAACTCCGTTAAGAGAAACTTTCTTTACATCCGCTGTTTATAAATTTTGCTTGATTCACATTGGTGCCGTCACCCTACCTGTTGATCTTATATCTTTAAAAATTCTTGCATTTGATGTGATCTTAGGGATTGATTGGTTAACCACTCATGTGACGCCCCCAAAATAGGTATACATCACCTATTCTGAGTCGTCAAATACATGGTACAGAATACAAATACAACTTAATTATACATCTGTCGTGTAAAGTACGACAAAACATAAGCTGTGAGTTTTAATATAAATATTGTAGTCTAGACAATATTCAAACTCAAATTCAATATTATTACATTTATTTTCCACTATTTCACTGAATAGTGAGGACTACTAATGCTATCATCTAGTCCGTCACTCCGTTCCCCTACTAGTCCCTGCTACGTTCACATTTCCTGAAGAGAACAATAAAAGTAAAAGGGTGAGCTCAACTAGCCCAGTAGGAAATATTATGACTAAAATAATGCAGAATATATTATCGTTAGCCTTCAACAGTGTTAAACTGATACAATATAACAACCATCAAGTTTAACTGCAGCGGAACAAGCAATCCATTAAAAGAGTTAAGTAGAGAATAAAATTTACTATCTTTTATGATTTAAAAAGTTTTTCATCACTTTTATCGCTGGAACTCAGCTTAATAAATAATCCACATCATCGAATCACCCCTGCACTACGGCCAAGGATATTCTTTAGTATCACGACCACAATTATCCATGCACTACGGGCCAAGAATATTTGTGTATTCAATAATGGTCATGATCATGCCAACAACTGTCCATCAATGCACTACGGACCAATGAGGATTTTTACCATATCATTTGTAACATTACTGTCATGATTATACCGAATAATCCCTGGTCATAATCATACCAAGTCCATCTATGCACTATAGGCCACAGATGACTTTCAACAAAATATAAACATGAGGATGATGACAATGATATAAGAATTCAATAAAACAAGTTTAAGAATTATTTTATCCAGGAACTAATAACGTCCAAATTGTCAACATGATACTGCTTTGTAGAGTAAAATTCAATAACACTCAAAAGAATATTTCCATGAAAAGATACTGGATGAAGCACAAATATCAAGGATATTCCACTAATTTCATGGAGTATAGAAGTCAAAACTTTAACTAACTGAGTATAATAAGGAATGGAATAACAAAAGAAATCACCAGACATGCGATAGACCGCACAGGCAGGTTATTCCAACAGAATAATAAATAACAGAATCAGATCCGGCGTAAAACACACAGACATGATATTCTAACAGAATAATAAAGATGGAATCAGGTCAAACATAGAACGCACAGACAGGATATTCCAACAGAATAATAAAGACGAAATCAGGTTTGGCATAAAATGCACATACAAGATATTCCAACAGAATAATAAAGACGGAACCAGGTCCGGCGTAGAACGCACAGACAGGATGTTTCAACAGAATGATAAAGAATGGAACAACAGAAGAATTTCACCAAGTATAGAGTAGTCCGCGTATACAGGTTATTCCAACAGAATAATAAAGAATGGAATAATAGAAGTTCTCTTCATAGATAAGAAAGAAATAATACTCCCTACCTTTAGAAAAATTGGATACTAAAATAGTGAGGTAGTAGACTTCTCTTCTTCTTTCTATAATTTCTCTCTATAATAATCGCTCTAAAGCTTTTGTGAATTGGTGAGAAATGAAGGAAGAATGAGCTTCTATTTATAGAAAAATATAGTTTCGATAATTGCACGTTTTGGGGCTCGAAAAATTTCAGCACAATACCTCCAACTTTTCCTTTATTTTTAATTTAGTCATTGAAGTATTATCAAACTTGCACCACTTCCCCTAATAGTAAATAATGTGATTCAATAGTAAATTATGTGAATCAATAGTTCTAGACATGTGAAAATATAAATTACAGTATAGTACCTTCATCTATACCTCCATTTTTAACTTAGTCATGCAAGTATTATCAATCTTGCACCAACTCCGCTAATAGTAACAAGAATGTGAAACAATAGTATACACACGTGAATAAATAGTTATAATCATGTGAAATAATAGCAATCAATTGCTCATTTATCCGGTTAAATATCTGATTGGTCAATACAACCTCCAAACATCAATTATTATCGAAATAATTATCGATTTTCACTAACACAAATAATTCCAACACAATGAAACCATTTTTATCAAAAATATAAATTTTGAAATTTTGAAGTTTGACTTTTCAAAAAAAGTCAACTGTTGACTTTTTACAAAAAAGTCAACTGTTGACTTTTTGACCAAATAGTGAATTGCGGAAAATTTTGTGTTTATAGACTATTTTTACTAATTTCATCGTTCCGGACTCAAATATCATGTCCGAGTCTCCAAATTCAACTCCGAACACAACTTCAATTTTAATAACATTCATTATTAATATTATAACTCACAATATTTATCAACCAGGTCGTTCCCAGGAAAGATGGGGCTTTCCAATAAGGATTTCTCCCTATTGGCGCGCAATTAGGTGACCAAACCTCTCCTTGACAGAACTTCTAGAAATTGTAAATATTGCAATTTAATAATATGAATAACTTTGTCGTCTCAATTATTGATTTAATAAAATAACATATTATGCAGATGATACTACGACAATAATCGAGTCAATAATATGAGAGATAAGATGCAGCAATTACTATAGCAATAATTGAGTATAACTGAGTGACTTCTCACGTAAGCATCAATAATCAATATCGTGTGCTACTATGCAACTACGCGTATTACTGTACTTTTACTACCAGGTAGTTCAACAGTTAACGGTAAAACTTCCGCCGTTATTTTCATAAAGTATTTTTGTCGTTTTCTCAATCCGATAATAATTTCGTTGTGGGGGGGGGGTCCACCAATGATTGTGCCGTTGTACGAATATTTCCTGTTAAAACAAATATTCCTCGACCAATAGAATATTATATAACCACTTGCGTACTTTGCAAAATTTGTAAATATTACCCACAACTATAACATTATATCAAATCCACACCATAATATTCAAAAATATATTTCGAGAAAATTTAATCTTTATTCAAAAAGTTGGGGTCTTACAACCTCCCCTTCTTATAAAATTTTATCCTCGAAATTAGGGTGCATACCTGGTATGTCGAAGAGGTTAGGATACTTTGATTTCATTTCAGATTCTAACTCCCAGGTCATTTCTTCAACATCGTGGTTTCTCCACAAAACTTTGACTTGAGGTATAACCTTGGAGCGTAGAATATGTTCCTTCTTATCCAAGATTTTAACAGGAACCTCTTCATACGTTAAATCTTCCTCTATTTCGTCCGGTTTTAACTCAATAATGTGGTTCGGGTCTTTCACATATTTACGTAACATGGATATGTGAAAAATGTTATGAACACGAGACATACTTGGCGGTAACGCAAGTCTATAGGCCATAGTTCCTACTTGATCGAGGATTAAAAATGGGCCAATGAATCGATGATTGAGCTTTCCTCTCTTTCCAAATCTTGTAACTCCTTTCCATGGAGCAACACGTAACAACACATGATCTCCAATATCTAATTCTACGTCCTTTCGATGAAGATCGGGATAACTCTTTTGTCGATCTTGTGAGATTTTTATACGTTGTCGGATCATTTAAATCTTTTCCGTAGTCATACGTACCAACTCTGGTCCCAACAACATTGCTTCACCTACCTCATCCCAACATACTGTAGAACGACACTTTCTTCCATACAACGCCTCGAATGGAGCCATGCCAATACTTACTTGATAACTGTTGTTGTAGAAAAACTACACCAATGGTAAGAACTTGTCCCAACTTCCCTTGAAGTCAAAGACACAGAGTCTTAATAGATCTTCAAGAGTTTGAATCGTCCTCTCCGACTGCCCATCCTTCTGAGGATGATATGCCGAGCTAAATCGTAAATCCGTGCCCATAGCTTTTTGCAAACTAACCCAAAATCTTGAAGTGAATCTTGGGTCTCGATCAGAAACTATGGATACTGGCATACCATGCAATCTTACAACCTCGTTTATGTACATACGAGCAAGACGTTCAAGTGTATAAGTTTCTCGTATCGGTAAGAAATGAGCAGACTTGGTCAATCTATCAACAATGACCCAAATCGCATCTATGCCTTGAGAAACTTTGGGAAGACCGGTAACGAAATTCATGGTAATTTGCTCCCACTTCCATTCTGGAATTTCAAGTGGTTGCAATGGATCTTTTGGTACTTGATGCTCCGCCTTGACTCGTTGACATGTTTTACAGCTTGAGATAAACAGCGCTATCTCTCTCTTCATATTGCTCCACCAAAATGTATGACGAATATCATGATACATTTTGGTACTCCCAAGATGGATTGCAAACGGTGTGTTATGCGACTCCATCATGATTTTATACTTTAAATTAGGGTCGTTAGGAACACAAAGTCTGGAGTTGACTCGAAGTAGTCCTTCTTCATCGATTCTTGCTTCCGGCATAGCACCTTCTTACACTTTCTTCTTCAGACGCATTAGCTCCAAGTCTGTAGCTTGAGCAGCTTTAACTTTATCGATTAAAGTCGGTTCTACTCGTATGTTAGCCATCATCACATGGGTCCATGGAGTCTTTAACTCTATCTCCATCCTTTGCAAGTCACACAAAATGGGCCTTTGCGTTGACAATATCGCATTCGCACTTGTATATGATCTTCTACTCAATGCGTCAGCTACCACGTTCGCTTTTCCAGGATGTTATTGGATGGTATGATCATAGTCTTTCAACTGTTCAAGCCAACGTCGTTGTCGCATGTTGAGTTCCTTTTGAGTGAAAAAATATTTGAGGCTTTTATGATCCGTAAAGATCTCCACTTTCTCTCCATACAAATAATGCCTCCACATTTTAAGTGCGAAGACAACAACTGCCAACTCTAGATCATGAGTAGGATAATTCCTCTCATATTCTTTGAGTTGTCTTGATGCATAGGCTATGACTTTCCCATGTTGCATGAGAATACATCCTAACCCTTAGCCCGAAGCATCACTGTAGATGACAAATCCCTCCGAACCAGATGATATTGTCAGAACAGGTGCTGAAATGAGTCTCCTTTTGAGTTCTTGAAAACTCTTATCACAATCCTCGCTCCAACCGAACTTTGTATCTTTCCGAGTCAGCTGAGTTAATGGAGTAGCGACTCGAGAAAATCCTTCCACGAATCTCCGATAATAACCAGCTAAACTGAGAAAGCTACGTACTTCGGTCACTGATTTGGGTTTCTCCCAGCTTTGAATAGCTTCAATCTTTGCCGGGTCAATGGATATACCATGACTTGATACTACGTGCCCAAGGAATACTACTTCCTCAAGCCAGAACTCGCATTTCTTTAACTTGGCATAAAGCTTATATTCATGAAGCTTTTGGAGTACCAGCCTCAAGTGTTGCTTATGATCTTCACGGCTTTTGGAATAAATAAGGATGTCATCAATAAAGACGACCACAAAGTGATCCAAATATTCCTTGAATACTCGATTCATCATATCCATGAAGGCAACACGAGCATTAGTCAATCCAAAAGACATGACTAAGAATTCATAATGCCCGTACCGAGTTCTGAAGGCAGTCTTTGGAATATCCTCAGTTTTAACCTTCAGCTGATGATATCCAAAACGAAGATCGATCTTTGAAAAAAATTGTGCTCCTTGTAACTGATCAAACATGTCATCAATACGTGGCAATGGGTACCTATTTTTGATGGTGACATGATTCAACTCCCGATAATCAATACAAAGTCGCATACTCCCATCTTTCTTCTTTACGAATAGAACAGGAGCACCCTAAGGAGACGTACTAGGACGAATGAAACCAATGTCTAAAAATTCCTACACTTGGGTCTTTAACTCCTGAAGTTCAATAGGAGCCATTCGATATGGGGCTTTAGAAATTGGTTTTGTACCGGGTTTAAGGTCGATACAAAATTCAACTTCATGCTCTAGGGGTAGGCCAGGAAGTTCTTCAGGGAATACGTCAGGAAATTTATTAACAATAGAAATATCCTTCAAATCTGTCGTATTTTTGTTTAAATACGTGACATGAGCTAAGAAATCTTGACATCCGTTTTTCAATAAATGAATAGCTTTATGGCTTGAGATGACCGTGATTGATTTTAATGGTTTTGTTGCTTGAATTCACATAATAGGTATATTAGGAATATGAAAGCTAACAACCTTACGAAAATAATCAATTTTAGCATGATGAGTAGTTAACCGATCAATCCCTAGAATCACGTCAAATGCAAGTATTTTTAAGGAGATAAGATCGACAGGTAACGTGCGGTTACCGATTTGAATCAAACAAGACTTATAAATAGTGGATGTAATGAAGGTTTCTCCTAATGGAGTTTCAATGGATAAGTCAAAGTTTAATTTCTCCGGAGTCAAATTTAAACGTTGAGCGCAAGTAGGAGAAATAAAAGAATAGGTAGAACCGGTATCAAATAAGGTATAGACTTCACTAGAGTTTATGATAAACTTACCCGTGATAACCTCGTTTGGGTTCCTTGCTTTTTGGGAGGTCACAACAAACGCCCTCCCTCGCACTACCGACTTTGACTTTTCTGGGACGGCCTTTGGTTCCTCCATCCTAGTTGAATTTATCTTCGGTAAAAGACAAAATCGAGCTAAGTGACCTTCTCTTCCACAATTATAAGATGCTTTGGACGACATCACGCAGTTTGGACTGATTTGTCCCTCCCCTCCGCATTTGAAGCATATGATATGTGGTCGTTCTCCTTCCTTAACAACAGGTACCGGTGCTGACGTCTTTCCATCATTGTTGAATCTCCTTTTCTTGAAATGTCTATTTTTATTGTCTTGGCTATGATTACCACCGAAGTGGTTACCATTTCTGGCATGTTGATTCCCTCCACGTTTGTTGTCACCGCTTCGATGACGGTTACCACTGGTGTTTTCATTCTGCCGGCTGCTTTCTCCTGGTTGCGTTGACTCGTTATCGCGCTCCAACAACTGAGCCCTATTTACAACATCTGAATACAAACACAATTTATGAGAAATAAGATATTGTCGTATCTCCGGTTTCAAATCTCTTAAAAACATTCGGGTCATTCGCTCCTCATTATCAACCAAATGGGATGCAAACCGGGATAACTCCGCAAATTTAGCCTCGTATTGCGATATGGTCATATTTATGACGCCCCCAAAATTAGGTATACATCACCCATCTTGGGTCGCCAGATACATGGTACATAATTCAAATACAACTTACTAATACAACTGTCGTGTACAATACGACAAAATATAAACTGTGAGTTTGAATACAAATATTATATACTAGAGATTATATAAACTCAAAAGGAGTCCTCATTACAATTATTATCACACTATTTCACAGAATAGTGAGGACTACTAATGCTATCCTCTGGACCATCACTCCGTTCCCTGACTAGTCCCAACTATATTCTCATTTCCTGAAGAGAACAGTGAAAGAAAGGGTGAGCTCAACTAGCCCAATAAGAAATATTATGACTAAGATAATGCAGAATAAATTATAATTAGTCTCCAACAATGTTAAACTGATAAAATATAATAGACATCAAGCAATCCAATAAAAGAGTCAAGTAGAAAATAAAATCTACTATCTTTTATGATTAAAAAGGTTTTTCATCACTGTTATCGCTGAGACTCAGCTCAATAAATAATCCACATCATTAAATCATCCCTGCACTACAGGCTAAGGATATTCTTTAGTATCACGACCACGAATTATCCATGCACTACGGGCCAAAGATAATCGTATTTTCATCAACGGTCCTGATTATGCCATAAAACAATTCATCTTTGCTCCCTTGGCCGAAGAGAATCCATAGCCATAATCGTACCAAAAACTGTCCATCAATGCACTACAGGCCAATGAGGACTTTTAATTTTCACATCAGTTATAACATTACGGTCATAATTATACCGAATAATCCCTGGTCATAACATACCAAGTCCATCTATGCACTATAGGCCATAGATGACTTTCAACAAAATATAAACATGAGGATGATGACAATGATATAAGAATTCAATAAAACAAGTTGAAGAATTAATTTATCCATGAACCAATAATGTCCAAATTGTTAACATGATACTGCTTTGTAGAGTAAAATTCAAGAATGCTCAGAAGAATATTTCCATGAAAAGATACTGGATGAAGCGCAAATATCAAGGATATTCCACTAATTTCATGGAGTATAGAAGTCAAAACTTTAACCAACTGAGTATAATAAAGAATGGAAATTAACAAAAGAACTCACAATGGCATGCGGTACTATCGATTCTCTCTCTTCTTTTCTTCTTTCTTTTTTCTTTCTCTTTCTCCTTCTTTTTTCTATAGACAGCGATTTTTTTTATTCCAACAGAATAATAATAAACATGAACCGGTCCAGGCGAAATTTCGCCACGAATGGATGTTCCAACAGAATAATAACGAATGGAAAATATACAACAGGAACTCACCTGCATGCTCGGTTACTTTGCATAAACAGTTATTCTACAGGAATAATAAGGAGGGACCAGGTCCGGCGAAAACGAATTCCAGATCGATCTGATATTCCAACAGAATAATAAAATGACTGAATAATAGAAAGAATGTACCAACAAAAGTATAGGGTATCTCGTATTTACAGGTTTATTCCAACAGAACAATAATAGAAATTTGGAATATAGAATGTTCTCTGTTCTGGTCAATAAAAAAGAATATTTACCCTTACCGTTTTGATAAAATAATAAATTTGATATAAGAGTAGTGATCAGTAACAGATTATATTACTTTCTTTATATTCTCTATAGTTCAGTGACTCGAAAGAAAACTAATGAAGGTATGAGCTTTATTTTTATAGGAAAATGGAATGCATAGTAACTAATCCATGAACGGTTCAGATTGATTTACTTTAATCTGACGGTCCATATTTAAAGAAAAATCTTTTAAATAAAATATAATATATTCTATTTATATAAAAAAAATTTACTATGAAAATACTATGCGGGCACTATGCAAACACTATGCGGGTACTATACAAACACTATGCATAATAAAATATAATATATTCTATTTATAGAATAACTTTAATAAAGTATTCTGTTTTATATAAAAAAAATTTACTATGCAAAATACTATGCATAATAGAATATAATATATTCTATTTATAGAATAACTTTAATAAAGTATTCTGTTTTATATAAAAAGATGTTTCTATTTTATTACGTTAATAATACGAATAACACAAAACTTCTAAATCAACAATAATTGAATCAAATAATGTGAGATACTATGCAATAATTATTGTAGCAATAACTATTGTAGCAATAATTGAACAAAACTGAGTGATTTCTCACATAAATATCAAAAATTTTAATCAATTGCGCGCATTTTGCTATTTGCAACACAACGCGTATTATGTAACTTTTACTACTGAGTAGTTAAAACCGTATCACCGGTAATAACGTGTCCGCCGTTACTTTCAATTACAATATTTTTTTCTTTTTCTCAAGTATCCGACATAATTCATTGTGGGTTCTTTTTTCTTCCACCAATGATTGTGCCGTCGTACGAATATTCCTGTTTAAAATTCGAATACTTCCCTGACCAATCGAATAAATATGACAATTGCATATTTTGACATAAATTATAAAATATTTCCTTATTTAACTATAACATATCTCAATAGTTCACACCCATAATAGAAAAAATTATTTGAGAATATTAATTATTTATTATAAAATATCTGGGTTTGTTTCACAATCTCCCTATCCTTATGGAATTTCGTTCCCTAAAATTTACAAACGAACCTGGTTATTGCATGCACATCATGGCGCGGATACCTGGACTTAATTTCAGATTCTACTCTTACGGTTTATAACCCTTGAGGTGTTGGATACGGGATTTCTCTCTTATCTAAGATTTTAACACGAGATCTCATACGTTAAATCATCCGTTATCTCGTCCGATTCTAAATTAATAATGTGGTTCGGGTCATCCACATATTTACGTAACATCGATAAGAAAAAAAGAAGTTCTGAACACGCAACTTACTTGGCGGTAAAACGAGTCTATAGGCCACAGTTCCTACTTCATTGAGGATTTTAAATGGGCCAATTAAATCGAGAGTTGAGATTTCCTTTCTTCATCGATTCTTGCTTCTAGAATAACGCCCTCTTGAACCTTCTTCTTCACATTCATCAACTCTAAGTATGTAGCTTGAGTGGCTTTAACTTTATCAATTAAAGTCGATTCTACTCGTATATTCGTTATCTTCACTTAGGTTCCTAGAGTCTTTAACGCTATCTTCATCATTTGTAAGTCGTACAAAATGGGCCTTTGTGTTAACAACATCGCACTCGTAAACGCATACGATATTCTACTCAACGCGTCAGCTACCACGTTCGTTTTCCCACGATGGTATTGAATGGTACGATCGTAATCTTCAATAACTTGAGCCAACGTATTTGGCGCATGTTACATTCGTTTTAAGTAAAGAAATATTTGAGGGTTTTAGAAATGGGTTTTGTACTGTGGTCAATTCAAAATTCGATTTCACGCTCTAGGGGTAGGCTAGGAAGTCTTCAAGAATACGTCAAAAAATTTATTAACGATAGAAATATCATTCAAAACGGTTACTCTCATCCAAAACTTGGATAGTACGTCACATTGATACCAACTATGACTTCTATCCCTTAACCTAGATAGCACCTCACAATGATACCTATCAACTTGTCATCGTCATTCACGATGTCGCCTATAAAAAGTCTGGCTTTGGTGCATTCCACACCAGGAAGTCATCAACAAAAGGATCGGGGCTCTTTATTTATGGCTTGATATGATAATGATTGAATTTAGTGGTTTGGTTGCTTGAATTTGCATAATAGGTTGGTTAGGAATATGAAAGCTAACAACCTTACGAAAAACATGATGAGTAGTTAACCAATCGTTTCAAAAAAAATCACATCAAAGGCAAGTATTTTCAAAGAGATAGATCGACAGGTAACGTGAAAGTGTCGATTTGAATCAAACAAGATTTATAAACAGTGGAGGTAACAAAAGTTTCTCCCAATGGAGTTTTAATAGATAAATCAAAGTTTAACTTCTCCGGAGTTAAATACAAACATTGAACACAACTAGGTGAAATAAAAGAGTGAGTAGAACCGGTATCTAACACGGTATAGACTTCGTAAGAGCTTATGATTAACTTACCCGTGATAATTGTATTCAGGTTCCTCGTCACGAGAAAAAAAACGCTCTCTCTTAAACTACCGGCTTTGGCTTGTCTGGGACATCCTTTGGCATCACTATCCCAGTTGGACTTGACTTCACCATACGACAAAATTGAGCTAGGTGACCTTCTCTTCCGCAATTAAAACACGCTTTGAATTGTTGCGTACAGTTTGGACGGATGTGTCCCTCTTGTCCTCATTTGAAACATACGACCGATGGGCGTTCTTCTTCCTTTGAAATGGGTGCTGGTGCCAACGTTTTCACGTCATTGTTGAACCTTCTCTTCTTAAAATGTCCATTCTTATTATCTTGGCCATGATTACCACCGAAATGGTTACCATTCTTGGCATGATAATATCCCCCACGATGGTTATCGTTGTTCCGATGACCGTTGCCACCGGTATGATTATTATGGTCGATACCTTTTGGTTGTGCTGACTCATTATCGCGCTACAATAATTGAGGCCTATTCACAACATCTGAATATAAACAAAGTTTGTGAGAAATAAGGTATTGACGTATATCGGGTTTCAAACCTCGCAAAAACATTCGCGTCATTCGCTCCTCATTATCGACCAAATGGGATGCAAACCGGGATAACTCCGCAAACTTAGCCTCGTACTGCGACACGGTCATATTGTTTTGCTCCAACTTGATGAATTCTACCTCCTACATGTGACGAATACTTTTAGGAAAGTACTTGTCGTTGAATAATTCTTGGAACTTCTCCCAAGACATCTTGAGTGCGTCAGGCTGGGTACGTTTTACAGATTCCCACCAATGATCTCCTTCTTCACGCAACATAAAGGTGGCGAATGGAACCTTTTGCTCCTCTGAGCATTCCAAGACATCAAATATCTTGGTAATCTGCTTTATCCATGTCTCCGCCTTAAGTGGTTCTGGCTTTCCCAAAAACTCCGGTGGTCCCAGCTCCTTGAACTGCTTAGCGGTGACCAACCGTGGGTTACCATTGTTTCCACCTGCATTATGGACAGGAGCTGCCCTCGCCCGTTGTTGCATGAATTGCTCTTAAAATTTCTTAGCGGTGACCGTTCGAGAGTTATCCGTATTTCTACCTGCATTTTGGACAGGAGCTGCCTTCTCCTGTTGTTGCATGAATTGCATAAAGCCTCTGACAATCCCATCATTCACCATTTCATCGGTGTTATTGTTTTCATGAGGAGTATTGTTCTCTGGTTGCACATTATCCTTATTTTTGATCTGTGGAGACTCAACGGTCTCCTGTGCTCCATTGATAATCTCAACATTCTCGGATGCCATTTTCAAACACTACCACAAAACAAGGGTTAATTAACATATCACATATTATCCCTATACTTTGACCGACTAATTAAATACCAAATAAACTTAGGTAGGTCATACTAGCGAAGGAATTCCCCATCTCCCCCCTCCTAGTTCTTGTCTCACATCTCAGCCAGGGATCATATCCCTAAGCTTTGATACCAACTTTGACGACCCCAAAATTAGGTATACATCACCCATCTTGGGTCGCTAGATACATGGTACAAAATTCAAATACAACTTACTAATACAACTGTCGGGTACAATACGACAAAACATAAACTGTGAGTTTGAATACAAATATTATCTACTAGAGAATATACAAACTTAAAAGGAGTCCTCATTACAATTATTATCACACTATTTCACAGAATAGTGAAGAATACTAATGCTATCCTCTGGACCATCACTCCGTTTCCCGACTCGTCCCAGCTATATTCTCATTTCCTGAAGAGAACAGTGAAAGAAAGGGTGAGCTCAACTAACCCAGTAAGAAATATTATGACTAAGATAATGCAGAATAAATTATCATTAGTCTCCAACAATTTTAAACTGATAAAATATAATAGACATCAAGTTTAACTGCAGCGGAACAAGCAATCCATTAATAGAGTCAAGTAGAAAATAAAATCTACTATCTTTTATTATTAAAAAGGTTTTTCATCACTGGTATCGCTGAGACTCAGCTCAATAAATAGTCCACAACATTAAATCATCCCTGCACTACAGGCCAATGATATTCTTTAGTATCACGACCACGAATTATCCATGCTCTACGAGCCAAAGATAATCGTATTTTCATCAACGGTCCTGATCATGCCTAAAACAATTCATCTTTGCTCCCTTGGCTGAAGAGAATCCATAGCCATAATCATACCAAAAACTGTCCATCAATGCACTACGGGTCAATGAGGACATTTAATTTTCACATCATTTGTAACATTACGGTCATGATTATACCGAATAATCCCTGGTCATAACATACCAAGTCCATCTATGCACTACAGGCCATAGATGACTTTCAACAAAATATAAACATGAGGATGATGAAAATGATATAAGAATTCAATAAAACAAGTTGAAGAATTAATTTATCCATGAAACAATAATGTCCAAATTGTCAACATGATACTACTTTGTAGAGTAAAATTCAAGAATGCTCAGAAGAATATTTCCATGAAAAGATACTGGATGAAGCGCAAATATCAAGGATATTCCACTAATTTCATGGAGTATAGAAGTCAAAACTTTAACCAACTGAGTATAATAAAGAATGGAATAACAAAAGAAATCACCATGCATGCGGTACTTCGCATAGACAGGTTATTCCAATAGAATAATAATAACGAAACCAGGTCAGGCGAAATTCGCACCGACTGGATGTTCCAACAGAATAATAACGAATGGAATAAAAATAGAAATCACCATGCATACGGTACTTCGCATAGACAGGTTATTCCAACAGAATAATAAGGATGGAACCAGGTCCGGCGTAAAACGCACAGATAGGATATTCCAACAGAATAATAAAGACAGAACCAGGTCCGGCGTAAAATGCACAGACAGGATATTCCAACAAAATAATAAAGACAAAATAATAGAAGAATGCCACAAAGTATAGGGTAGCCCGCGTATACAGGTTATTCCAACAGAACAATAAAGAAATGGATTAACAGAAGTTCTCTTCTTGAATACAAAAGAATAATATTCCTTACCGTAAAATAATACTTGATATAAGAGTAGTGAAGTAGTAGAAAACTTTTCTTTTATCTCTCTATAGTCTCTCTCCATAGTTTCTCTCTCTAGAGTTTAGTGAATTCGTAAGAAAATAATGAAGGAATGAGCTTCTATTTATAGGAAAATGGAATGCATAGTAACTAATCCATGAACGGTCCAGATTAATTTACTTTTATTTGACAGTCCATATTTAAAGAAAAATCTTTTAAATAAGATATAATATATTCTATTTATATAAACAGATTTTTACTATGCAAATACTATGCGAGCACTATGCAAATACTATGCATAATAAAATATAATATATTCTATTTATAGAATAACTTTAATAAAGTATTCTGTTTTATATAAAAAGATTTTACTATGCAAAATACTATGCATAATAGAATATAATATATTCTATTTATAGAATAACTTTAATAAAGTATTCTGTTTTATATAAAAAGATATTTCTATTTGATTACATTAATAATACGAATAAAACAAAACTTCTAAATCAACAATAATTAAATCAAATAATGTGAGATACTATGCAACAACTATTGTAGCAATAATCGAACAAAACTGAGTGATTTCTCACATAAATATCAATAATCAATACTGTGTGTTACTATACAATAACGCGTATTACTGTACTTTTACTACCGAGTAGTTTAACAGTATCAACGGTAAAAACTTCCGTCGTTATTTTCAATAAAATATTTTTGTCGTTTTCTCAATCCGACAATAATTCCGTTGTGGGGTCCACCAATGATTGTGCCGTCGTATGAATATTTCCTGTTTAAAACGAATATTCCCCGACCAATCGAATATAATATGACAACTTACATACTTTGCAAAATTTGTAAATATTACCCACAACTATAACATTATCTCAAATTCATACCATAATATAAAAAAATTATTTTGAGAAAATTAATTCTTTATTCATAAAATCTGGGAATATTGTTTTGTTCCAACTTGGTAAACTCCACCTCCTTCATGTGACGAATACATTCGGGAAAGTACTTGTCGTTGAACAGCTCTTGGAACTTCTCCCAAGACATCTTAAGTGCGTCAGGCTGGGTACGTTTTACAGATTCCCACCAGTAATCTGCCTCTTCACGCAACATAAAGGTGGCAAAGGGAACCTTTTGTTCCTTGGAGCATCCCAAGACATCAAATATCTTGGTGATCTGCTTTATCTACGCTTCCGCCTTAAGTGGTTTTGGCTTTCCAATAAACTCGGGTGGTCCCAGCTCCTTGAACTGTTTAGCGGTGACCGTCCGAGAGTTGCCAGTGTTTCCACCTGCATTTTGGACAGGAGCCGCTCTCGTCTGATGTTGCATGAATTGCATGAAGCCTCGTAACATTCCATCGTTCATCATTTGGTCAGTGTTGTTGTTTGCATGAGGATTTTCGCCTTCCTGATACACATTTTCCTGGTTATTGATCTGTGGAGACTCAATGGTCTCCTGTGCTCCATTGATGTTCTCAACATTCTCGGATGCCATTTTCAAATACTGCCACAAAACAAGGGTTAATTGACATGAAACATATTATCCCTACACTCTGACTGACCAATTAAATACCAAATAAACTTAGGTAAGTCATAGTAACGAAGGAATTCCCCGTCTCTCCCCTCCTAGTTCTAGTCTCACATCTTAGCCAGGGATCATATCCCTAAGCTTTGATACCAACTGTGACGCCCCCAAAATAGGTATACATCACATATTCTGAGTCGTCAAATACATGGTACAGAATACAAATACAACTTAATTATACAACTGTCGTGTAAAGTACGACAAAACATAAGCTGTGAGTTTTAATACAAATATTGTCATCTAGACAATATTCAAACTCAAATTCAATATTATTACATTTATTTTTCACTATTTCACTGAATAGTGAGGACTACTAATGCTATCATCTTATCCGTCACTCCATTCCCCGACTAGTCCCTGCTACGTTTGTGACGCCCCCAAAATAGGTCCAATCCACCCAACCTATTCTGAGTCGCCAAATACATGGTACAGAAACAACTATAACTTCATTAATTCAATTGTCGTGCAAAATACGACAACACATAAACTGTGAGTTTAAATACAAATATTGTCTTCTAGACAATATCCACACTCAAATAAGTCCTCATTACAATTATTGATACACTATTTTACAAAATAGTGAGGACTACTAAAACAACTGTCTTGAACCATTACTCCACACCCCAACTAGTTCCCGCTATATTCTCGCATCCTGAGAAGAAAAAATGGAACAAAAAGAAAAAGGGTGAGCTCAACTAGCCCAGTAAAGAATATTATGACTAAGATAATATACAACAAATCATCCTTAGTCTTCAACAGGGAAAAATCTAATAGAATACAATAGACAACAAATTTTAGATCAACAACGGCAGCGGAAACAACAATTCATTAGAAGAGTTAAGTAGAGAATGAAATCTACTATCATCTATGAATTTAAAAGTCCATCATCGATATTTTATCCCTGTAACATCTATCAATATACATCTTGAATCAAATAGTCATCTTTGCACTACAGGCCAAAGATATTCATCTGTTGGTCATGTTCATCTCAACACCTGTTCATCTTTGCACTACGGGCCAAAGATATTCATCATAAAATCATTCATCTTTGCACTACAGGCCAAAGATATTCAGTAATATCATCATTTAGGACTGAGGATGATGAAAAATATTTTAAAGAAAATGAATCCAGTGAAAAAAAAGAACAAATATTAAGGATTCGTATTTTTCACAATTCAAGTTTAAAAATACTTCATAAATAATCAGAGTGGAGTAAAATTCAAGAATGATCAAAACATGAATACAATCAAAGCTAGTATCCATAATAGATATTTTGGACGAAAAATGAAAATTTAATTTTTCTGTGAATAGTGTCGTATTCGTGAATAGTGCCGTATACGTGAATAGTGCAATATACGTGAATAGTAACTCCGACACCAAAAGATAGAAATTCCACAAGAAAATCATCATGCTTCGTGAATAGTACTCGTGAATAGTAATTCGTGAATAGTAACTCGTGAATAGTAACTCGTGAATAGTAACCTCGACATGAAAAAGTTCCAAATTTGATAAAAATTTCCAACAAAAATTTCGGCATAATAATATTGAATAAATAATATCATTTTCGAATAAAATAACATCCCTTACCTCAGAAAGAATAATACTTCTTACTGCAATATTGGATATAGTGCTGAAAGAAATTGCACCGTATAGCAATACTCAAAGTACTAAAATACTCACAAAATACGCTCGATATTATGGAGAGGGAAATAGAGAGAAAACTTCAGTTTCTGGTGTGATTTTCAATTCTAACCTAAGCACCCTATTTATAGAAAAATGCTTAGAACACCAAAGCAGAAAATTTAATAAAATAGTAATATATATTATAAATTTCCTTAGCCCAACTTTGAAGATCTGAATTCAGATCATTTATAATACATGTGAGCCCACTAATTGCACAAAAAACATTTTTCTCATAATAATTAACTAAAACTCCCAAAAATCAATTATTTCGGAACTTCGGAACTTGAATAATTCATAACAAATAGCCCTTTTGTCAGAAAATTCGAATCTCGCGACATTTTATAGGAAATTCAATTATCTTCAACTTTGCAGAAGAAAGTTTTTCCAAATTTCAAACAGAAATTGACCGACATCCACATACGGATGATTTTATTGGCTATAATCAAAATTCAGTCAAGAAATGGGGTCTACCGACACACAAAACATGTGTTAAACAACTTTTGCAACAAAAATACTCTTCTTCCTCATATACTCATATATCCCACATTCATTATGAAAATATTATCATTATTATATTATAATAATATAATAAAATATTGTTTTATCAGAAAAGATAAAATATCGATTTTCAACAATTGTCCCTTTAAAAATTTTCTCCATCTATATCCACATAAAATGAATATTTTCCTCATCATATAAATCAATAATTAATTATTCACAAATAATATTACAGAATCACAATGCTGACAACCAGGCCGTTCCCAGGAAAGAGGGGGCTTTTCAATAAGAATTTCTCCTTACTAGCGCGCAATTAGGTGACCAAACCTCTCCTTAAACAGAACTTCAAGACATTGCCAATAATCTTTTCTAATAATATTATCCAGATAATATGAATTATTACTTCGATAATGGAAAATACTGTGTAGTGACAATTATTTAAACAACAGTAATATAAAATATCAACGCAGCAATTATTGAATCAATAAAATAAAATACTGAACAGTAACTACTGTAACAGTTATTGAGTAATGCCTTCTTACATAAGAATCAATAATTGGTGCAATACCGTGTGCTACTGTACAACAACGCGTATTACTATGTTTTAACCACCGGGTATTCCAACAGTATTAACGGTAACAACTACGCCGTTATTTATAAACAACTTATACTTGTCGTTTTCTTCATCCAATCTCTTTTCGTTATGGGCCCACACAAGGCTGCGCCGTCGTACAAATATTCCCCGATAGTAAGAATATTCCACGACCAAACGAATATTCTCCGACAACAATGAGTATTTTATAACCACTTGCTTATTTAAAATATTTGCACATTTTACCCATAACTAACCACATTAATCAAATAAACCCCTTATTATTTCAAAATAATAATTAGAGAAATTAAATCTTTATTTATAAAAAGTTGGGGTCTTATAACCTCCCCTCCTTATGAAATTTCATCCTCGTAATTGACGTGCGTAGGACATGCTTCTTCCTATCCAATATTTTGAATGGTACCTCCTCGTACGTTAAATCTTCTGCTATCTCTTCTAGTTCTAACTCAATAATGTGGTTCGGGTCGTCCACATATTTACGTAACATCGATACGCGAAAAATGTTATGAACACGCGTTATACTTAGTTGTAAAGCGAGTCTATAGGCCATAGTTCCTATTCAATCGAGGATTTCAAATGGACTAATAAATCAAACGGTTGAGCTTTCCTCACATTGTCGATTCTCGCTTTTGGAATAACGACTTCTTGCATCTTCTTCTTCATATTCATCAACTCCAAGTCTGTAGCTTGAGCATCTTTAAATTTATCGATTAAAGTCGATTCTAATCATATATTCGTTATCTTCACGCAGGTTCTTGGAATCATTAACTCTATCTCCATCTTCCATAAGTCATACGAAATGGGTCTTTGTGTTAACAATATCGCACTCGTAAACGCATACGATCTTTTACTCAACGCGTCAGCTACCATGTTCATTTTTTCTTCCATTATGGTATTAAATGGTATGGCCGTAATCTTTCAACAGCTCGAGCCAACGTCGTTGCCTCATGTTAAGTTCTACATTCCTCGCTCCATTCGAATTTTGTATCTTTTCGAGTCAGCTGAGTTAATAGAGTAGCGATTTGAGAAAATCTTTCCACAAAACATACGATAATAACCAACTACGCATAGAAAGCTACGTATTTCGATTACTGACTTAGGTTGCTCTTAACTGTGACTCATAACCCAATCTTGGATAGCACGTCACAATGACACCTATCAGTTTACTATATACCACAAAAATATGTCGTCCCCTACAGAGAGTCTGGCTTCGGTGTATTCCACAAAGGAAGTCACCAGATAGAGGCTTGGGTACAAACTTCTACAGTTAAATTTTTAACTCCTGAAGTTCAATAGGAGCCATGAGATTTTAGAAATGGATTTTGTACCGGGTTCAAAGTCGATACAAAATTCAATATCACACTTTGGGAGTAAGCCAAGAAATTCTTTAGGAAATACGTTAGGAAACAAAATATTATTCAAATATGACGTATTAAAGTCCATGACATGGGTAAGAAAGCTTGACATCCGTTTTTCAATAAATGAATGGCTTTATGGCTTGATATGACAATGATTGACTTCAGTGGTTTGGTTGCTTGAATTCGAATAACAGGTTGCTTAGGAATATGAAAACTAACAACCTTACGAAAGCAATCAATTTTGGCATAATGAGTAGTTAATCAATCAATCAATCCCTAAAATCACATCAAAAGCAAGTATCTTTAAAGAAATAAGGTCAACAAGTAATGTGATGGTGCCAACTTGGATCAAACAAGATTTATAAACAGTGGATGTAACGAAAATTTCTCATAACGGAGTTTTCACAGATAGGTCAAAGTCTAATTTCTCCGGAGTCAAGTTTAAACGTTGAGCACAAGCAGGAGAGATAAATTAACGGGTAGAACCGGTAGCTAATAAGGTATAACTTCGCAAAAATTTATAATTAACTAACCCGTGCTAACTTCGTTCGGGTTACTCGCTTTTTGAGAAGTCACGAAAAACGCTCTTCCAAGAACTGATGACTTTGACTTTTCCGGGACAGCCTTTGGAGTCACCATCCCCGTTGGACTTGGTTTCGCTACAGGACAATCTCGAGCTATATGACTGTCCTTTCCACAACTAAAATATACCTTGGAAGGTTGTGAACAGTTTGGACTTATGTGTCCCTCTTCTCCGCATCTGTAGCATCTAACTGACGGTCTTTCTCCTCCTCTAAAATTTATTGCTAGTGCTGGTGCTGCTGCCGACATCTTCCCGTCATCGTTAAATCTTCTCTTCTTGAAATTTCCACTTGAGTTATTTCTTCTATTATTATGGCCATAATTACCACTGAAGTGGTTACCATTTCTGGCATGATTATTTCCTCCATGATGGTTATCATTGTTCCGATGACCGTCGCCACTGGTACGAATATCATTGAGTTGTTAGTCATTATTCTTCAGTTGAGTCGACTCATTATTGCGCTCCAATAACTAAGCCCTATTCAAAACATCTGAATATAAACAAAGTTTGTGAGAAATGAGGTATTGACGTATTTTGGGTTTCAAACCTCGCAGAAACATTCGCGTCATTCTCTCCTCATTATCAACCAAATGAGATGCAAATCGGGACAACTCAGCAAACTTAGCTTCGTATTGCGACACGTTCATATTGCTTTGCTCCAGCTTGATGAACTCTACCTCCTTCATGTGATGAATACTTTCGGGAAAGTACTTGTCGTTGAACAATTCTTGGAACTTCTCCCAAGACATCTTCAGTGCGGTAGGCTGAGTACGCTTTACGGATTCTCACCAATAATCAGCCTCTCCTCGTAACATGAAAGTGTCGAAAGGAACCTTTTGATCCTCTGAGCATCCCAAGACATCAAATATCTTAGTGATCTACTTTATCCACGTCTCTGCTGTAAGTGGTTATGGCTTTCCCAAAAACTCCAGCGGTCTTAACTCCTTGAACTGCTTAGCGGTGACCATCCGTGAGTTTTCAGTGTTTCCACCTGCATTTTGAACAATAGTATTTCTCGTTTGGTTTTGTATGAATTCTAGAAAGTTCCTAAACATACCATCGTTCATCATATGCTCAGTGGTGTTGTTCACATGAGGAACATTGCCAGCCTGTTGTACGTTCTCCTCGTTGGTGAGCAAAGGTGTCTCCATGGTCTCATTTACTCCACAGTTAACATTCTCAGTCGACATTCTCAAATACTGCCATAAAATAAGGGTTAATTTAACAAATTAACAAATCACATAATACCCATATATTATGACCGATCAACAAATAAGCTTAGGTAGGACACACTAGCGAAGGATTTACTCGTCTCTCCCCTCCTAGTTCTATTCCCATATCTCCGCCAAAGATCATATCCCTAAGCTCTGATACCAACTATGACGCCCCCAATATAGGTCCAATCCACCCAACCTATTTTGAGTTGCCAAATACATGGTATAGAAATAACTACAACTTCATTAATTCAATTGTCGTGAAAAATACGACAACACATAAACTGTGAGTTTAAATACAAATATTGTCTTCTAGACAATATCCACACTCAAATAAGTCCTCATTACAATTATTGATACACTATTTTATAAAATAGCGAGGACTACTAAAACAACTGTCTTGAACCATTACTCCACACCCCGACTAGTTCCCGCTATATTCTCGCCTCCTGAGAAGAAAAATGGAACAAAAAGGAAAAGGGTGAGCTCAACTAGCCCAGTAAAGAATATTATAACTAAGATAATGTACAAAAAATTACCCTTAGTCTTCAACAGGGAAAAATTTGATAGAATACAATAGACAACAAGTTTTAGATCAACAACTGCAGCGGAAACAACAATTCATTAGAAGAGTTAAGTAGAGAATGAAATCTACTATCATCTATGAATTTAAAAGTCCATCATCGATATTTTATCCCTGTAACATCAATCAATATACATCTTGAATCAAATAGTCATCTTTGCACTACAGGCCAAAGATATTCATCTGTTGGTCATGTTCATCTCAACACCTGTTCATCTTTGCACTACGGGCCAAAGATATTCATCAGTTGGTCATGTTCATCTAAACACCTGTTTATCTTTGCACTACGGGCCAAAGATATTCATCAGAAAATCATTCATCTTTGCACTACAGGCCAAAGATATTCAGTAATATCATCATTTAGGACTGAGGATGATGAAAAATATTTTAAAGGAAACGAATCCAGTGAAAAAAAGGAACAATTATTAAGGATTCGTACTTTACACAATCCAAGTTCAAAAATACTTCATAAATAATCAGAGTGGCGTAAAATTCAAGAATGATCAAAACATGGATACAATCAAAGCTAGTATCCATAATAGATATTTTGGACGAAAAATGAAAATTTAATTTTTCTGTGAATATTGTTGTATTCGTGAATAGTGCCGTATATGTGAATAGTGTCGCATACGTGAATAGTGCCGCATACGTGAATAGTAACTCTGACACCAAAAGATAGAAATTCCATAAGAAAATCATTATGCTTCGTGAATAGTACTCGTGAATAGTAACTCGTGAATAGTAACCCCGACATGAAAAGGTTCCAAATTTGATAAAAATTTCCAACCAATATTTCGGCATAATGATATTGAATAAATAATATTATTTTCGAATAAAATAACATCCCTTGCCTCAGAAAGAATAATACTTCTGACTGGAATACTGGATATAGTGCTGAAAGAACTTGCACCGTATAGCAATACTCAAAGTACTAAAATACTCACAAAATACGCTCGATATTATAGAAAGAGAAATAGAGAGAAAACTTCAGTTTCTGGTGTGATTTTCAATTCTAACCTAAGCACTCTATTTATAGAAAAATACTTAGAACACCAAAGCAGAATATTTAATAAAATATTAATATATATTATAAATTTCCTTAGCTCAACTTTGAAGATCTGAATTCAAATCATTTATAACATATGTGAGCCCACTAATTGCACAAAAAACATTTTTCTCAAAATAATTAACTAAAACTCCCAAAAATCAATTATTTCGGAACTTCAGAACTTCAATAATTCATAACAAATAGCCGTTTTGTCAGAAAATTTGAATTTCGCGAATTTTTATAGGACATTCAATTCTCTTCAACTTAGCAGAAAAAAGTTTTTCGAAAGTCCAAACAGAAATTCCCCGAAATTCACATACGGATGATTTTACAGGCTATAATCAAATTTCAGTCAAGAAATGTGGTCCACCGACACACAAAACATGTGTTAAACAACTTTTGCAACAAAAATACTCTTCCTCCTCATATACTCATATATCCCACATTTATTATAAAAATATTATCATTATTATATTATAATAATATAATAAAATATTATTTTATCAGAAAAGATAAAATATCGATTTTCAATAATTGTCACTTTAAAAATTTTCTCCATCTATATCCACATAAAATGAATATTTTCCTCATCATATAAATCAATAATTAATTATTCACAAATAATATTACAGAATCATAAGACTGACAACGAGGCCGTTTCCAGGAAAGAGGGGGCTTTCCAATAAGAATTTCTCCTTACTGGCGCGCAATTAGGTGATCAAACCTCTCCTTAGACAGAACTTTCTAGACATTGCCAATATCTTTTTCTAATAATATTATTCAGATAATATGAATTATTGCTTCGATAATGGAAAATACTGTGTAGTGACAATTATTGAAATAACAGTAATATAAAATATCAACGCAGCAATTATTGAATCAATAAAATAAAATACTGAACAGTAACTACTGTAACAGTTATTGAGTAGTGCCTTCTTACGTAAGAATCAATAATTGGTGCAATACCGTGTGCTACTGTGCAACAACACGTATTACTGTGTTTTAACCACCGGGTATTCCAACAGTATTAACGGTAACAACTACGCCGTTATTTATAAATAACTTATACTTGTCGTTTTATTCATCCAATCACTTTTCATTATGGGCCCACACAAGGCTGCGCCGTCGTACGAATATTCCCCGATAGTAAGAATATTCCACGACCAAACGAATATTCTCCGACAACAATGAGTATTTTATAACCACTTGATTATTTAAAATATTTGCGCATTTTACCCATAACTAACCACATTAATCAAATAAACCCCTTACTATTTCAAAATAATAAAATTAAATCTTTATTTATAAAAAGTTGGGGTCTTACAACGTTCTCATTTCCTGAAGAGAACAATAAAAGTAAAAGGGTGAGCTCAACTAGCCCAGTAGGAAATATTATGACTAAGATAATGCAGAATATATTATCGTTAGCCTTCAACAGTGTTAAACTGATACAATATAACAACCATCAAGTTTAACTGCAGCGGAACAAGCAATGCATTGAAAGAGTCAAGTAGAGAATAAAATCTATTATCTTTTATGATTTAAAAGGTTTTTCATCACTTTTATCGCTGGGACTTAGCTTAATAAATAATCCACATCATCGAATCACCCCTGCACTACGGCCAAGGATATTCTTTAGTATCACGACCACGATTATCCATGCACTACGGGCCAAGAATATTTGTGTATTCAATAATGGTCATGATCATGCCAACAACTGTTCATCAATGCACTACGGGCCAATGAGGACTTTTACCACCATATTTGTAACATTACGGTCATGATTACATCGAATAATCCCTGGTCATAATCATACTAAGTCCATCTATGCACTATGGCCACAGATGACTTTCAACAAAATATAAACATGAGGATGATGACAATGATATAAGAATTCAATAAAACAAGTTCAAGAATTATTTTATCCAGGAACTAGTGAAGTCCAAATTGTCAATATGATACTGCTTTGTAGAGTAAAATTCAAGAATGCTCAGAAAAATATTTCCATGAAAAGATACTGGATGAAGCGCAAATATCAAGGATATTCCACTAATTTCATGGAGTATAGAAGTCAAAACTTTAACCAACTGAGTATAATAAGGAATGGAATAACAAAAGAAATCACCAGACATGCGATAGACCGCACAGGCAGGTTATTCCAATAGAATAATAAATAACGGAATCAGGTCCGACGTAAAACGTACAGACAGGATATTCCAACAGAATAATAAAGAAGGAATCAGGTTCGGCGTAAAACGCACAGACAAGATATTCCTACAGAATTATAAAGATGGAATCAGGTCCAGCGTAGAACGCACAGACAGGATATTCCAACAGAATAATAAAGACGGAATTAGGTCTGACGTAAAACACACAGACAGGATATTCTAACAGAATAATAAAGACGGAACCAGGTCCGGCGTAGAACGCACAGACAGGATGTTTCAACAGAATGATAAAGAATGGAACAACAGAAGAATTTCACCAAGTATAGGGTAGCCCGCGTATACAGATTATTCCAACAGAATAATAAAGAATGGAATAACAGAAGTTCTCTTCATAGATAAGAAAGAAATAATACTCCCTACCTTTAGAAAAACTGGATACTGGAATAGTGTGGTAGCAGACTTCTCTTCTTCTTTCTATAATTTCTCTCTATAATAATCGCTCTAAAGCTTTTGTGAATTGGTGAGAAATGAAGGAAGAATGAGCTTCTATTTATAGAAAAATATAGTTTCGATAATTGCACGTTTTGGGCTTCAAATAAATTTAGTACAATACCTCCAACTTTTCCTTTATTTTTGATTTAGTTTTGGAAGTATTATCAAACTTGCACCACTTCCCCTAATAGTAAATAATGTGATTCAATAGTAAATTATGTGAATCAATAGTTCTAGACATGTGAAAATATGAATTACAGTATAGTACCTCCATCTATACCTCTATTTTTAACTTAGTCATGCAAGTATTATCAATCTTGCACCAACTCCTCTAATAGTAACAAGAATGTGAAACAATAGTATACACATGTGAACAAATAGTTATAATCATGTGAAATAATAGCAATCAATTACTCATTTATCCGGTTAAATAACCAATTGGTCAATATAACCTCCAAACATCAATTATTATCGAAATAATTGTCGATTTTCACTAACACAAATAATTCCAACACAACGAAACCATTTTTATCAAAAATATAAATTTTGAAATTTTGAAGTTTGACTTTTCCCAAAAAAGTCAACTGTTGACTTTTTGACCAAATAGTGATCTCCAAAAAATTTTGTGTTTATAGACTATTTTTACTAATTTCATAGTTCAAAACTCAAATATCACGTCCGCGTCTCCAAATTCAACTCTGAACACAACTTCAATTTTAATAACATTCATCATTAATATTATAACTCACAATATTTATCAACCATGTCGTTCCCAGGAAAGAGGGGGCTTTCCAATAAGGATTTTTCCCTATTAGCGCGCAATTAGGTGACCAAACCTCTCCTTGACAGAACTTCTAGACATTGTAAATATTACAATTTAATAATATGAATAACTTTATCGTCTCAATTATTGATTTAATAAAATAAAATATTATGCAAATGATACTACGACAATAATCGAATCAATAATATGAGAGATATGATACAACAATTACTGTAGCAATAATTGAGTATAACTGAGTGACTTCTCACGTAAGCATCAATAATCAATACCGTGTGCTACTATGCAACCACGTGTATTACTGTACTTTTACTACCGGGTAGTTCAACAGTTAACGGTAAAACTTTCGCCGTTATTTTCATAAAGTATTTTTGTCGTTTTCTCAATCCGAAAATAATTCCGTTGTGGGGGGGTCCACCAATGATTGTGCCGTTGTACGAATATATCTTGTTAAAATGAATATTCCCCGACCAATCGAATATTATATAACCACTTGCTTACTTTGTAAAGTTTATAAATATTACCCACAACTATAATATTATATCAAATCAACACCATAATATTCAAAAATTTATTTCGAGAAAATTAAATATTTATTCATAAAATCTGGGGTCTCACACCCCTCTTTCTTGGGAACAGCCTAGTTGTCAATATCGTGATTCTGTAATGTTATTTGTGAATAATTAATTATTGATTTATATGATAAGGAAAATATTCATTTTATGTGGATATAGATGGAGAAAATTTTTAATGTGACAATTGTTAAAAATTGATAGTTTATCTTTTATGATAAAATAATTAATTTAAATATTTTATTATATTATAATAATATAATAATTGTGATATTTTTACAATGAATGTGTGATATATGAATAAATGAGGAGGACGCGTATTTTGTTACAAAAAAATGTTTAACACATGTTTTGTGTGTTGATGGACCCCATTTTTGACTGAAATTTGATTATAGCCTGCAAAATCGTCCGTATGTGGATTTCGATCAATTTCTGTTTGGAATTTGGAAAAACTTTCTTCTGTAAAGTTGTAGAGAATTGAATTTTCTATAGAAGGGCATAAGACCCGATTTTTTTTTATAAAAGGGCTATTTATTATGAATTATTGAAGTTCTAAAATAATTGATTTTTGAAGTTTTAAATATTTTTTAATAAAAATATTTTTTTTACAATTGAGTGGGCCCCAAAGGTGTTGTAAACATGCTGAATTCAGAAATCTAAGTGGGCATAGGAAATTTTTTAATATATATTAATATTTTATTAAATTTTCTGCTTTGGTGTTTTAGGTATTTTCCTATAAATATGGTGTTTAAGTTAGAATTAAAAATCACACCAGAAACTGAAGTTTTCTCTCTCTATATTATCGAGCGTATTTTTGTGAGTATTTAGATACTTTGAGTGTTGCTATACGGTAGAAGTTCATTCAGCACTATATTCAATATTTCAGTCAAAAGTACTGTCTTTTTGAGGTAAGGGGTGTTATTTTTTTTATAAAAGATATTATTTATTTCAATATCATTATACCAAAATATTTGTAAGATTTTTCTTATGAAATTCTTATCTTTTCATGTCGGGGTTACTAATCATGAGTTACTATTCACGAGTTACTATTCACAAGTACTATTCACGAAGCATGATAATTTTTCTTGTGGAATTTCTATCTTTTAGTGTCAGAGTTACTATTCACGTATACAACACTATTTACGTAGACGACACTATTCACGTATACGACACTATTCATAAATACGACACTATTTACAGAAAAATTAAATTTTCTTTTCTGTGTCCAAGATTGTCTGTTATGGTTTCTATCTTTGATTGAATCTATGTTTTGAACTTTATTTTTGAATTCTACTCCACAATAGTTTATTATAGAGTATTTTTGAACATGGATAAACCGAAGTACGAATCCTTACTATTTGTTCTTTTTTCTCACTGGATTCATTTTCTTTAAAATATATTTTTCATCATCCTCAGTCCTAAATGATGATATTACTGAATATCTTTGGCATGTAGTGCAAAGATGAATGATTTTATGATGAATATCTTTGGCCCGTAGTGCAAAGATGAACATGTGTTGAGATGAACATGACCGACTGATCAATATCTTTGGCCTGTAGTGCAAAGATGACTATTTGATTCAAGATGTATATTGATTGATGTTACAGGGATAAAATATCGATGATGGACTTTTAAATTCATAGATGATAGTAGATTTCATTTTCTACTTAACTCTTCTAATGAATTTTTTTTCCGCTACAGTTGTTGATCTAAAAGTTGTTGTCTATTGTATTCTATTAGATTTTTCCCTGTTGAAGACTAAGGATGATTTGTTGTACATTATCTTAGTCATAATATTCTTTACTGGGCTAGTTGAGCTCACCCTTTTCCTTTTTGTTCCATTTTTCTTCGCAGGAGACGAGAATATAGAGGGAACTAGTCGGAGAATGGAGTAATGGTTCGAGACAGTTGTTTTAGTAGTCCTCACTATTTTGTAAAATAGTGTATCAATAATTGTAATGAAAAATTATTTGAGTGTGGATATTGTCCAGAAGAAAATATTTGTATTTAAACACACAGTTTATGTGTTGTCGTATTTTGCACGATAATTGTATTAATAAAGTTTTAGTTGTTTCTGTACCATGTATTTGGCGACTCAGAATGGGTGATGTATACCTATTTTGGGGGCGTCACAAGTATCATGTTGACAATTTGAACGTTATTGATATCCGGATAAATTAAAATTATAAATCTTTAAAATTTATCCTTGAACTTGTTTTATTAAATTATTATGTCATTGTCATCATCCTCATGCTTATATTGTGATTAAAGTCATCTTTGGCTTACGTGCATAGATGGACTTGGTATGATTATGACCAGGGATTATTCAGTATAATCATGACTGTAATGTGACGAATGATGTGGTAAAAGTCCTCATTGGCCTGTAGTTCATTGATGGACAATTGTTGGTATGATTATGACCATGGATTATTCGATATAATCATGACCATTGATGATTACATGAATATCCTTGGCCATGATGCAGGGATGATTCAATTTTATTTATTAAGCTGAGTCTCAGCGATAAAGTTGATGAAAATTTTTTAAATCATAGAAGATAGTAGATTTTATGCTCTACTTGACTCTTCTAATGGATTGCATGTTCCGCTGCAGTTAAACTTGTTGTCTATTATATTCTATCAGTTTAACATTGTTGAAGGCTAATGATAATTTATTCTACATTATCTTAGTCATAATATTTCTTACTGGGCTAGTTGATCTCACCCTTTCTTTCACTTTTCTCTTCAGGAAATGAGAACGTAGCCGGGACTAGTCGAGGAACGGAGTGGCGGTCTAGATGATATCATTAGTAGTCCTCACTATTCTGTTAAATAGTGTGACAATAAATGTAATGAGGACTCCATTGAGTGTGGATATTGTCTAGATAACAATATTCTTATTAAAACTCTTAGATTATATTTTGTCGTATTTTACACGACTGTTGTATAATTAAGTTGTATTTGAATTTTGTACCATGTATTTGACGACCCAAGTTAGGCGATGTATACCTATTTTGGGGGCGTCACAGTTGGTATCAAATCTTAGAGATATGATCACTGGCTGAGATGTGAGATAAGAACTAGGAGGGGAGAGACGGTGAATTCCTTCGCTAGTATGATCTACCTAAGTTTATTTGGTATTTAATTGGTCGGTCAGAGTATAGGGATAATATGTGATATGTTAATTAACCCTTATTTTGTATCAGTATTTGAGAATGGCATCCGAAAATGTTGAGATAAGCAATTAAGCACATGAGACCGTTGAGTCACCACAGATTAATACCCAGGATAATGTGCAACAGGAGGACAATAATTCTCAGGTAAACAATAACGATTAAATAATGAATGATGGGATGTTCATTGGTTTTATGAAATTCATGCAACATTAGGCGAGGGCGACTCCTGTTCAAAATGCAGGTGGAAACACTGACAACTCTCGGACGGTCACCGCTAAGCAGTTCAAGGAGCTGGGACCACCAGGAGTTTTTTAGAGAGCTAAAATCACTTAAGACGGAGACGTGAATAAAGCAGATCAACAAGATATTTGATGTCTTGGGATGCTCCGAGGAGCAAAAGGTTCCCTTTGCCACCTTCATGTTACGAGCAGAGGCAGATTACTGGTGGGAATCTGTAAAGCATACTCAACCTGCCACACTCAAAATGTCTTGGGAGAAGTTCTAAGAGCTGTTCAACGACAAGTACTTTCCTGAAAGTATTCGTCACATGAAGGAGGTAGAGTTCATCAAGTTTGAGCAAAACAATATGACCGTGGCGCAGTACGAAGCTAAGTTTGCCGAGTTGTCTCGGTTTGCGTCCCACTTGGTTAATAATGAGGAGAGAATGACACTGATGTTTCTAAGAGGTTTGAAACCCGAGATACGTCAATACCTAATTTCTCACAAACTGTGTTTGTATTCAAATGTTGTGAATAAGGCTCAGTTATTGGAGCGCGATAATGAGTCAACCCAACCAAGTGAGCAGTCGACAAGTTGATAATACCATCGGTAGCAGTCATCGAAGCGTTGACAACAAGCGTGGAGGGAATCAACATTCCAGAAATGGTAATCACTTCAGTGGTAATCATGGCTATGACAATAAGAGTGGACATTTCGAGAAGAGGAGATTCAACAATGATGGAAAGACGTCAGCACCAGCACCTGTTGTTAAGGAGGAGAACGACCGCCGGTCGTATATTACAAATGTGGAGGGGAAAGACACATCAGTCCAATCTGTGCGATGCAGTCCAAAACGTGTTACAATTGTGGAAAAGAAGGTCACCTAGCCCGATTTTGTCGTGCACCAAAGTCAAGTCCAGCTGGGATGGAGGCATCAAAGGGTGTCCCAGACAAGACAAAACCGGTAGTTCAAGAGAGAGCGTTTGTCGTAACCTCCTAAAAAGCCAGGAATCCGAACGAGGTGATAACGGATAAACTAATTATAAACTCTAGTGAAGTTTATACTTTATTTGATACCGGTTCTATCCATTCTTTCATTTCTTTTACTTGCGCTAAACGTTTAAATTTGACTCCGGAGAAATTAGACTTTGACTTATCGGTTGAAACTCCGTTGGGAGAAACCTTCATTACATCCACTGTTTATAAGACTTGTTTGATTCAAATCGGTAACCGCACGTTACCTGTCGATCTTATTTCCCTAAAAATACTTGTATTTGATGTGATTTTAGAGATTAATTGGTTAACTACTCATCATGCTAAAATCGATTGTTTTCGTAAGGTTGTTAGCTTTCATATTCCTAACCAACCTATTATGCGAATTCAAGCAACCAAACAACTAAAATCAATCACTGTCATATCAAGCCATAAAGCTATTCGTTTATTAAAAAACGAATGTCAAGCTTTCTTAGCCCATGTCACGGATTTAAATAAAAATACGTCAGATTTGAATGATATTTCTATTATTAATAAATTTCTTGACGTATTCCCTGAAGAACTTCCTGGCCTACCCCCAGAGCATGAAGTTGAATTTTGTATCGACCTTGAATCCGGTACAAAACCCATTTCCAAAGCCCCATATCGAATTACTCCTATTAAACTTCAGGTGTTAAAAACCCAACAACAAGAATTGTTAGACATCGGTTTTATTCTTCCTAGTACATCTCCTTGGGGTGCTCCTGTTCTATTAGTGAAGAATAAAGATAGAAGTATGCGACTTTGTATTGATTATCGGGAGTTGAATCATGTCACCATCAAAAATAGGTACCCATTGCCTCGCATTGATGACCTGTTTGACCAGTTGCAAGGAGCCAAATTCTTTTCAAAGATTGATCTTCGTTCTGCATATCATCAGTTGAAGATTAAAATTGATGACATTCTAAAGACTGCTTTCAGAACTCGGTACGGGCATTACGAATTTCTAGTCATGTCTTTTGGATTGACTAATGCTCCTGCTGCCTTCATGGATGTGATGAATCAAGTATTCAAGGAATAGTTGGATCACTTTGTGGCCGTCTTTATTGATGACATCCTCATTTACTCTAATAGCCGTGAAGATCATGAGTAACACTTGAGGCTGATACATCAAAAGCTTTGTGAAAACAAGCTTTATGCCAAGTTAAAGAAATGTGAGTTCTGTCTTAAGGAAGTTACATTCCTTGGGCACGTGATATCAAATCATGAAATATCTGTTGACCCAACGAAGATTGAAGCAATTCAAAGCTGGGAGCAACCAAAGTCAGTGACCTGATGTACGTAGTTTTCTCGGCTTAGCTGGTTATTATCGAAGATTCATGGAAGGAATTTCTCGAATCACTACTCCATTAACTCAGCTGACTCGAAAAGATACAAAGTTTGATTAGAGCGAGGAATATGAGAAGAGTTTTCAAGAACTTAAGAGGAGACTCATTTTAGCACCTATTTTGACAATACCATCTGGCTCGGAGGGATTTGTCATCTACAGTGATGCTTCAGGCAAAGGGTTAGGATGTGTTCTCATGCAAGATGGGAAAGTCATAGCCTATGCCTCACGATAACTCAAAGAATATGAGAGGAATTATCCTACTCATGATCTAGAGTTGGCAACTGTCGTTTTTACGCTTAAGATTTGGAGGCATTACCTGTATGGAGAGAAGGAGTAGATCTATACGGATCATAAAAGCCTCAAATATTTCTTCACTCAAAAGGAACTCAACATGCGGCAACGATAATGACTTGAGCTATAGAAAGATTATGATCATACCATTCAATACCATCTTGGAAAAGCGAACGTAGTAGCTGACGCATTGAGTAGAAGATCATATGCGGGTATGAGTGCAATATTTTCAAAGCAAAGACCTATTTTTTGTAAGACCCCAACTTATTATTAATGAAATTTAATTTTCTCTATTTATTATTTTGAAATAGTAAGGGTTGATTTGATTAATATGGATAGTTATGGGTAAAATACGTAAATATTTCAAAATAAGCAAGTGGTTATAAAATATTCATTGTTGTCGGGGAATATTCGTTTGGTCGTGGAATATTCGTATTGTCGGGGAATATTCGTACGACGGCGCAGCCATGTGTGGGCCCCATAACAGAAAGTGATTGGATGAAGAAAACGACAAATATAAGTTGTTTAAAAATAACGACGTAGTTGTTACCGTTAATACCGTTGGAATACCCGGTGGTTAAAACACACTAATACGCGTTGTTGAACAGTAGTACAAGGTATTGCACCAATTATTGATTCTTACGTAAGAAGGCGCTACTCAATAATGGTTACAGTAATTACTGTTCAGTATTTTATTTTATTGATTCAATAATTGCTGCGTTGATTTTTTTATATTACTGTTATTTCAATAATTGTCATTACACAGTATTTTCTATTATCGAAGCAATAATTCATATTATCTGAATAATATTATTAGATAACATTATTGGCAATGTCTAAAAAGTTCTGTCTAAGAAGAGGTTTGGTCACCTAATTGCGCGCCAGTAAGGAGAAATTCTTATTGGAAAGCCCCCTCTTTCGTGGGAACGGCCTTGTTGCCAGTATTGTGATTCTGTAATATTATTTGTGAATAATTAAGTATTGATTTTTATGATGAGGAAACTATTAATTTTATATGGATATAGATGGAGAAAATTTTTAATGTGACAATTGTTGAAAATTAATATTTTATCTTTTTCTGATAAAATAATTCATTTAAATATATTATTATATTTTAATAATATAATAATGATGATATTTTTACGATAAATGTGGGATATATGAGTATATGTGGAGGAGTATTTTTGTTACCAAAAATATTTAAAGCATGTTTTATGTGTCGGTGGACCCCATTTCTTGACTGAAATTTGATTATAGCTTGTAAAATCGACCGTTTGTGGATTTCGGTTAATTTCTGTTTGGAATTTGGAAAAACTTTCTTCTGCAAAGTTGTAGAGAATTGAATTTCCTATAAAAATTCGTGAGGTTCGAATTTTCGGGCAAAAGGGCTATTTATTGTGAATTATTGAAGTTTCGAAGCTCCGAAATAATTAATTTTTGAAAGTTTTAATTATTTTTATTTACATAAATGTGTTTTTCATTTTGTGGCCCTCATTTAACATGCGTAGGAGCTGAATTCAGTTGGCAAGTGTGCGTATGAGGTTTTGGAAAATATATATTAATATTATATTAAATTTTCTACTTTGGTGTTCTAAGCAATTTCCTATAAATAGGTTGCTTAGGTTAGAATTGAAATTCACACCAGAAACTGAAGTTTTCTCTCTCTATATTATCGAGCGTATTCTTGTGAGTATTTTGAGTATACTTTGAGTATTGCTATACGGTGCAAGTTCAAGTCATAGCCTATATCCGGTGTTTCAACTAGAAGTACTGTCTTTCGAGGTAAAGGATGTTATTTTATTCGAAAATGATATTATTTCTTCAATATCATTATGCCGAAATATTGGTTGGAAATTTTTATCAAATTTGAAACTTTTTCATGTTGGGGTTACTATTCATGAGTTACTATTCACGAGTACTATTCACGAAGCATGATGATGTTTTTTTGTGAAATTTCTATCTTTCGGTGTCGGAGTTACTATTCACGTATACGGCACTATTCACGAATACGACACTATTCACCGAAAAATAAAATTTCTTCTTTTCGTCCACAATATCTATTCTTGATACTAGCTTTGATTGTATCCGTGTTTTGATCATTCTTGAATTTTACCCCACTCTGGTTATTTATGAAGTATTTTTGAATGAGAATTGTTTAAAGTACGAATCCTTAATATTTGTTCTTTTGCTTCACTGGATTCGTTTTTTTTAAAATATTTTTCATCATCCTCAGTCCTAAATGATGATATTACTGAATATCTTTGGCTTATAGTGCAAAGATGAGTGATTTTTTTGATTAATATCTTTGGCCCGTAGTGCAAAGATGAACAGGTGTTGAGATGAACATGACCGACTGATTAATATCTCTGGCCCGTAGTGCAAAGATGAACAAGTGTTTAGATGAACATGACCAACTGATGAATATCTTTGGCCTGTAGTGCAAAGATGAATATTTGATTCCAGATATATATTGATTGATGTTACAGGGATAAAATATCGACGATGAACTTTTAAATTCATATATAGAAGATAGTAGTTTGCATTCTCTACTTAACTCTTCTAATGAATTGTTGTTTCTGCTGCAGTTGTTGATTTAAAACTGGTTGTCTATTGTATTCTATTAGATTTTTTCCCTGTTGAAGACTAACGATAATTTGTTGTATATTATTTTAGTCATAATATTCTTTACTGGGCAAGTTGAGCTCACCCTTTTCCTTTTTGTTCCATTTTTCTTCTCAGGAGGCGAGAATGTAGCGAGTACTAGTCGGGGTATGGAATGAAGGTTCTAGAGAGAGTTATTTAGTAGTCCTCACCATTTTTGTAAAATAATGTATTAATAATTATGATGGGGATTTATTTGCGTGTGGATATTGTCTAGACGACAATATCTGTATTTAAACTCACAGTTTATATGTTGTAATAATAAATTTGTAGTTATTTCTGTACCATGTATTTGGCGACTCAGAATGGGTTGGATGGAATGGACCTATTTTGGGGGCATCACAGTTGGTATCAGAGCTTAGGGATATGATCTCTGGTGGAGATCGGGAATAGAACTAGGAGGGGAGAGACGAGTAAATCCTTCGCTAGTGTGTCCTACTTAAACTTATTTGTTGGTCGGTCATAATATAGGGGTATTATGTGATTTGTTAATTTGTTTAATTAACCCTTGTTTTATGACAGTATTTGAGAATGTCGATTGAGAATATTAACAGTGGAGTAAATGAGACTGTGGAAACACCTTTAATCACCACCCAGGGGAACGTGCAACAGGAAGGCAATATTCATCCTGTAAACAACACCACTGAGCAGACGATGAACGACGGGATGTTTAGGAGCTTTTTGCAGTTCATGCAAAACCAGACGAGGGAGACTCGTGTACAAAATACGGGTGGAAATGATAGTAACGCGCGGCTTGTCACGACCAAGCAGTTCAAAGAGTTGGGACCACCATAATTTAAGGGAAAGCCGGATCCGATCATGGCGGAAACATGGGTCAAGCAAATTACCAAGATATTCGATGTCTTGGGATGCACGGAGGACCAGAAGGTTCCATTCGCCATCTTTATGTTTCGCGGCGAGGCAGATTACTGGTGGGAGTCTGTGAAACGTACCCAGCCTGCCGCACTCCGCATGTCTTTGGAAACGTTTCAGAAACTTTTCAACAAAAAATACTTTCCTGAAAGTATTCGCCATATGAAAGAGGTAGAGTTTATTAGACTAGAACAAAACAACATGACGGTATCCCAATATGAGGCGATGTTCGCGGAGTTATCCAGGTTTGCACCTCATTTGGTGGAGAATGAGGAACGTATGACGCGGATGTTTCTGAGAGGTTTGAAACCCGACATACGTCAGTATGTCATTTCTCATAAATTTTCTCTCTATTCAGATGTTGTCAACATGGCTCAGTTGTTAGAGCGAGATAACGAGAACGTTCAACTGAGGGACCATAACCAGGATCATACCGAATATAGCAGTCATCAGAAAAATGATAACCAGCGGAGAAAGAAGAATACGGACAAAGGCGGTAACCACTCTGGTGGTAATCGTGGCCATGAAAATAGAAGAAGCGAGTCGGGAGGAGATTTTAAAAAGAGGAGATTCAATAACGACCATGTGAAGACGTCAGCGCCAGTAGCAACTGGTTCCAAGGGAGGAAAAAGACCACCGGTCGTATGTTACAAATGCGGGAAAGAGGGACATATCAGCCCAAACTGCCCACAACAATTTAAGGTATGCTATAATTGTGGAAAAGAAGGACATGTCGCTCGAGATTGTACGGTATCGAAACCCAGTCCAGCGGGAATGATGACTCAAAAGGATGTCCCAGAAAAGTCAAAGTCAACAGTTCCTGGAAGAGCGTTTGTCGTGACCGGTCAAAATGCGAGGAACCCGAATGAAGTTAGTACGGGTTAGTTAATTATAAATTCTTGCGAAGTTTATACCTTACTAGATACCGATTCTACCCATTCTTTTATCTCTCTTGCTTGCGCTCAACGTTTGAACTTGACTACGGAAAAATTAGACTTTGACCTATTTATGGAGACTCCGTTAGGAGAAACTTTCATTACATCCGTTGTTTAGAAATCTTGCTTGATTCAGGTTGGCACTATCACATTACCTGTTAACCTTATTTCTATAGAGATATTTGCTTTTGATGTGATTTTAAGGTTAACTACTCATCATGCCGAAATTGATTGCTTTCGTAAGGTTGTTAGTTTTCATATTCCTAAGCAACCTGTTATTTGATTTCAAGCAATCAAACCATTATAGTCAAACATTTTCATATCAAGCCATGAGGTCATTCGTTTATTACGGATGTCAAGTTTCTTATCCCATGTTATGGACTTGAACAAAAATACGTCAGATTTGAATGATATTTCTAATGTTAGTAAATTTCCTGATGTATTTCCTGAAGAATTTCTTGGCGTACTCCCAAAATGTGATATTGAATTTTGTATCGACTTTGAACCCGTTACAAAACTCATTTTTAAAATCTCATGGCTCCTATTGAACTTCAGGAGTTAAAAATTCAACTATAGAATTTGGTACCTGAGCCTTTATCTGGTGACTTCCTTTGTGGAATGCACCGAAGCTAGACTCTTCGTAGGGGATAATATTCGTGCGATAGTAAATTGATAGGTGTCATTGTAACGTGTTATCCAAGGTTGGGATATGTGTCACAGTTGAGAGCAACCTAAGTCAGTAATCAAAATACGTAGCTTTCTAGGCTTAGTTGGTTATTATCAGAGATTCGTTGAAGGATATTCTCGAATCGCTATTCCATTAATGCAGCTGACTCGTTGAGATACAAAATTCGAATGGAGCAAGGAATGTGGGAAGAGCTTCGAAGAACTCAAGAGGAGACTCATTTCAGCACATGTTCTGACCACGCCATCCTGGAAAAAGCGAACGTGGTAGCTGACGTGTTGAGTAAAAGATCGTATACGAGTACAAATGCGATATTGTCAAAGACCCATTTCATATAACATACAAATAATAGAGATGGAGATGAAAACTATAGGTACCCACGTGATGATATACGAGTATAATCGACTTTAATCGATAAAGTTAAAGCTGTTCAAGCTACATACCGGAGCTGATGAATATGAAGAAGGAGGTACAAGAAGTTGTTATTTCAAAAGCGAGAATCGGTGAGGTGAGGAAAACTCAAACCTTCAATTTATTAATCCATTTGAAATTCTCGATCGAATAGGAACTGTGGCCTATAGACTCGTTTTACTGCCAAGTATGACGCGTGTTCATAATGTTTTTCACGTATCGATGTTACGTAAATATGTGGACGACCCGAACCACGTCATTGAGTTAGAACCGGATGAGATAGCCGAAGACTTAACGTACGAGGATGTACCTGTCAAGATCTTGGATAGGAAAGAACATGTCCTATGTACCGAGGTTATACCACAAGTTAAAGTTTTGTGGAGAAACCATGCTATTGAGGAAATGACCTGGGAGTTGGAAACGGAAATGAAAGCGAGGTATTCTCATCTTTTCGAAACACCAGGTACATACGTCAATTTTGAAGACGAAGTTTCATAAGGAGGGGAGATTGTAAGACCCCAACTTATTATTAATGAAATTTAATTTTCTCTATTTATTATTTTGAAATAGTAAGGGTTGATTTGATTAATGTGGATAGTTATGGGTAAAATACGCAAATATTTCAAAATAAGCAAGTGGTTATAAAATATTCATTATTGTCGGGGAATATTCGTTTGGTCGTGGAATATTCGTACTGTCGGGGAATATTCGTACGACGGCGCAGCCATGTGTGGGCCCCATAACGGAAAGCGATTGGATGAAGAAAACGACAAATATAAGTTGTTTAAAAATAACGGCGTTGTTGTTACCGTTAATACTGTTGGAATACTCGGTGGTTAAAACACACTAATACGCGTTGTTGAATAGTAGCACACGGTATTGCACCAATTATTGATTCTTACGTAAGAAGGCACTACTCAATAATGGTTACCGTAATTACTGTTCAGTATTTTATTTTATTGATTCAATAATTGTTGCGTTGATTTTTTTTATATTACTGTTATTTCAATAATTGTCATTACATAGTATTTTCTATTATCGAAGCAATAATTCATATTATCTAAATAATATTATTAGATAACATTATTGGAAATGTCTAGAAAGTTCTGTCTAAGGAGAGGTTTGGTCACCTAATTGCACGCCAGTAAGGAGAAATTCTTATTGGAAAGCCCCCTCTTTCTTGGGAACGGCCTGGTTGCCAGTACTGTGATTCTGTAATATTATTTATGAATAATTAATTATTGATTTATATAATGAGGAAAATATTGATTTTATGAGGATATAGATGGAGAAAATTTTTAATGTGACAATTGTTGAAAATTAATATTTTATCTTTTTCTGATAAAATAATTTATTTAAATATATTATTATATTTTAATAATATAATAATGATGATATTTTTACGATGAATGTGGGATATATGAGTATATGCGGAGGAGGAGTATTTTTGTTACAAAAAATATTTAAAGCATGTTTTATGTGTCGGTGGACCCCATTTCTTGACTGAAATTTGATTATAGCTTGTAAAATCGACCGTTTGTGGATTTCGGTTAATTTCTGTTTGGAATTTGGAAAAACTTTCTTCTCCAAAGTTGTAGAGAATTGAATTTCCTATAAAAACACGTGAGATTCGAATTTTCGGACAAAAGGGCTATTTATTTTGAATTATTGAAGTTCCGAAGCTCCGAAATAATTGATTTTTGAAAGTTTTAATTATTTTTATTTACAAAAATGTTTTTTTCATTTTGTGGACCTCATTTAACATGTGTAGGAGCTGAATTCAGTTGGCAAGTGTGCGTATGAGGTTTTGGAAAATATATATTAATATTATATTAAATTTTCTACTTTGGTGTTCTAAGCAATTTCTTATAAATAGGTTGCTTAGGTTAGAATTGAAAATCACACCAGAAACTGAAGTTTTATCTCTCTATATTATCGAGCGTATTTTTGTGAGTATTTTGAGTATACTTTGAGTATTGCTATACGGTGCAAGTTCAAGTCATAGCTTATATCCGATGTTTCAACTAGAAGTACTGTCTTTCGAGGTAAAGGATGTTATTTTATTCGAAAATGATATTATTTCATCAATATCATTATGCTAAAATATTGGTTGGAATTTTTTATCAAATTTGGAACTTTTTCATGTTGGGGTTACAATTTATGAGTTACTATTCACGAGTTACTATTCATCAGTACTATTCACAAAGCATGATGATGTTTTTTTGTGAAATTTCTATCTTTTGGTGTCGGAGTTACTATTCACGTATACGACAATATTCACGAATACGGCACTATTCACCGGAAAATAAAATTTCTTCTTTTCGTCCAAAATATCTATTCTAGATACTAGCTTTAATTGTATCCATGTTTTGATCATTCTTGAATTTTACCCCACTCTGGTTATTTATGAAGTATTTTTGAATGAGAATTGTTTCAAGTACGAATCCTTAATATTTGTTCTTTTGCTTCACTGGATTCGTTTTCTTTAAAATATTTTTCATCATCATCAGTCCTAAATGATGATATTACTGAATATCTTTGGCTTATAGTGCAAAGATGACTGATTTTTTTGATTAATATCTTTGGCCCGTAGTGCAAAGATGAACAGGTGTTGAGATGAACATGACCGATTGATTAATATCTTTGGCCCGTAGTGCAAAGATGAACAGGTGTTTAGATGAACATGACCAACTGATGAATATCTTTGGCCTGTAGTGCAAAGATGAATATTTGATTCCAGATATATATTGATTGATGTTACAGGGATAAAATATCGACGATGAACTTTTAAATTCATATATAGAAGATAGTAGTTTGCATTCTCTACTTAACTCTTCTAATGAATTGTTGTTTCTGCTGCAGTTGTTGATTTAAAACTGGTTGTCTATTGTATTCTATTAGATTTTTTCCCTGTTGAAGACTAACGATAATTTGTTGTATATTATTTTAGTCATAATATTCTTTACTGGGCAAGTTGAGCTCACCCTTTTCCTTTTTGTTCCATTTTTCTTCTCAGGAGGCGAGAATGTAGCGAGTACTAGTCGGGGTATGGAATGAAGGTTCTAGAGAGAGTTATTTAGTAGTCCTCACCATTTTTGTAAAATAATGTATCAATAATTATGATGGGGATTTATTTGCGTGTGGATATTGTCTAGACGACAATATCTGTATTTAAACTCACAGTTTATATATTGTAATAATAAATTTGTAGTTATTTATGTACCATGTATTTGGCGACTCAGAATGGGTTGGATGGAATGGACCTATTTTGGGGGCATCACAGTTGGTATCAGAGCTTAGGGATATGATCTCTGGCGGAGATCGGGAATAGAACTAGGAGGGGAGAGACGAGTAAATCCTTCGCTAGTGTGTCCTACTTAAGCTTATTTGTTGGTCGGTCATAATATAGGGGTATTATGTGATTTGTTAATTTGTTTAATTAACCCTTGTTTTATGACAGTATTTGAGAATGTCGATTGAGAATATTAACAGTGGAGTAAATGAGACTGTGGAAACACCTTTAATCACCACCCAGGGGAACGTGAAACAGGAAGGCAATATTCCTCCTGTAAACAACACCACTGAGCAGACAATGAACGACGGGATGTTTAGGAGCTTTTTGCAGTTCATGCAAAACCAGACGAGGGAGACTCGTGTACAAAATACGGGTGGAAATGATAGCAACGCGCGGCTTGTCACGACCAAGCAGTTCAAAGAGTTGGGACCACCAGAATTTAAGGGAAAGCTGGATCCGATCATGGCGGAAACATGAGTCAAGCAAATTACCAAGATATTCGATGTCTTGGGATGCACGGAGGAACAGAAGGTTCCATTCGCCATCTTTATGTTCCGTGGCGAGGCAGATTACTGGTGGGAGTCTGTGAAACGTACCCAGCCTGCCGCACTCCGCATGTCTTGGGAAACAATTTAAGGTATGCTATAATTGTGGAAAAGAAGGACATGTCGCTCGAGATTGTACGGTATCGAAACCCAGTCCAGCGGGAATGATGACTCAAAAGGATGTCCCAGAAAAGTCAAAGTCAACAGTTTCTGGAAGAGCGTTTGTCGTGACCAGTCAAAATGTTAGGAACCCGAATGAAGTTAGTACGGGTTAGTTAATTATAAATTCTTGCGAAGTTTATACCTTACTAGATACCGATTCTACCCATTCTTTTATCTCTCTTGCTTGCGCTCAACGTTTGAACTTGACTACGGAAAAATTAGACTTTGACCTATTTATGGAGACTCCGTTAGGAGAAACTTTCATTACATCCGTTGTTTAGAAATCTTGCTTGATTCAGGTTGGCACTATCACATTACCTGTTAACCTTATTTCTATAGAGATATTTGCTTTTGATGTGATTTTAAGGTTAACTACTCATCATGCCGAAATTGATTGCTTTCGTAAGGTTGTTAGTTTTCATATTCCTAAGCAACCTGTTATTCGATTTCAAGCAATCAAACCATTATAGTCAAACATTTCCATATCAAGCCATGAGGTCATTTGTTTATTACGGATGTCAAGTTTCTTATCCCATGTTATGGACTTGAACAAAAATATGTCAGATTTGAATGATATTTCTATTGTTAGTAAATTTTCTGATGTATTTCCTGAAGAATTTCTTGGCGTACTCCCAAAATGTGATATTGAATTTTGTATCGACTTTGAACCCGGTACAAAACTCATTTTTAAAATCTCATGGCTCCTATTGAACTTCAGGAGTTAAAAATTCAACTATAGAATTTGGTACCTGAGCCTTTATCTGGTGACTTCGTTTGTGGAATGCACCGAAGCCAGACTCTTCGTAGGGGACAATATTCGTGCGATAGTAAATTGATAGGTGTCATTGTAACATGCTATCCAAGGTTGGGATATGAGTCACAGTTGAGAGCAACCTAAGTCAGTAATCGAAATACGTAGCTTTCTAGGCTTAGTTGGTTATTATCAGAGATTCGTTGAAGGATATTCTCGAATCGCTATTCCATTAACGCAGTTGACTCGTTGAGATACAAAATTCGAATAGAGCAAGGAATGTGGGAAGAGCTTCGAAGAACTCAAGAGGAGACTCATTTTAGCACATGTTCTGACCATGCCATCCTGGAAAAGCGAACGTGGTAGCTGACGTGTTGAGTAAAAGATCGTATACGAGTACAAATGCGATATTGTCAAAGACCCATTTCATATAACATACAAATAATAGAGATGAAGATGAAAACTATAGGTACCCACGTGATGATATACGAGTATAATCGACTTTAATCGATAAAGTTAAAGCTGTTCAAGCTACACACCGGAGCTGATGAATATGAAGAAGGAGGTACAAGAAGTTGTTATTTCAAAAGCGAGAATCGGTGAGGTGAGGAAAACTCAAACCTTCAATTTATTAATCCATTTGAAATTCTCGATCGAATAGGAACTGTGGCCTATAGACTCGTTTTACTGCCAAGTATGACGTGTGTTCATAATGTTTTTCACGTATCGATGTTACGTAAATATGTGGATGACCCGAACCACGTCATTGAGTTAGAACCGGATGAGATAGCCGAAGACTTAACGTACGAGGATGTACCTGTCAAGATCTTGGATAGGAAAGAACATGTCCTATGTACCGAGGTTATACCACAAGTTAAAGTTTTGTGGAGAAACCATGCTATTGAGGAAATGACCTGGGAGTTGGAAACGGAAATGAAAGCGAGGTATTCTCATCTTTTCGAAACACCAGGTACGTACGTCAATTTCGAGGATGAAATTTCATAAGGAGGGGAGGTTGTAAGACCCCAACTTATTATTAATGAAATTTAATTTTCTCTATTTATTATTTTGAAATAGTAAGGGTTGATTTGATTAATGTGAATAGTTATGGGTAAAATACGTAAATATTTCAAAATAAGCAAGTGGTTATAAAATATTCATTATTGTCGGGGAATATTCGTTTGGTCGTCGAATATTCGTACGACGGCGCAGCCATGTGTGGGCCCCATAACAGAAAGTGATTGGATGAAGAAACGACAAATATAAGTTGTTTAAAAATAACGGTGTAGTTGTTACCCTTAGTACTGTTGGAATACCCGGTGGTTAAAACACACTAATACGCGTTGTTGAACAGTAGCACACGGTATTGCACCAATTATTGATTCTTACGTAAAAAGGCACTACTCAATAATGTTTACAGTAATTACTGTTCATTATTTTATTTTATTGATTCAATAATTGTTGCGTTGATTTTTTTTTATATTACTGTTATTTCAATAATTGTCATTACACAGTATTTTCTATTATCGAAGCAATAATTCATATTATCTGAATAATATTATTAGATAACATTATTGGAATTGTCTAGAAAGTTCTGTCTAAGGAGAGGTTGGTCACCTAATTGCGCGCCAGTAAGGAGAAATTCTTATTGGAAAGCCCCCTCTTTCTTGGAAACGGCCTGGTTACCAGTACTGTGATCCTGTAATATTATTTGTGAATAATTAATTATAGATTTATATGATGAGCAAAATATTGATTTTATGTGGATATAGATGAATTTTTTTTTAATGTGACAATTGTTGAAAATTAATATTTTATCTTTTTCTAATAAAATAATTCATTTAAATATATTATTATATTTTAATATTATAATAATGATGATATTTTTACGATGAATGTAGGATATATGAGTATATGTGGAGGAGGAGTATTTTTGTTACCAAAAATATTTAAAGCATGTTTTATGTGTCGGTGGACCCCATTTCTTGACTGAAATTTGATTATAGCTTGTAAAATCGACCGTTTGTGGATTTCAGTTAATTTTTGTTTGGAATTTGGAAAAACTTTCTTCTCCAAAGTTGTAGAGAATTGAATTTCCTATAAAAATTCGCGTGATTTGAATTTTCGGACAAAAGGGCTATTTATTGGGAATTATTGAAGTTCTGAAGCTCCGAAATAATTGATTTTTGAAAGTTTTAATTATTTTTATTTACAAAAATGTGTTTTTCATTTTGTGGCCCTCATTTTACATGTGTAGGAGCTGAATTCAGTTGGCAAGTGTGCGTATGAGGTTTTGGAAAATATATATTAATATTATATTAAATTTTCTGCTTTGGTGTTCAAAGCAATTCCCTATAAATAGGGTGCTTAGGTTAGAATTGAAAATTACACAAGAAACTGAAGTTTTCTTTCTCTATATTATCGAGCGTATTCTTGTGAGTATTTTGAGTATACTTTGAGTATTGCTATACGGTGTAAGTTCAAGTCATAGCCTATATCTGGTGTTTCAACTAGAAGTACTGTCTTTCGAGGTAAAGGATGTTATTTTATTCGAAAATGATATTATTTCTTCAATATCATTATGTCGAAATATTGGTTGGAAATTTTTATCAAATTTGGAAATTTTTTCATGTTGGGGTTACTATTCATGAGTTAATATTCACGAGTTACTATTCATGGGTTACTATTCATGAGTTACTATTCACGAGTACTATTCACAAAGCATGATGATGTTTTTTGTGTAATTTCTATCTTTTGGTGTCGGAGTTACTATTCACGTATACGACACTATTCACGAATACGACACGAGAAACTTATTTCTTACCGATACAAGAAACTTATACACTTAAATGTCTTGCTAGTATGTACATAAACGAGATCGTAAGATTTCATGGTATGCCAGTATCCATAGTTTCTGATCGAGACCCAAGATTCACTTCAAGATTTTGGGTTAGTTTGCAAAAATCTATGGGCACAGATTTACAATTTAGTTCGGCATATCATCCTCAAACGGACGGGCATTCGGAAAGGACTATTTTAACTCTTGAAGATTTATTAAGACTCTATGTACTTGACTTCAAGGGAAGTTGGGACAAGTTCTTACCATTGGTGGAGTTTTCCTACAATAATAGTTATCAAACAAGTATTGGCATGGATCCATTTGAGGCGTTGTGTGGAAGATAGTGTCGTTCTCCAGTATGCTGGGATGAGGTGGGTGAAGCAATGTTGTTAGGAACGGAGTTGGTACGTATGACTACAGAAAAGATTTAAACGATCCGACAACGTATAAAAATCTCACAAGATCGACAAAAGAGTTATGCTGATCTTCATCGAAAGGACGTGGAATTTAATATGGGAGAATATGTGTTGTTACGTGTTGCTCCATGGAAAGGATTTATGAGATTTAGAAAGAGAGAAAAGATTAATCCTCGATTCGTTGGCCCATTTTTAATCCTCGATTGAGTAGGAACTGTGGCCAATAGACTCGTCTTACCGCCAAGTATGTCTCGTGTTCATAACGTTTTTCACATATCTATGTTATGTAAATATGTGAAAGACCCAAACCATATTATTGAATAAGAACTAGACGAGATAAAGGAAGATTTAACATATGAAGAGTTACCTATTAAAATCTTGGATAAGAAGGATCATATTCTACGCTCCAAGGTTATACCTCAAGTCAAAGTTTTGTGGAGAAACCACGATGTGGAGGAAATGACCTGGGAGTTAGAATCTAAAATGAAGTCAAGGTATCCTCACCTCTTCGACATACCAGGTACGCACCCTAATTTCGAAGACGAAATTTCATAAGAAGGGGAGGTTGTAAAACCCCAACTTTTATAAATAAAGATTAAATTTTCTCGAAATATATTTTTGAATATTATGGCGTGGATATGGTATAATGTTATAGTTGTGGGTATTATTTATAAGATTTTCAAAGTAAGTAAGTGGTTATATAATATTCGATTGGTTGGGGAATATTCGTTTTAACAGGGAATATTCGTACGACAACACACGACAACACACGACAACACAATCATTGGTGGACCCCACAACGGAAGTATTGTCGTAGTTAGGAAATGACATAATTATCTTTTTATAAAAATAATGGCGAAAGTTTTTCTGTTAAAACAATTGAACTACCCGGTAGTAAAAGTACAATAATAAGCGTGGTTGCATATTAGCACACGGTATTGATTATTGATGCTTACGTGAGAAGTCACTTAGTCATACTCAATTATTGCTACAATAATTGATGCATCATATCTCTCATATTATTGATTCAATTATTGTCACAGTATCATCTGCATAATATGTTATATTATTAAATTAATAATTGAGAGGACAAAGTTATTCATATTATTATTTACAATATTGACAATGTCTAGAAGTTCTGTCAAGGAGAGGTTTGGTCACCTAATTGCGCGCCAATTAGGAGAAATCCTTATCGGAAAGCCCCCTCTTTCCTGGGAACGACCTTGTTGTTAAATATTGTGAATTATAATATTAATGATGAATAAGTTTGTGTTGATTAAAGATGAAATGGATAGTTCCATTGTGTTGGAATTATTAGTGTTAGTGAAAATTGATATTTATTTCGATAATAATTGATGTCTGGAGGTTATGTTTACCAATCGGGTAATTAACCGGATAAATGAGCAATTAATTGCTATTAATTCACATGATTATAACTATTTGTTCACATGTGTATACTATTGATTCACATTCTTGTACTATTAGGGGAGGTGGTGCAAGATTGATAATACTTGCATGACTAAGTTAAAAATGGAGGTATAGTTGAAGGTACTATACTGTAATTCGTATTTTCACATGATTATAACTATTGATTCACATGATTGAACTATTGATTCATATTATTTACTATTAGGAGAGGTGGTACAAGTTTGATAATACTTGCAGGACTAAATTAAAAATGAAGAAAAAGAAAAAGATATTATACTGTAATATTTTGAGCCCCAAAACGCGCAATTATCGAAACTATATTTTCCTATAAATAGAAGCTCATTCTTCCTTCATTTCTCACCAATTTACTAAAGCTATAGAGAGAAATTTTAGAGAGAAAGAAGAAGAGAAGTTTGCTACTTCACTATTCCAGTTTCTAGTCTTCTTCTACGGTAAGGGGTATTATTCTTTCGTATTAATGAAGAGAGTTATTTTCTTTCAATACTCGTAAGGGTTGTTATTCCATTCTTTATTATTATATTTTATTGCATAGTGCAACATAATATCCTTTCCATTCTTCTATAAATATGATGCTTAGTTAGAATTAAAAATCACACCAAAAGTTCAGAGAATTCTTCTTCTATAATCTTGAGCGTATTTCTTTAGAGTTTTAAGAAGTTTTGAGCGTAGAAAACAGTATAAGTTTTCTTCAAGAATATCATCGCCCTACTAGTCGGAATACTCCTCTTTTTAAGGTAAGGGGTATTATTCATTCATATTCATGAAGAGAGTTATTTTTCTTTTAATACTCGTAAGGGTTGTTATTCCATTCTTTATTATTATGTTGGAATAACCTGTCTGTGCGAAGTACCGCATACATGGTGAAATTCTTCTGTTATTCCATTCTTTATTATTATGTTGGAATAACCTGTCTGTGCGGTCTATCGCATGCCTGGTAATATTGTGTTGTTATTACATTCTTTATTATTTTGTTAGAATATCCTGTCTATGCAGATTACGCATGACCTGGTTCCATTCATTATTATTCTGTTCGAATATCCTGTCTATGCGGGTTACGTATAGGACTGATCATTCGATTATACCGAACCGAATACCGAAATAATCATAATTTTCCTATCCGAATTAATAACCGAATTTGATAATAACTGAATTACCGAATACCAAAATACCGAATACCGAAATACCGAATTATAAATTTGGGTATTTCTGTTAATAACCGAACCTCCCTGTTATCATTTATAATCAAAAAAGAACAATTACCGAATTGTAAACCACTACATATGAATACTACTTTTTCCCGTGTCAACCTCCCTACATATTACATATGAACCTCCCTATTTTAGATTCTACCATACAGAAGTATATATGAAGAATTTTTTGATTACTACCTTAGAAAAAATATTGAAGTACAAATGAAGAAGCTCCACTGAGATCTCGGCCGTTCATCTCTTCCGGCGTTTATGATGGTCACGGTGGCTCACAGCTAGATCTCTACAAAATTGAGCCATGGGATCTTGAAGGTTGAAGAACAAAGTCGTCGACTCGCCGACTCGTAGGGAGCTGCGTAGAGGCCAGAGATTGACAGAGACAGAGAAATCAAAACTGAGAGGCGAGGCTGAGAAGAAAGATGATATGGTCGATTTCGAAAGTCGAAACTGAGGTCTGAGAGACGGAGAGAAAAGAGGATACGAGATATGGGAAATATGATCTGGGAATTGGGATGAGTGAGATCTCAGTCTCTCAGATCTGATCTAATATAAAATTAAAACCATATATTCATATTACTGAACTTTTTTAGTGGACAGGAATTGGTAAGAGAAGACTTTTGTTAACAAGTGTTGGGGCCTGGGCATGATTTTGGGCCATTCAGCATTGGGCAAACTATAGTAACCTTGTCCAGTATAAAATTTATATTAATTTTTAATTAATAATTTTGGTAATTCGGATACCCGAATAAGCTAATTTTAAAAATCGAATCCGAAACCAAATACCGAGTAATAAATCGAATATAACCAAAATTTGATAAAAAACTGAAAAATCGAAATAATTCGGTTAAAATAATTCGATTTTGTTCGGTAATTCGATTTTATCCGTTTTTTGCTCACTCCTAGTTACGCATGACCTGCTTCCATTCTTTATCATTCTGTTGGAATAACCTGTCTGTGCGGATTACGCACGCCTAATGAATTCTTCTGTTATTCCATTCTTTATTATTCTGTTGGAATAAACTGTCTATGTGGATTACCGCATGCACGGTGAATGATCCTTCGTATTCATTCCTTATTAAATTATAGAAATGATCTGTCTACATGGATTACCACATAGCGGGCAAAAAAAATCCATTTGTGCTTTCATATATTCTATTATACTCAGTTGGTTAAAGTTTTGGCTTATATACTCCATAAAATTAGTGGAATATCCTTGATATTTGTGCTTCATCCAGTGTCTTTTCATGGAAATATCATTCTGAGCATTCTTGAATTTTACTCCACAAAGAAGTATCATATTAACAATTTGGACGTTATTGATTTCTGGATAAATTAAAATTATAAATCTTTAAAATTTATCCTTGAACTTGTTTTATTGAATTATTATGTCATTGTCATCATCCTCATGCTTATATTGTGATTAAAGTCATCTTTGGCTTACGTTCATATATGGACTCGGTATGATTATGACCAGGAGTTATTCGGTATAATCATGACCGTAATTTGACGAATGATGTGGTAAAAGTCCTCATTGGCCTGTAGTTCATTGATGGACAATTGTTGGTAGGACTGAGCAAAAAACGGATATAACCGAATTACCGAACCGAACCGAAATAATTTAACCGAATTTTTCTGAAAATTCGGTTATTTTTATATTTCGGTTATATCCGAATTATTTTACGGTGTTCGGTTATTTTGTACGGATATCATTTTTGGGTTATTCGGTTAAACCGAATAACCGAACAAATCTCAGCCCAGCCTTTACTCAGCCCACTAGCCCAACCATTAGTCATTTATAATTCTCCAACTTTCAGTCTCATATCTCTCAAAGTCTCCCGACTTTTTCACTCCCAATCTCTCAACTCTGAACTCTCAGTGACGGCCATGGAGAGGCAACGGCGATGGAGGGGCGACGGTGACGACTGTTTCTTCGTCTGAGAGGACCATGAAGAGGCGACGGCGACGCATGGTGGAGACCACCACTCCCAGTCTCCCACTCTCCCACTCTCTAACCCAGCCCTAACCCAAACCTAAATCCCTAAATCCCAAATTTCCAATTCTGTCTCTTCAATCTTCATAGCCACAGCTTCGCTTTGCAAATCGTGAGTATCCTCCACTCCGGTCTCTGCAATTCCGCCTCCGATCCAAGCTTACGAAGTTACGGAAAGGCAAAAGTTTCCAGGATGACAAACGAGATTTACAACTTGCATCCATCCCAGCTTAAACAGAAGGCGGATTGGTTTGTGTAAACGGCACTTGAAAGATATATATCTTGGTCATATATCTCTCCAATCTATTGATTTTGGTGCTTGGAGATAAGCAGGAGGTGATTGTCTATTGAGCTCAGTGTAAGAACAGAGGGGTAACATATTAATGTTCTTGATGAATTGAAAAAAAAGGTGTATACTAAAAAGATAAAGGGTCTAGAGCTCACATAGTTCAGGGTTTAGATTATTAGCCTCTTTACTGTGCCTTAGATTTTGTTTCTACAATTTGTTTTTTCATCTATTTTTACACAGAGTTGGCTGTTTAGCTTATTTTGTTTTAGGGCACAAACGTAGGTGCTTCTATATATGTTATCCCCTTGTGCAGACAAAGGTAAAAATTGTGATATCACTATTATTCAATCTGAAATGTCTTACCTGAGAAGATCAATTTTTTTCAAAACTTGTTCTGTTTCATGAACAACAGAAATTATTACAAGTCTCTTTGATTTTTTTTGTTTGATATAATGGTACTTAAGTTCGGTTATTAACCGAAATAATCACTTGTAAATTCGGTTATTCGGTTTTCGGTTATTTTTTAATTTCGGATAGTTGTTCGGATAGTGCACTTGAGCAAATTTCGGTTTTCGGTTATAACCGAATAAGCTATTCGGTTCGGTTATAACCGAATTGCTCACCCCTAGTTGTTGGTATGATTATGACCAGGGATTATTCGGTATAATCATGACCAATGATTATTACATGAATATCCTTGGTCGTGATGCAGGGATGATTCGATTTTATTTATTAAGCTGAGTCTCAATGATAAAGTTGATGAAAACTTTTTAAATCATAGAAGATAGTAGATTTTATGCTCTACTTGACTCTTCTAATGGATTGCATGTTTCGCTACAGTTAAACTTATTGTCTATTATATTCTATCTGTTTAACATTGTTGAAGGCTAATGATAATTTATTCTGCATTATCTTTGTCATAATATTTCTTACTGGGCTAGTTGAGCTCACCCTTTCTTTCATTGTTCTCTTCAAGAAATGAGAACGTAGCCGGGACTAGTCGGGGAATGGAGTGGCGGTCCAGATGATATCATTAGTAGTCCTCACTATTCTATTAAATAGTGTGACAATAAATGTAACGAGGACTCCATTGAGTGTGGATATTGTCTAGATGACAATATTCTTATTAAAACTCTTAGATTATGTTTTGTCGTATTTTACACGACTGTTGTATAATTAAGTTGTATTTAAATTTTGTACCATGTATTTGGCGACCCAAGATGGGTGATATATACCTGTTTTGGGGGCGTCACACTATAGGCCATAGTTTCTACTCGATCGAGGATTAAAAATGGGCCAATAAATCAAGGATTGAGCTTTCCTCTCTTTCCAAATCTCGTAACTCATTTCTATGGAACAACACGTAACAACACATGATCTCCAATATTGAATTCCACGTCCTTTCGATGAAGATCAGCATAACTCTTTTGTCGATCTTGTGAGGTTTTTATACGTTGTCGAATCGTTTGAATCTTTTTCGTAGTCATACGTACCAACTCCGGTCCCAATAACGTTACTTCACCCACCTCATCCCATCATACTGGAGAACGACACTTTCTTCCATACAACGCCTCAAATGGAGCCATGCCAATACTTGCTTGATAACTATTATTATAGGAAAACTCCACCAATGGTAAGAACTTGTCCCAACTTCCTTTGAAGTCAAGGACACAGAGTCTTAATAAATCTTCAAGAGTTTGAATAGTCCTCTCCGACTGCCCACCCATTTGAGGATGATATGCCGAACTAAATCATAAATTCGTGCCCATAACTTTTTACAAACTAACCCAAAATCATGAAATGAATATTGGGTCTCGATTAAAAACTATGGATACTGGCATACCATCCAATCTTACAATCTTGTTTATGTACATACGAGCAAGACGTTCAAGTGTATAAGTTTCTCGCATCGGTAAGAAATGAGCAGACTTGGTCAATCTATCAACAATGACCCAAATCGTATCTATGCCTTGAGAAACCTTGGGAAGACCAGTAACGAAATCCATGGCAATGTGCTCCCACTTCCATTCTGGAATTTTAAGTGGTTGCATTGGACCTTTTTTGCACTTGATGTTCCGCCTTGACTCGTTGACCAGTTAGACACCTTGAGATAAACCCAGTTATCTCTCTCTTCATATTGCTCCACCAAAATGTTTGTCGAAGATCACGATACATTTTGGTACTCCCAGGATGGATTGAAAACGGTGTGTTTTGCGCCTCCATTATGATTTTATACTTCAAGTCAGAATCGTTCGGAACACAAAGTCTGGAGTTGACTCGAAGTGTTCCTTCTTCATCGATTCTTGCTTCCGGAATAACACCTTCTTGAACTTTCTTCCTCATACGCATCAGCTCCAGGTCTATAGCTTGAGTAGCTTTAACTTTATCGATTAAAGTCGGTTCTACTCGTATATTCGTCATCATCACATGGGTCCCTGGTGTCTTTAACTCTATCTCCATCCTTTGTAAGTCATACAAAATGGGCCTTTGCGTTGACAATATCGCACTCGTACCCGCATATGATCTTCTACTCAATGCGTCAGCTACTACATTCGCTTTTCCAGGATGGTATTGAATGGTATGATCGTAATCTTTCAATAGCTCAAGCCATCGTCGTTGCCGCATGTTGAGTTCCTTTTGAGTGAAAAAATATTTGAGGCTTTTATGATCCGTATAGATCTCCACCTTCTCTCTATACAGGTAATGCCTCCAAATCTTAAACGCAAAAATGACATCTGCCAACTCTAGATCATAAGTAGGATAATTCCTCTCATATTCTTTGAGTTTTCGTGAGGCATAGGCTATGACTTTCCCATATTGCATGAGAACACATTTTAAACCTTTGCCTGAAGCATCGCTGTATATGACAAATCCCTCCGAACTAGATGGTATTGTCAAAACAGGTGCTGAAATGAGCCTCCTCTTGAGTTCTTGAAAACTCTTCTCACATTCCTAGCTCCAACCGAATTTTGTATCTTTTCGAGTCAGCTGAGTTAATGGAGTTGCGATTCGAGAAAATCCTTCCACGAACCTCCGATAATAACCAGCTAAGACGAGAAAGCTACGTACTTCGGTCATTGACTTAGGTTGCTCCCAGCTTTGAATTTCTTCAATCTTTGTCGGGTCAACAGATATTCCGTGATTTGATATTACGTGCCCAAGAAATGCTACTTCCTCAAGTCAGAACTCGCATTTCTTCAACTTGGCATATAACTTGTTTTCACGAAGCTTGAGGAGTATCAGCCTCAGGTGTTGCTCATGATCTTCACGACTTTTGGAATAAATGAGTATGTCATTAATAAAGACGACCATAAAGTGATCCAAATATTCCTTGAATACTCGGTTCATCATATCCATGAAGGCAGCAGGAGCATTAGTTAATCAAAAAGACATGACTAGGAATTCGTAATGCCCGTACCGAGTTCTGACAGTTGTCTTTAGAATGTCATCCGTTTTAATCTTCAGTTGATGATATCTAGAACGAAGATCAATCTTTGAAAAAAATTTGGCGCCTTACAACTGGTCAAACAGGTCATCAATGCGAGGCAATGGGTACCTATTTTTGATGGTGACATGATTTAACTCTCAATAATCAATACAAAGCCGCATACTTTCATATTTCTTCTTCACGAATAAAACAGGAGCACTCCAAGGAGACGTACTAGGACGAATGAAATCGATGTCTAACAATTCCTGCAGTTGGGTTTTTAACTTTTGAAGTTCAATAGGAGCCATTTGATATGGGGATTTGGAAATAGGTTTTGTACCGGGTTCAAGGTCGATACAAAATTCAATTTCATGCTCTGGCGGATAGGCCAGGAAGTTCTTTAGGGAATAAGTCAGAAAATTTATTAACAATAGAAATATCATTTAAAACTGACGTATTTTTGTTTAAATCCGTGACATGAGCTAAGAAAGCTTGACATCCGTTTTTAACATACATGCTAAGAAAGCTCAACATTTCAACATACAAGCTACACAGAAAGGTCCTACAAGAACCAAAGCTCCAATCTCGAGTGACTAATACACAAGACAGCACACCAGGTAGAATTTATAGCCTGAAGAACTAGGGCATGGACCCATCTTCCTGACTTCGTACAACCTCTTATCCCATGTCCTTGTGTATCTCTCGACAACAGCATTCCGTAAAGGGTCATATACACCTCAGTCAGATGCCCTGATTGTAAGTTTTGAAGGTTCGAGCGGACAACACGTTGCACGAGTGCACGTACTTCGAGATGGAGGGGTACACAGAGCTCGGGGTACCCCGGGTAGCCGCATGTACATCTGCAGCTGCCGCAGGTACACATGCGGCTCCCCCCTCTATAAATAGAGGGCTTGGGGTGGCCATTTTGAAAGAGGAAACGGCGAGGAAGCCCTGTCCAATTTGCTCCGTACACACTATAAATTGAGTGCTTTTTCATTTTAAACACTTGTGAGCTTATATTTGGCTACTTTTTACCAGAAGGAACCGAGTGTTCATCCATTTAAAGCTATTGATGTCTTCTTTGGCAGTCCACTGTAAGCTTTCTTATATTACTTAAAGCCTTTTCCACACTTCTTGCACACTATTATTCACGTTGAGAGTCGTGTGTGTGTATGCCCGGACCGTCGGTTCATGGTTTATTGCTTATATATATGCATATATATATATATATATATATATATAAATACTTATATATATATATATATACTGTTATCATCAAACTCTGTTTGATTGAGCCTAAATTTACATCCGGTGTGTTTATCGCTTATATATATATATATATATATATATATATATATATATATATATATATATATATATACTTTCTCTCTGGCCTAGAGTTTACTTCGTGGCCATTTATTGCTTTCATTTACATTTCGTCCCGCCTGGAGTTTACTTCGAGGTGGTTGATCGTTCATATATATATTAACAGCTTTATATATATATAACTGTTTACAGCTTGCATACAAATTTCTTCATCATGTGAGCCTAGGAATCATATGATCACAGATTTAGTCTACTGAATCTAGATTCGGTTCCCGTGATGAACATTTTCAGCTGTACATGGCTTGTAAATTATTCACAATGATTAAATTTCCTTAGACGACTCTCATGCCCACAAGGAATTCGGTGTGAGACCCCAGATTTTATGAATAAAGATTTAATTTTCTTAAAATATTTTTTTTAATATTATGGTGTGGATTTGAGATAATGTTATAGTTGTGAGTAGTATTTATAAATTTTGAAAAGTATGCAAGTTGTTATATAATATTCGATTGGTCGGGGAATATTCGTTTTAACAGGAAATATTCGTACGACGGCACAATCATTGGTGGACCCCACAACAGAATTATTGTCGGATTTAGAAAACGACAAAAATATTTTATTGAAAATAACATCGAAAGTTTTACCATTAATACTGTTGAACTACTCGGTAGTAAAAGTACAGTAATACGCGTGGTTGCATAGTAGCACACGGTATTGATTATTGATGCTTATTTGATAAGTTACTCAGTTTTGTTTTATTGGTATTATTAATGTAATAAAACACAAAAGTTTTTTATATAAAAGAGAATACTTTTATAAAATTATTCGTTTTATTAGGCTAATAGTAAAATCTTTTTATATAAAACAGAATACTTTTATAAAGTTATCTGTTTTATTAGACAATAATTAGAATATATTATATTTTATTATGCATAGTATTTGCATAGTGCCTGCATAGTGTTTGCATAGTAAAATCTTTTATAAATTTATTCGTTTTATTAGATTATAAATAGAATACATTATATTTTATTTAAAAGATTTTGCTTTAAATATGGATCGTCAGATTAAAGCAAATCAATCTGGACTGTTCATGAGTTAGTTACTATGCAGTCCATTTTTCTATAAATAGAAGCTCATTCCTTCATTATTTCTTACGAATTCACTGAAACTCTAGAGAGAGAAACTATAGAGAGAAATAAGAAAAGTATTCTGCTACTTCACTACTCCAATATCCAGTTTCTTCTTACGGTAGGGAATATTATTTGTTATACTCGTAGGGGATATTATTTGTTGTACTCGTAAGGGGTATTAATTCTTTTGTATTCATGAAAAAGAACTTCTGTTATTCCATTATTTATTATTCTGTTGGAATAACCTGTATACGCGGGCTACCCTATACTTGGTGAAATTATTCTGTTATTCCATTCTTTATTATTCTGATGGAATATCCTGTCTATGCGTTTTACGCCGAACCTGGTTAGTCTTTATTATTCTGTTGGAATATCCTGCCTGTACATTTTACGCCGGACTTGGTTCCGTTATTTATTATTCTGTTGGAATATCCTGTCGGTGCGTATTACGCCTGACCTGGTTCCGTTATTTAGTATTCTGTTGGAATAACCTGTTTATGCGAAGTATCGCATGCATGGTGATTTCTGTTGTTATTCCATTCTCTATTATTCTGTTGGTTAAAGTTTTGACTTCTATACTCCATAAAATTAGTGGAATATCCTTGATATTTGCGCTTCATCCAGTATCTTGTCATGAAAATATTCTTTTGAGCATTCTTGAATTTTACTCTACAAAGAAGTATCATGTTGACAATTTGGACGTTATTAGTTCCTGAATAAATTAATTCTTGAACTTATTTTTATTAAATTCCTATATCATTGTCATCATCCTCATGTTTATATTTTTTTTTGAAAGTCATCTATGGCATGTAGTGCATAGATGGACATGGTATGATTATGACCAGGGATTATTCGGTATAATCATAACCGTAATGTTATAAATGATGTGGAAAAAAAAGTCCTCATTGGCCCGTAGTGCATTGATGGACAGTTTTTGGTATGATAAAGGCTATAGATTCTCTTTGGCCAAGGGTACAAAGATGAATTATTTTATGGCATGATTAGGACAGTTGATGAAAACACGATTATCTTTGGCCCGTAGTGCATGGATAATTCGTGGTTGTGATACTAAGGAATATCCTTGGCCTGTAGTGCAGGGATGATTTGATGATGTGGATTATTTATTGAGCTGAGTCTCAGCGATAAAAGTGATGAAAAACCTTTTAAATCATAGAAGATAGTAGATTTTATTCTCTACTTGACTCTTCTAATGGATTGCTTGTTCTGCTGAAGTTAAACTTGATGTTTGTTATATTGTATCAGTTTAACACTGTTGAAGGCTAACGATACTTTATTCTGCATTATCTTAGTCATAATATTTCTTACTGGGCTAGTTGAGCTCACCCTTTTTCTTTCATTGTTCTCTTCAGGAAATGAGAACGTAGCCGGGACTAGTCGGGGAACAGAGTGATGGTCCTAGATGGTGCATTAGTAGTCCTCACTATTCTGTGAAATAGTGTAACAATAATTGTAATAAGGACTCCATTGAGTGTGGATATTGTCTAGATGACAATATTTGTATTAAAACTCACAACATATGTTTTTTCGTATTTTACACGACTGTTGTATAATAAGTTTGTATTTGAATTTTGTACCATGTATTTGGCGACTCAAGATGGGTGATGTATATTCTATTTTGGGGGCGTCACATTCGGCACTGCTTTTTATCTTGTTTTCTTGAAGATGCTTTGCATCTCGAAAATAAAAGCAATCAAGCCGAACACATAAAATGGAAGTATCAAAGGCCTCAATTACTATTAAGCACAAGGGTTTAAAAACCTGTTTTACAAAATCTCATTGCTATATCTTGTTAAAACTGAACTTTTATACAAAATTCAAACCCTTTGTATATAGGTGCAAATGAGGCATAACACTACTTTCAGATAATTGCACATTGATCTACACACACACACACATATTCAGATAACAGTTAAAATTGAAAAGTGGCGGTTACCATGGTAACACGGATGTCGGGGGGATGCCTAACACCTTACCTCCGCATAATCAAGCTCCCAGACCTTAACGAATCTCGGTTTCACCGACCAGTTAATTAGTGTCACATCACTAGGTCAATGTGCAAAACTTTTCTCGGTTGATTTGGTGCAACCATTTAAAAATACCAATTGGCGACTCTTACAGTCCAATCGTCGACATATACATGTCGAACCTTTTTATAACTTATTTTTTCAAGCAAATCTCTCCTAACACGAGAACACCAAAAGACAAGAACAGAAAAGGGACAAATAAAAATCCCGACGTCGACAATTACAATGTTGGAACAGCAACATGGAGAGTCTATGTATGAAACTTGGAAACGATATAAAGAGTTATTGAGGAAGTGTCCACATCTCGGATTGCCCAAATGGTTGCAGATGAACACCTTCTATAATGGGTTGAACAGTAATCTTCGAACTAGCATAGATGCAGAGTCGGGAGGAGCATTTATGGCTAAGAGATTTGAGGAGGCTTATGATCTGATTGAGACAATGGTAGCTAATAACTACCAGTGACCAACTGTGAGGATGACTCAACCTAAGGTAGCTGGAGTGTTAGAAGTAGATGGAGTTACAGCCTTAACATCTCAGATTTCAGCGTTATCAAAGAAAATGGATACCCTCACGGGAGTATAAATTCAGCGGGTAGCTTATGTGTGTGAATTATGTGTGGGGGAACATCTAACGGATCAATGTGCTATAAATCCAACAGACAATTCAGTTTGTAGGTAGCTATAATCGACCTCCTAATCCATATCAGAATACCTATAATCCGGGGGCAAGGAACCACCCAAACTTTTCGTGTAGCGACAATCAGAACCAACAGCAAGCTTCACAACCATCATATCCCCCAAATTTTAAAATCAGCATCAACAGTCAACTCTACAACATGAGAAGAAGTCAGATTTGGAGAAGCTACTTTTGAAGTATATATCGTGTAATGAAGCGGTAATGAAAACGCAAGCGACGACAATTAAAATATGAAAAATCTAATGGGATAACTTGCGAAAGCTTGAACAATAGACCTCAAGGGTCTTTATCGAGTGACACTGAGAAGAATCCCAGGGGAAATCACAAGCAGTGTCAAGCTATCACATTACGGAGTGGAAAACATCTAGAGGGGCAAAGTGCATAAAATTTGTCAAGGAAATATGTGAAGAAAAGTGAAGAAAAAATGGTTGAAGAGAAGAAGGGTGAAAAAAGACACATAGCTAAGGAATAGGTAGATGATGTACCAGTTGTCTATCCTCCACCACCGTTTCAGCAAAGGGTTCAAAAACAAAAGCTAAACAAACAGTTCTCTAACTTCTTAGAAATCTTCAAAAAGCTACAGATAAATATTCCGTTTGCAGAAACCCTAGAACATATACCAAGTTATGCGATGTTTATGAAGGGTATTTTTTCAAGGAAGAAGAAATTGAAAGATTATGAGGCTGTTGCATTGACGGATGAGTGTAGTGCGGTATTGCAAAGGAAATTGCCTCTAAAGTTGAAGGATCCCGGTAGTTTCACCATTCCTTGCACGATTGGAAACATGTCCTTCAACAAAAGTTTATGTGATTTGGGTGCGAGTGTGAAATCTTATGCCATTATCAGCCTACACTCAGTTGGGTTTGTGATAAGTGGATTTAATATACACGAATCAATATTCATTTGCAAGTTTATATTTGTAGTTATCTTCTTGTTTTGTGTTTGTGTTCACTCGTTTCATGTCATTTTATGTGTAGGGTGGTTATGGATGCGAGTGGTGAAGAAAGACGGAGTTTTGGAGCGAGAGTGGAAAAACACAAGAAGTCAAAAAATTTATTTAGCAGTAGCCTAGCCCGCCGGGGCGGGCCTGATTAAGCTTGCACCCCCTGCCGTGTGATGCTACTTGGATTATGGAGACTGCTGGCTTATGGAGACTGCTGCTACTTGGATTGTTGATGTTTTGTGAGGCTCCTGCACTCTAAATAGGCAGACTTCGGCCACAACATAGGGAGAGCTGAATATTGCGTGAAAAAACACAATTCACACAACACAAGAAGGAATTAACAAAGATTAATTTCAGTTTTTTTAAGCAAGCGTTGGAGGAGTATTTCAAGGAGATTTTCAAGATGATTGCGATTCTAGGCGACGGGAAGGGTGTTATTCAATATTCTTCGTCTTAGACTATTACTTGTGATTGAAATAATGATTTCCATGATTTATTCAGTGTTTTTTTCATTTATTATGAACTAATTCACTATTTAGGCTTATGATGGATCTTTGAGTGAATCTATGATTTTGTAAACTTTAATTTCCAATTTAATAAGCTATTTCTAGTTTATCTATATTAATTTGAGCGTGAATCTATGAATTGCCTGATCAACAATTCTTTGTGGATTTGTTTGGAATCGAGAGATGATATTCAAATCTAGACCTAGTTGATATAACATGTGTTCATGAATTTTGTGAATAGCTTAATCTTAATGAATGTTAAGGTAGAGATATGCTTGACATCACATGTAATCGGATAGAGAACTTGTTCTTAAAAATTCTTTAATTGTAATTCACATAGAGATATAGTGAGTTAGTTGATTAAGGTGTTTAACAGATTTCTATCTTAATTGTGGATTGATGTTAATACGGTATTAGTGCATCGAGAGGTGGTTAATATTACGTTCTTAGTCTTGATTAATAAATTGAGATAGTGAATTGAATTGGAATAAATGTGTTAAAATCAGAGTGAAACTGATGGTGAAATCATAAGTCTAATTCTCCATTAATTGTTTGAAATTTCATATTTTTGATATTGGTGATTGGTTTGTGGTATTTTATTTGTTTTTAATTTAGCTTCTATAAATTTTAATCATTGAATTGGATAGTTTAATAAAATTAGGATTAATAGGAAATTGATAATTGTGAAGTTAAGTTTCTTACTAAATTGTCTCTGTGGGAACGATACTCTATTCATCACTTTATTACTTGTTGACCACGTATACTTGCGTGTTGTGCGTATATTGATTTTACCCAACAAGTTTTTGGCACCGCTACCGTGGAATCATTTAGTATAAATCTTAATAGTTTTACAATATCAGTTTAATTAATCCAGTTTTAGTTAGACATTTTTATTTTTGTTTTGTTTCTTCTATTTCAGGTGTAGAAGCAGTTTATGCAAACTCGATTCAAAAATCTAGATTTGCTGCTTTTTGACGACGACATTTATAAAAGGTTTCAGAGGTTGAGCAAGTGGATAAAGGAAACGAGATAAGAATTTGAAACACCTGAGGAAGAAGAGGAAATGGCAGCCGAAGATCGGAAAGCATTAAGGGACTACGCCACACCCAAGGTGACTGAACTGCAATCAAGCATTACTAGGCCCGCAATAGCAGTGAATATATTTGAAATTAAGCCAGGGATGATACAAATGATTCAGAATTTAGTTCAGTTTGGCGGATTGGCAAATGACGATCCGAACGAGTATCTAGTCAGTTTTTTGGAATTGTACGACGCCTATAGGTTCAATAGGGGTGTCGGATGAAGCTGTAAAACTTCGATTGTTCCCATTCTCTTTACGGGACAAGGCGAAGAGCTGGTTACATTCTTTACCATCCGGTTCGATAACTATATGGGAGGATTTAGCTTAGAAATTCCTTGCAAAATTCTTTACACCGGTGAAAACTGCAAAGATGAGAAATGATATAACGATGTTTGAACAACAACATGGGGAGTCTTTATATGAGGCTTGGGAGAGATATAAAGAATTTCTCAGAAAATGCCCACATCATGGATTGCCCAAGTGGCTGCAGATGAACACTTTTTATAACGGGTTACATGGGAATCTCAGGACAAGTATTGATGCAGCGTCGGGAGGAGCATTCATGCCTAAGAGTTACGAAGAAGCATACGAGTTGATTGAAACCACTGGCGGCTAATAACTACCAGTGGCCTACAACAAGAATGATATAAGCGAAGGCAGCTGGGGTGTTAGAAGTAGATAGTATGACAGCGATGCAAGCATATATATCTGCACTGTCAAAGATGTTAGAGTCGGTAACAGCAGCACAAGCACAAAAAATACAGCAAGTGGCAATAATATGCGAGTTGCGCGTGGGATAGCACCCAATGGAGCAATGTGCGATTAATCCAGCAGCTGTGTAGTTCATCGGCAACTACAACAGAATTCCACAAAACACATTTCAGAACACGTATAATCAAGGAAATAGGAATCATCTGAATTTCTCATGGAGAAACAACCAGCAAAATCAAGCTTCACGACAATCATATCCACCAGGATTTCAGAACCAGCAACAACCAGCTCAATATCAAGAAAGGAAATCCGATCTGGAGGAAGTGTTGTCAAAATACATGACTAGCAACGATTTGGCTATGAAAAATCAAGCTATGGCTATCAAAAATATAGAGAATCAGATAGGTCAAATTGCATTGGCATTGAATAATAGACCACAAGGAACATTACCTAGAGACACTGAGAGAAATCTGAAGGGTAGTCATGAGCAATGTCAAGCAGTTATGTTGAGAAGTGGAAAACATCTCAGCGGTAATAATGCAGAAAATTCAGCGACACCAGGGGAAAAAGTTGATGACAGTAACGTGGTGGAAGGTAACAAAGGCAGGAAACACAGTTAAACAATAAGCCAATTGTTTATCCTCCACCACCGTTTCAGCAGAGGGTCCAAAAATAGAAATCAGATAAGCAGTTCGCCAGGTTTTTAGACGTGTTCAAGAAACTCCATATTAACATCCCATTCGCAGAGGCCATAAAACAAATGTCGAGCTACGCAAAATTTATGAAAGGGATTCTATCAAGGAAGAAGAAATGGGAAGATTTTGAGACTGTGGCACTAACAGAGGAGTGTAGCTGCAGTATTACAGTAGAAATTACCACCAAAACTCAAGGACCCGGGGAGCTTCACTATCCCATTCACTAATCGGGAATATGCATTTCAGCAAGTGTTTATGTGATTTAGGGGCAAGTGTAAACCTGATGCCATTGTCAGTATACTTAGAATTGGGTTTACCTGCACCACGGCCGACGAACATTTCATTACAATTGGCAGATAAGTCAGTCACATATCCGAGAGGAATAGTAGAGGACATTTTAGTGAAGATGGATAAGTTTATATTCCCTGCGGACTTTATCATTTGGATTTCGAGGAGGATAAGAACATACTGATTATCCTAAGGAGACCTTTCTTGGCTACGGGAAGGACACTCATAGACGTGCAAAAAGCAGAACTTACTATGAGAGTCCAAGATCAAGAAATCAAATTTAATGAGTTCAAGGCCATGAAATTACCTACGGATGAGGAAGAATGTTTTCGGATGGATTTAATTGAGCAAATCATTAGTGAAGATATGAGCAAGAGTTTGGTCAACGATCCATTAGAAACAACCTTACTAGGGGGTGAGGAAAAGGACGACCCAAAATTTGTAGACTTCTTACAGATGCTACACTCATTGCCATGAGTTAGCAGATTCAAAGCATCGTTTGAACCTTTTCACACGGAGGAAAAAGCTGTTAAAAATTGAAACCGTCATTGGAGGAGCCACCAACATTGGAGCTTAAGCCACTTCATAAACATCTCAGGTATGCGTACTTAGGCAATTCAAATTCTTTACCTGTAATTATTTCTGCTGCACTTAACGAATTGCAGGAAGAAAAGTTGCTGAGGGTGAAGAAAGACGGAGTTTTGGAGCGAGAGTAGAAAAACAGCAGGAAGTCAAAAAATTTATTTAGCAGTAGCCTAGCCCGCCGGGGCGGGCCTGATTAAGCTTGCACCCCCTGCCGAGGTGGGGGTCTCTAATCCTGAAGTGTCATGCTGGCTTGTGGAGACTGATGCTACTTGGATTGTTGACGTTTTGTGAGGCGCCTGGACTCTAAATAGGCAGACTTTGACCACAACATAGGGAGACCTGAATATTGCGTGAAAAAACACAATTCACACAACACAAGAAGGAATTAACAAAGATTAATTTCAGTTTTTCTAAGCAAGCGTTGGAGGAGTATTTCAAGGAGATTTTCAAGACTATTGCAATTCTAGGCGACGAGAAGGGTGTTATTCAATATTCTTCGTCTTAGACTATTACTTGTGATTGAAAGAATGATTTCCATGATTTATTCAGTGTTTATTTCGTTTATTATGAACTAATTCACTATTTAGGCTTATGATGGATCTTTGAGTGAATCTATGATTTTGTAAACTTTGATTTCCAATTTAATAAGCTATTTCCAGTTTATCTATATTAATTTGAGCGTGAATCTATGAATTGCCTGATCAACAATTCTTTATGGATTTGTTTGGAATCGAGAGATGATATTCAAATCTAGACCTAGTTGATATAGCATGTGTTCATGAATTTTGTGAATAGCTTAATCTTGATGAATGTTAAGGTAGAGATATGCTTGACATCGCATGTAATCGGATAGAGAACTTGTTCTTAAACCTTTTTTAATTATAATTCACATAGAGATATAGTGAGTTAGTTAATTGAGGTGTTTAACGAATTTCTATCTTAATTATGGATTGACGTTAATACGGTATTAGTGCATCGAGAGGTGGTTAATATTACGTTCGTGTTCTTGATTAATAAACTGAGATAGTGAATTGAATTGGAATAAATGTGTTAAAATTAGAGTGAAACTCAAGGAGAAATCATAAGTCTAATTCTCCATTAATTGTTTAAAATTTTAGTTTTTTAATATCGGTGATTGGTTTGTGGTATTTTATTTGTTTTTAATTTAGGTTCTATAATTTTTAATCATTGAATTGGATAGTTTAATAAAATTAGGATTAATAGGAAATTGATAATTGTGAAGTTAAGTTTTTTACTAAATTGTCTCTGTGGGAACGATACTTTATTCATCATTTATTACTTGTTGACCACGTATACTTGCATGTTGTGCGTATATAGATTTTACCCAACAGTTTGCCAGTACCGAAACCCAAGAACATATCCAATTATCTTAAGGAGGCCATTCTTGGCAACTGGGAGAAGTCTCGTTGATGTGTAAAAAAGAGAGTTAACTATGAGAGTCCAAGACCAAGAAGTTACATTCCATGTTTTCAAAGCTATGAGATTCCCTACGAATGATGAATAATGTTTCAGCATGGATGTGATCGAAAAAATGGTTAGTGAAGACTTGATTCGAGGTATGGACAAGGACCTGTTGAAAAACACACTACTGGGAGATGTTAACTTGGATGACCTTGAACTTATTGATTATTTGCATATGTTGGATGCGTTACCTAGAGTGAGTAGATTCAAGATTCCATTTGAGTCATTATATACTGAAGAAAAAACATCGGCACAGATGAAACCCTCAATTGAGGAACCACCCACACTTGAATTAAAGCATCTTTCTAAACACCTTAGGTATGCATTTTTGGGTAATTCATCTACTTACCTGTTATTATTGCATCTGCGATTAACGAATTGCAGGAAAGTAAGCTGATGAGAGTTCTTTGAGAGTACAAATCTGCTATAGGATAGACTATTGCTGATATTAATAGAATAACCCATCATTCTGTATGCACAAGATACTCCTGGAAGATGAGGTAAAAATGACAGTGGAACAGCAATAGAGGCTCAACCCGATCATGAAAGAGGTAGTGAAGAGAGAAATTTAAAGTGGTTGGATGTTGGGATAATATACCCTATCTCAGATAGCTCATGGGTGAGCCCAGTGTAGTGTGTCCCAAAGAAAGGTGGGATGACAGTCGTGGCCAATGAAGATAATGAGCTGATACCAACTCAGACAATGACCGGTTGGAGGGTATGCATGGATTACAGGAAACTCAACAAGGCAACCCGAAAGGATCACTTCCCCTTACCCTTTATTGATCAGATGTTGGATAGATATATTAACTAGACATGAGTAATACTGCTTGTTGGATGGGTATTCAGGGTATAATCAATTGTCATTGCCCTGGAAGACCAAGAGAAGACGACGTTCACATGCCCATATGAAACCTTTTCCTTCAGGAGGATGTCATTTGGATTGTGTAACGTACCAGCGACTTTTCAGAGATGTATGATGGAAATATTCTCGGATATGGTGGAACACATTATAGATGTTTTAATGGACGACTCTTCAGTGTATAGGAGTACATACGACAGTTGTCTAAAGAATATGGTTGTGGTACTAAAACACTGTGTGGAAACCAATCTGGTGTTAAAATGGGAAAAATGCCATTTCATGATCGAATAAGGAATCATCATTGGGCACAAAGTCTCTACAAAAGGGTTAAAAGTAGATCGTGCAAAATTAGACAAATGAGAATCTTCCACCACCAATATCAGTTAAAGGGATTCACAGTTTTCTCGGTCATGCTGGATTCTACCGTCGGTTCATAAAAGACTTCTTGAAAATTGTAAAAATATTATGCAGTCTATTGGAAAAAGATGCAATTTTTAGATATGACAAAGAGTGTTTGACAACTTTTGAACAATTAAAGAAGAAGTTGATAACAACACCTATCACTACAAAAAATAGACTATTTGGCAACAAATTTTGTCTTTCGTTGCAGTTTATGAAAGGCTTTCATTTTTCGCAACGAAATTCATAAGTCGTTGCAAAAATTCAGTTGCCAAATCAGTTGGCTGGAAAAAAAAACCCCATCGCCTATTTACTTTTTTGTTGCCGATGAGATTTCTCCTCATCGTCGGCAACGAAAACTTTTTTATTGATATATTTCGTTGCCTAATATAGGCCACATTCATTGGAAACACTTTTTTGTTGTTGCACATTTAATACATTTTTTTTGCAACGACTAGTAAATTGTTACCCAAAATTAAGACAAACTCAATAAGCATGCCTCTTTTTCCCCCCAAAACGCATAATTTTTTATTTCAATTTTTTTATTTATTTGGCCCAGTTTTATACAGTGAAATGTTTTCACTCCGTCCGTCTCAAAATAAATGCCCATTTTTATTTTTTTTAAAGTTATAATTTTTGAAATTAAAATTGAGCACAGTGTAGATATATTTTCTAATTTACAAAAATTAAAGTTTGTAGTTAATTGGGTGTAGTTTATAATGATCATATTCGCACACTTATAATTTTGAAAAAAATATAATTAATTTCTAGAATAATTTATTTGAATTTTTCTTGTAACTCGTTATTTTACATATATACTTTTTGACAAGGGATGAGCAAGGAATCAAAATTGCTTCCAAAATTGCACCAAAAATCCACCAAACTGCACCGATTAAGTCGCGACAATGGTTCCAACATAGACCAATTAAGTTGCACCAATTATGTGTAAGTTCTTTTTTAACTCCCTTTTTTCAAATTCTCTTTTTTCTTGACTTGGAAATTTTTTTATAATCAAATATTAATTTCTCTTTATATCTTGAATTAGAGGGTGTTTGGCAATAACTTATAAGTTGGTCAAACTAAGTTATAAGTCATTTGTTATTATTTAGTGTTTGATAATAACTTAAATTTTAACTTTTTTTACTTATAAGTCATTATTAAATTTTTTTCATGCTTCATATGCTATATTTTTTATATATTAGATAAATTTTACTCCCATATATATATATATATATATATATATATATTCTTTTTAAAAAATTTTGTTAAACTAAATCAAATACTAAACAAATCTCAACATTAAACTAAATATATATAAACTAACTATGAATATTTTTATATATAATATATATATGTAAACAAATATTCATATAAATATTTATAAAAAATATTCATATCTAAATTTTATAAATTTTAGATGAAATATTTAAAAATTGATAAATAAATATTTGTTTATAAATTTTAAAGATAAATTTATATGAATATTTAGAGATAAATTTATAAATATTTATATGAATATTTGTTTATATATATATATATTAAATTATTTATTTTTACGTTATATAAATATTCATTGTTACTTTATATATATTTAGTTTAATGTGGAGATTTAAGATGGGTATATATATATATATATATATATATAGATGATAATAGAATTTATCTAATACACAAAAAATATAACATAAGAAGCAAAAATATCACAGCTAGGTTTTGAACATAAGACCTATGGGTTATTGGGCCATTAAGCTACCACTGAGTCATTCTAATTTTTTAGCTAACTAAACTTTTTGCATAACTTGTAGCGTTAGACAGTGTAACACATGAGCAAATGAGGGGCAAATGAGTAATTTCTTGTAAGACCCCGAATTTTATGAAATGAAAGTATTCAATTTTTTTATAATTATTATTCTATTTAGTAAATGGTTAAATTGATAAAAGGTTAAAGTTAAGGGTGGTATGTGAAAATTTTTCAAAGTAAGCAAGTTGTCATAAAATAATCGATGATAAAAGTACAGTAATACGCGTGGTTGCATAGTAGCATACGGTATTGTACTGTATTTTTAATTATTGATGATTAAGTGAGGAGTCACTCAGTTTATTCAATTATTGTCACAGTATTGTTGCATAGTATCTCACGTTATTGATTCAATTACTGTCATAATATTTTATATTATTAAATCAATAATTGAGACGACAAAGTTATTCATATTATTATTTGCATTATTGACCATGTCTAGAAAGTTCTGTCGAGGAAAGGGGTTTGGTCATCTAATTACACATCAATAGGGAAAAATCCTTATCAAAAAGCTCACTCTCTCCTAGGAATGATCTGGTTGTTAATATTTTGAGTTATAATATTAATGATGAAAGTTATTAAAAATCGAATTTGAGTTCGGAGTTGAATTTGGAGACGCAAACGAGATATTTGAGTCCGGGACGATGAAATTAGTAAAAATAGACTATAAACACAAAATTTTCAGTGTTGACTTTTTGGTCAAAAAGTTAATAGTTGACTTTTTCAAAAAAGTCAAACTTCAAAAAATTCAAAGATAAAATTGTTGATAAAAATATTTCTATTATGTTAGGATTATTAGTGTTAATGGAAATTGACATTTATTTCGATAATAGTTGATTTCTGGATGTTAAATTAACCAAACGGGTAATTAATCGGATAAATGAGCAATTAATTGCTATTAGTTTACATGCAAATAACTATTTGTTCACATGTATGAAACTATTGGTTCACATGCATGTACTATTAGGGGAGGTTGTGAAAAATTGATAATACTTGAAGGACTAAATTAAAATTGGAGGCAAAGATGAAGGTACTAAATTGTAATAATTTGAGCCCCTAAACGTGTAATTATCGAAACTATATTTTCCTATAATTAGAAGCTCATTTCTTCTTTCATTCTCACCAATTTACTAAGACTCACAAGAGCAACTATAGAGAGAAAAAAGAATAGTATTATGTTGTTTCACTATTGCAGTATCCAGTCTTTTACTAAGGTAATGAGTGTTATTTCTACTCATACAGTACTATTCATTCATACGGTACTATTCACACGGGGTACTATTCATGGGATACTATTCACGAAGTACTATTTACGGGGTATTATTCACGACAAAAAATGATTTATTTTCTGGCCAAATTATTTTTGATACATGGATATTATTCTTGAATTTTACTCCACAAAGCAGTTATTATGTTGACAATTTGGACATTTTTAAACTCTGGATAAATTTAAAGTCTTTAATATTTATCCTTAATTTTGTTTGATTGATGCTTATATCATTGTTATCATCCTCATGCTTATATTGTAACGAAAGTCATCTTTGGCCCGTAGTGCATAGATGGACTATTGATTATTAGTTTTACAGTTGTATATCTTTAGTTACGTGTAAAGATGGACTGTTGATTATTGGTTTTACAGTTGTATATATTTGGCTTACGTGCAAAGAAGAACTTTTTCTTGATAGCTTTGGTCCGTAGTGCAAAGATGGACTTTGATACCAACTGTAACGATCCCAAAATTCATACATGTATAAATCCCATGTGATAAGCAATTTACAAAAGATAATCATAGAAACTCAAAACATAGTATTAGAAATAAAATATACCTTCAACCCTAGTTGTATGCTAGCAAGAGATGGTGACTCTCTCCCAAAACCACTATGATTCCTCCTTCTCTAAAATCTCTATGTTTCTTCTTCTCTCCAAACCCTCTCTGTACTTGACTTAAAAAAAAAGCTTAGAAATAAATTGAAGACTCCCCATGTTCATCAGTTTGTGAGGGCTATTTGATGATCAAATTCGTGAGAATTAGGTTGTTGTAAAAGATTTCAAATAACATTGTTTATGTTATAGAATATGGCTTAGAAAGTACAAAATTTCATGGTTAATACTTATTGTAATCTGCAAATTGGTGATGGATTGTGTTAGTATGTGAAGAAACGAAAACGGCGTAGTTGGAATCGTGTCAATTGATGGAGAAACGAATTCGCTAAAAGTGTAAAAATGAAAAAATTAAGGTTTTAATTCTTCAAATATTTGTATATGTAATGTTTATGTATTTGGAATAGTGTATAACATGTTTATTAATGTTATTGCATAAGTTTAGATGTTAAGTTTCATGAATTTCTGTAGGAATTGGGTTGGTTTTGGGAGTCAGGCCTGAAGCAGAGCTGCTGCAGTTTCTGTTTGTGTCCAGCGCAGCTGCGCCGGTTACCCCGGTACCACAGCCAGAAACGGCGCAGCTGCACCGGTTGCCCCAGTACCACAGCCAGAAACGGCGCAGCTGCGCCGTTGGTCTTCTGCGAGTCTGTACCAGCGCAGTTGCGCCGATGCCAAGGCTTGGGGCAGCGCAGCTGTGCCGTGCCCTGAGCCTAAACAGAGAAGTCTATTTATTTGAGGATTGTCAAGCAAGGGTCTAATCTAGTTAAGCATGCAAGATAATGATGTAGAGACATAAGTGAAGAACTTAACCACATGTTAAGTACCAATTAAAAGAAATAGCTTGAAAGTATAAAATAAAATTTAAATAATGATAGGACGGTTAAGTTAATTAATTTAACTAACCTAATATACATCTAAAAGGATGTAGATGCAAGATTGTAAGAATTTGACTAAATGTTATGTAACCATTTGAATGAAGTAATTTAAAAGCATGAGATGGAAGTTGATTTAATTAACTTTAATGAAGATAATGCATTAATATAATGTAATATCAAGCTATGACGATTTAACCGAATGATAAGTGTCAACTAAAAGAGAAGTATAAAGAAATATGAAATGAATGTTAACTAAAATAATGTTAACAAAAATTTTACATCTAGGCGATATAACGACAAGGTTAAAGACTTAACTAAATGTCAAGTGTCAATTAAAGTGGAATGTAATGAGAAGGAAAAGAAATTTTAATGTAATTAAATTGATTGAACAAAGAGATGTCGTAACAAGACTTAAACATTAGATTGAACATCGAATGACGATTAGAAGGAAATGTTTTGAAATAAAAGGATAAGATGAAGAGTCAATGAAATGATTAATTATTTTAAATCTTTATTGCAAATAACATGATGTGTTATATTTATGTTGAAAGCATGAAACGTGAAAGTCAACTTATGACTATGTTGAATGAGTAAAGCATGCTGATTGAGTAAGGAACTCAATCTTTATATTTGTTATATGAACTGTAGCATGTATGTTATGATATTCCAATGTTTAATAGATATATGTTGAGCATGTTATTATATGCTACGTGATGCATGAAAACTGTTAGATTTTACTGGGCTGTCGAGCTCAACCTTGCAAATAACCATTTTTGTAGGTTAAGGTTTCGAGGTAAAGTTATGTGTTACTTGAAAGACATGAATCAGATGTGATACTTGAAGATTTATACACTTCGGTTGTGTTAGTATTATTTGAGCCATGTTTAAGGTTCCGAATGATGTATTGATGTTGAATTGTAATATCGTTTCGCGATGTAAACTATTGCAGTATTTATTTAATTCTGAGATATTTAGATGTAAAAGTTGAAGGTTTTGGGAACGAGGATAGTTTGTAATAGAAAATTTTAATTATTTCGCAAATTTCAATGGTTGTATCATCATTTAATGATGTAAAAGTAGAGGTTGAATGTATTATTAACGACTGAAATTGAGAATTAAATTGTATGAATTTTGGGGTCGTTACATTGGTCCTCACTATTCTGTAAAATAGTGTGATAATAAATGTAATAAGGACTCCATTTGAGTTTGGATATTGTCTATGAGACAATATTCGTGTTAAAACTCTCAGCTACACTTTTGTTGTATTGTATAAATTAAGTTTGTATTTAAATTTTGTACAATGTATTTGGCGACTCAGAATGGGTTGTGTATACCTATTTTGGGAGCGTCACATTTCTCATGTCGCTACAGCCTATAATGGCAGGGGAAATCCATTTCAATCCATGTCATCCAATGTTGCGATCAACAGTATAGATTATGGTTGTTGAAATAGTACCCGTGACAACCAATTGTCAAGAATGGGGGCCCATATATATATATATACATATATAGTCGTGTATATTCTATTTGTGCACATTCATTCAAAACTGCGTTGTTTTGTCATATTTTTTTTGAACATACAGGAGTAGGCTGGAGTCACACAACAACAAATATTGAGGAGATGTGAGTCTCTGACGGCTTTCTTGGTGGAAACATCGACGATGGAGAGGGGTGGTTTAGAGGCGGCGACAAGGATGGCGGAGAGATAATGGGATTTATGGGTGAGTTTGAAAATTGATGACCAAAGTATCATGTTATGTGTATAAAATTATGTAATATATGTATGTTTTGGAATTAAATTAATTAGAGTCCTTCTACATGGACATGTTTGTTGGAAATTTTCAAAAAAAATTTTGTTTTTGACTTTTAAAAAATGTATAGTATTTATTCCAACTAGAGTTTTTACAAACTATAGTATTTTAGGTGTAATTTGGATACATATACAAAAACAGTTAACAAACAACTTTTTTTTTCAGTTATTTTTAAAACGGTCTCAAAAATATCTTTTTTAAATAATTTAAAAGTTTAAAATGGAAAATATTGTCATTTAGTTATTTTTAACGAGTCAGTTAACAAACAACTTTTTTTTATTCAATGTTCAGTTTTAAATAGTTCATTTAGCTATTCAGAACTATTTCATTCAAATTTATCAAACATCCCTTAACCTAGTTGGGAATGACTTATAAGTTGATCAAACTAACTTATAAGTCATTTGTTACTATTCACTTGTTTGGAAATGACTTATTTGTCTATTTATAAGTTGAGTTTTGAGTTTTAGTTTGACCAAATGAAATGTCTATTTTGTCTCTTTTATATTTTGCATCTTTTTTATTAATCTCCTTTTTAGTAATCGTTGCATTTAGTTTAACGTATAAGTCATTATAAACTTAATACTTTCATAATTTATTTTAACTTAATTTAAATTTATAAGTTAAATTGATGTCGAGCCACAACTTAAAATAACTTATAAACCAAATTATATTTAGGTAGTACAAATTTGGGAATTAGTTCGTCTTTTTCAGTACTGGTACCACTTCTTTCAACCAAAGCTAGGTTTTGGCCAAAATTTGTAGAGAGCAAAACCCCCCCAAAAATCTCCACTCCCAATCCACTCCGTCTTCTTCAAATTCAAGTCAGGGTTTCAAGTTCCTTCCAAAAATGGCTCGTAATGAAGAAAAAGCTCAATCTATGCTTAACAGATTCATCACCATGAAAAACGAAGAGAAAAAGAAACCCAAAGAGCGCCGTCCGTTCCTATCGTCCAAATGCCGAGACCTCGGTGAGGCCGACAAGTGGCACCAGCAAATTATGCGCGAGATTGGCCGAAAAGTTATAAAAATCCAAAACGAGGGTTTAGGCGAACATCGCCTCCGAGATTGATGCCCAACCTAGGTTGTAATGCCCCGAAATTCGGTCTATCTTCACACCTGGATTTTGTACGTCACAGTTCCATTTTCTTCCAAACAAACATCATTATATAGTTAAATATAACAACATACATTCTCAAATCTCAGGTTCTAATACCTTATAACCTCATTCATTACAAATAATGATAATTACATTATTTTTTACATCTTACAAGAGTTACTTTTATCCGCCACTAAGGATACATAACAGTTCATTAAACTAATCTATAGTTTAATTAAACTATTCTACATTACAAGTCTTCGCTTGATCTTTACGCTCATTCATCTACTAAATGACATTTCTTCTGGATACCGATCAGCTTGATCTTTACGGGATCCTTAAGTTCTTCTACTCGTACGCTGAAAATGTTTTCCATTTAAAGCAAGTGTGAGCATTCAATTGCTCAACAAGTCATAGCAGTTGAATAAACAACTTCAAGAATTTAAACATTCTTTTAAAACTTCAAAAACCGAACAAAGGTTATGAAGCAGCTTGAATAATAGGAATAAACTCTGATTCCTATCATTTTAAAACATTAGTCACATTCACTTTGAAATACTTTCATTCTTCTACCTTTTTTATATACATCATGTACGGCTAGAATTATTATCACAGACTTAACAATAACGATTCATGTATAAACAGAACATTATCATATTGAATCAGTTCAATCACCGAATAGTTCATCTAATTGAAATAATGAAGTGTTAAAATTATGGCACAAGGCCTCATACATTCTACCACCTTGTACAAATATCATACATTCGCACATAGACAAAACTTCTCATGTTCATCATCTGAGAAAATTTAAGAAACTAGCATTCATTTAAAATATGAATGAAGTTAGAAACTTGCCTTACGCACAGCTACAACTTAAAGTTTACGCTAAACTGCTAATTCCAATGCCTATATAACATATTAGAAAATAACACATACACCAATTAGTCATATACTTGACTTACGCATCAGTTTAAGCTTTTCTTTACTTCTTAGGGTTCGCATTCTTATAATCTAAGTTTATGCGACAACTTTCTTTACCGCTTTACGGCTTCATGACATACGGAGATGTCTTAACTTATATACGATCATCATCTTTGATAATTTATATTCTTATCTTCTTCTTACAGCTCTTCTAAGACTCAGCACACATCGTGTCCCTGCTAGTAGTCCATATGGTACTCTGAGTGGTTTCCCACAAACAACCAACAAACAAGTTCCCGTCTCATCTACACTGTCTTTCACAGTGAGTTAGATCAGTTGCCAGTTTCGTATATACCTCCGTTCTCTGAAGGAATTATTTAGCCCAGCTCCTATATGTCAACCATCAAAGATTACAATTGTACCACAACCTAAACTCATCTTAACTTATCCAAACCATTAAAACTATAACGTTCGTTAAGTTGATTTCTCATTTCTTATGGCTTTCTAGCAACTAAATGTCATACCTCAGGATTCATTCTTTATCTTCTAAGTTATACAATCTTTTGTATACTTAGAACGATCATTCAACATTAATTCTATACATTCATAGCGTTAATCATTTTATGTTACCTTATTCATATCTTACAACGTCCGGTTCATTCAACTCAGAACGCTATCCAAGTTATAATTATTAACTCGGCTTCTTAAAGTTATACGTCATTGTCTTTAATTCAGTTTCTTCACCTTCACAGCTTTAATCATTATTCTTCATTATCTTACGGTCAAACCATACACGGGGTGTAGGTTCTACCCGTTTAATAATCGCGTACACTTAACCTTACGTCGGTTAAAGTGTTTTACACTTACTTTCATTCTAACATTCTATATCCGACTCACATTCGGACTTTCATTATTCTTATTATCGTTAGTTTCGGCTTTCTTGATAATTTTATATCTTACTTACTACTTTCGTCAACTTCTAAGTCATACAACCACTGTATACTTAGAACGTTCGTCCAACGCAAATACGATTCACAAGGATCGTTTACGTATTCGGCGTTCACGTTGCTCGACTCTTAATCTCTCATTCAACCTTTACCCAATGTTTTAATTACTCTCATTCGTTATCTATCATATGAACCCCACGTTCATTCTTCTTTCTTAATGTTGAAGTTATACGGTTCGTTGTATGCTAAAACCGATCGTTCATCGCAACCAAGTTGCGTTTACACTCTTTGTCTTTTAATCCCATTCAATCTTTCCATTCAACCTTTATTAAAGGTTTAAATCACTTGATTAAGTGTTACATTAAGCGAACTATATGTTCATTATCTTTCCTTACACTTCCCCAAGGAGTTGAGAAATTAAAAACTCTTTACTGGGCCTTACCCTGCACCGGCATTGCGGCGCCGGTTCTTTCCTTTCATCTCGCGCTGCAGCGCAACTAAGCAGTAGTGGACTTCCCGGGTTGGTGCTGCAGCACCTCCTCCCAAGGCTTAACTGGCACTGCGGCGCTAGACATCAAACTTTGAAAAAAAAATTCTAAGTTTTGAACTGGTTTGAGATGCTTACTTCACAATCTCATAACTTCTTCATTATAACTCAGAACGAGGTCGTTCCAAAGCTATTCTCTTCCCTATCTTACGTACTTCACCTTCCCTTGGATAGAAATTAATTTTGAACCCGTTAATATGCCATTCAATTGGCTTAATCTTCTTAATTCGTTTGTTTTACGTTATTAACATTTTTCATCCATTCGTCCATAATTCGGTCATACAAATTCGGAACTTGTTCGTTATTGAGTCCACGACTCACATTTTTTATGTTTCCTTACATTCTTATGAAACCCTACACATTCGAGTTCATTTACATACTTTCTACTTCTCATTCGTCTTTTACAAAATTTTAGCCATAACTTCGTTATAGCTAAGTTTAATCCGTTCTTCATGAACGTTTCTACTTTTCCTAACCAAGAAATAAGCAACTAACTTATACACGATGATTTTAAACTTGTCCATCAACAATAAGTTATAATATGATGGTTTTAAATTTTTCCATCAACAACGTTCTTCGTGTTCTCCGCGTTCTTAATTTTTAATCCATACTTTGATTACGATTTCACTTTTTCTTGGAATTTGGTGTTATAAAACACCATTCCTTACTTATTTCACAAAATCATTCAAATTCATTACGAAACTCATACCTCCTTAAGAAATTTATAAACTAAACTTCTAGTTCTTATTTTTTAATTTTCTCATGATTTTAACCATATGAAATCATTGTTAATATCCTCTTCTCTTATTTTCATTAAGCTATATATATTGACCTAGAAAACTTAAAGAAAAATTAGATTAAACTAGGTTTTTGATTACCCTTCTTCTTTAATCTTCTCTCGTTGGACAAAGTTTGCACTCGGGCTAGCTTTTCCTCTCATCCGAACTCTCTCTCTCTCTCTCACAAGTGTTGGTGATTTTCAAAATCACTAACAAATGAGCTTTAGGCTCTCTTATATAGAAAACCAAGGCTAGGGGTATTTTAGTCATTTAGGAAAACCGCCTTACTATTCAAGAAGCTTCTCTTGGAAGCTTCGTGCTTCCGTCTTGCGGAATTCGTCCGACAGTTTGAAAAACAACGATTCTCAGAATCCAAATATTTTTGGATATTTCGTCTTTCCTCTACAGTTTAACTTTTACTGCATTCTTTCGAAACTCCGACAAATTGAAAAACACTTTTTGATGATAAGCGTTTTCCTTCAGGTTTTCCCCTAACGTAGGTTAAAAAAATGAAAACCACATAATAGTACTTTTCGTCATTTTTATTTCGTCCGATTACTGTACGTTTGTCGAGGAAACTTTTCATCGGCTTACTTAACTTTTCACGATATATTATCATCAAATCTTTCGACAGAATTTTATTTTCACATATCGAACTCTCGAAAAGGCTTAGGTTATTTAAACCCTAATCCTTAGGGTTTCGTCAGGTGAATAGTGCATATTTCGTCGTTTTCCTCCAAAATACTTCTGTTCCTGGAAAATTTTTATTTTCATCTTGAAAATTCTTACTCATTCAGTCTAGCTCGTAGCCAGAATCCTCCCATTTTTTAATCATCCTAGGTTCTAGAACGATTAATAAACATATAACATAGAATAATATTAATAAAAATTCATTTTATTATCTTTTATCGCTCTTTATTTACAGTAATGCGAGCGATGCCTTAAACAAGCTGCGGTTTCTTAATGTTACCAACAATGAGCTTATAAAAGATGCAGTTGATCTCGCTATCTGCATCCAAATCGATAAAGATAACGGGATAATTACAATCATGTAAGCTATGTGTTAACGCCAAGTTTCGTCTGCACGTCCAATCACAGAATCCACGCGCTGAAACCTCCACAATAACAGATCACACAAGAAGCTTGACGGCTTGTGCCGCCGGGGGATAGCTCCGGTGTGAGAATAAGTACATGTCGTTCACAAGGTTTAACAATGGAGGTTTAAGTGTTTAGTGCTCAAAGATGTATTAACTCTTAATTGTAACCCTAACCAGGTATTTATAGTACCCCCATCACCTTAGAATCCTTCTCCGAGTCAGATTATGACTCCTAAATATGGTAGTTACCTATACTTGGGTCCAGCACATTCTCCTTAAAATGTGTAAGTAGAATTCAATCCAAACACTACCTTTGGAGTTACCTTATTCAAATATGGTTAGAACTCCAGGCTCCGTGCGCAGGATAACCCACTACACAGGCCCAACCTATGAGACCCCATATTTTATGAATAAATATTTAATTTTCTCGAAATAATTTTTTATTTTTTTATATTATGAAGTGGATTTGATATAATGTTATAGTTGTGGGTAATATTTACAAATTTTGCAAAGTACGCAAATTGTTATATAATATTCGATTGGACGGGGAATATTCATTTTTACAAGAAATATTCGTACAACGGCACAATCATTGGTGGACCCCCACAACGGAATTATTGTCGGATTATCATTTGCATAATACATTATATTATTAAATCAATAATTGAGACGACAAAGTTATTCATATTATTATTTGCAATATTGACAATGTCTAGAAGTTCTGTCAAGAAGAGGTTTGGTCACCTAATTGCGCGCTAATAAGGAGAAATCCTTATCAGAAAGCCCCCTCTTTCCTGGAAACGACCTGGTTGCTAAATATTGTGAGTTATAATATTAATGATGAATAAGTTGTGTTGATTAAAAATGAATTTTGATAGTTCCATTGTGTTAGGATTATTAGTGTTAGTGGAAATCGACATCTATTCTGATGATAATTGATGTCTAGGGGTTATATTGATAAATCGGGTAATTTATCGGATAAATGAGAAATTAATTGCTACTAATTCACATGCTTATATAACTATTTATTCACATGTGTGTACTATTGAATCACATTATGTACTATTAGGGGAGTTGGTGCAAGATTGATAATACTTGCATGACTAAGTTAAAAATGGAGGTATAGATGGAGGTACTATACTGTAATTCGTATTTTTCACATGATTGAACTATTGATTCACATTATTTACTATTAGGGGTGGTGGTGCAAAGTTTGATAATACTTGCAGGACTAAATTAAAAATAAAAGAAAAGTTGAAGGTATTGTACTATAATTTTTTGAGCCCCAAAACGTGCAATTATCGAAACTATATTTTCCTATAAATAGAAGCTCATTCTTCCTTCATTTCTCACCAATTCACAAAAGCTTTAGAGCGATTATTATAGAGAGAAAGAAGAAGAGAAGTCTGCTACCTCACTATTCCAGTATCCAGTTTTCCAAGGTAGGGTGTGACGACCCCAAAATAGGTCCATTCCATCTAACCCATTCTGAGTCGCCAAATAAATGGTACAAAAACAAATACAACTTCAGTAATACAATTGTTGTGCAAAATACGACAACACATATACTGTGAGTTTAAATACAACTATTGTCTAATAGACAGTATAAAAACTCAAAAGGGGTTTTCATTACAATTATTGATACGCTATTTCACATAATAGTGAGGACTACTAATGCAACCATCTGGACCGTCAATCCATTCCCCGACTAGTTCCAGCTATATTCTCATTTCCTGAAGAGAACAGTGAAAGAAAGGGTGAACTCAACTAACCCAGTAAGAAAATATTATGACTAAGATAATGTACAACAAATTATCATTAGTCTTCAACAGGGAAAAATCTGATAAAATATAATAGACAACAAGTTTTAGATCAACAACTGCAGCGGAATAAGCAATCCATTAGAAGAGTCATGTAAAGAAAGAATTCTACTATCTTCTAAGATTTAAAAGTCCATCACCAATATTTTATCCCTGTAACATCAATCAATATACATCTTGAATCAAATATTCTGTTGGGAGAATGCATATTATGATTTGATGTTTTAATGCATGTGTTCATGATTATTTGTAAGGTCCTTTAATGAATATGTGTACAAGGACTTAGTGATAGATCAAAACTGTTAGGTTGATCTAAGCTCTCAACGTGTATCATTCTGTTAAAGAATGTATAGATAGAAAGATCAAAACTGTTAGGTTGATCTTAAGATGTAATATATTAGTCTTAAAGAAATCATAGTGCATCAACTTGATCAACATTGCAGAAGTCAAGGCAGAAAACGTAGAGCCTGAAGATCGTAGTGTGCCTGCCTTGAATGAAACTCTTCGAACTTCGTAGAGTGGTCCCAACGAGTGCTGAGTTAACTCCACGATCGTAGTGTGTTGAAGGAAACATGAAGTTTACAAGTCAACGATCGTAGTGAGCTCTCGGGAACGTAGAGTCAACAACACGAGCAAGAGAAGATCATAGGGTGAGAATGATAAAGGGAAATCGTAGTGCTCTTGACTAATAGCATCGTAGTGTGCAAGTCAAAGACACTACGATCTAAATCATAGAACATCACTATCCAAATCGTAGAGCATCATCTGTCCAATGTCAGAAAATGTCGAGCCTCATAATCTGTGTTTTCAACAAGTGAGAAATGGATCTTAGATGCTGCAGTACTCATCAGTTCCAGATTGTATGAAATATCCTTAGTATACAACAAAGAAGCGTATTGAAGAAGCTAAGGATAGTACTATGGATAAGAGGGACAAAACACCTTTTCCGGTGGTAGGTGAGAAAGCAGCCTGCAGTGTCAGGGGACCAGAATGCTAAATTCAGAAGATGTGCAGAAATGTCTCCATCATAGTACAGAAAGTTCAGATGCATTTAATGCCACAACGGATGGATCCAATGAATAGTTTTCAACATCATATATATACAGATCAGACAGATGAGAGAGAAAGTAAGCAAGCAATCAAACATTCAACGTGAAGAATTCTCTAAGGCTTAGCTCTACGATATGAGAAATATCAAAGCTTACTCAGCTACTCAGTTCTTAACGAACCAGTGCTTACACAGCAACTGAGTAGCAATCTTCAAGAACGTAACAACAACCATCAATCAACTGAAGAAGAGTACCAAGTCTGTTGGACTTGAAGAGTTCGTAGTGAACTGTAAGAAAACTAAGTCTACTGGACTTAAAGAGTTCAAGAGTGAACTAGAAGAAGTTCCTAGACTGCTGGTCTAGAAGGAATCTGTGTGATTCAGAAGATTGTAAAAGACATCCTTAGTGGATATCCTACTCGTTGAGTAGAAGAGTGGACTAGGAGCTTTGAGTGCTCTGAACCACTTGAAAACAACTGTGTCGTTTACATTCATGTTATAACTGCTATTACTGTTATATCTGCTATAACTACCTTACTCGCTCATAACTCCATTACTTGGTAAAGAAGATTAAAACAAATACTAATTCCGCAAAGTTTAAATCATTATCTAAGAACTAGTAAAAACGAAAAGATTTTCATATATCTATTCAACCCCCCTTCTAGATAAATTGTGTCTTCTAGGAACTAACAATTGGTATCAGAGCAGGTTCTATTTTACAGCTTACACGCTTTAGTAGATCCAAATGGCACTCGTACCAAGCGAATCCAGGACCGGGGGAGGCAGCAAGCCACTAATGTGCAACAAAGATAAATTTGCTAACTGGAAAGTCAGGAAGCAAGCTTACATGGACTCAATAGATTAAGATCTATTTGAGACTGTTCTTAATGGGCCCTATATACCAACAAAGCTTGTACCAACCATTGACGATCCAAACAGAGTACAAATAAAAGTTAAAGAAGAATAGACAGACACAGAGAAAAGAGCTGTCCAACTTGATAAAAAGGCAAAGAACATCCTGTTCCAATCCTTAGAGGACGATCTGTTTGAAAATGTTGTAAACAACAAAATAGCTAAGGATGTTTGGGAAGCATTACTGATAATGCACGAAGGAACTGAAGAAGTCAGAGAGAACAAACAGTCTCTCCTCACACAGCAGTATGAAATGTTCGCTCATGTGCAGGGAGAAAACGTGACTGCAACTTATGAAAGATTCAACGTTCCGCTCAACTCTCTACGAGCATATGGGAAGATCTATCCTAACAAGGATCTAACCATAAAGTTCATGAGAGCCCTACCAAGAAGGTGGGATGCAAAGACCACAGCAATAAGAGAATCAAAGAATCTTAATGAGATGACAGTTCAACAACTATATGGAAATCTCCTGACGTACGAACTGGAGTTGACCCAACGCACTGAAACCTTATCAGAAGGAAGAAGAAAGGATAAGGGTGTTGCCTTAAAGGCAAATGAAAGTGCATCAAAAGTCATCATCGAGATTGATTCTGATGATGATGAAGACGATGACGATGACTTTGCTATGCTGGTAAAGAGACTAAGAAGGTTCATGCGACAAGGCAGAACCAGCAGGCCAAAAAAAGTCAGCAACTACGTCAGCCAGGAATAAATGAATGATTTATGCTACAACTGCAAGAAACCTGGTCATTTCATTACCAACTGCAACAAGCCTATCAAAGAAGAGCTAAAGAAGAAATCTCATTCAAAGAAAGAATACAAAGGAACCAAGAGGCCTCAAAAAAGAGACAAAGGTCTGGTTGCCGGAGGATCGTGGAGTGATTAAGATAATGACTCAAATGCAGACTCCGGAGATGAGGAAGAACCACATATGGCCAATCTGTGCTTAATGGCTAAACATGCAAAGGTCAAACAAAGCCTAAACATACATGATGTGAGTATCGATGATGTATTTGATTTTAATTCTCCTAATGTAGATATAAGTGACTTAAGAACTACTTTGCATGGCATAACCACTGACCTACATCAATACATGAAGTGGTTCAGAGTCTTGTCTAAAGATCATTCACTTCTTCAAGAGGAGGAGAAGAAAGTTCAAGAAGAGCTTGAAACAGCTCTTTTAAGTACTAATCTTCTCTCCCAGCTTGAAGCTGAGAATGAAACTTTAAAACAGACAAACACACATCATGCACAAAGAGAGTCTAAGCTAACCTCTAAAATTGAGGATCTAGAGAAGACTATCTCTGCACGGAACAGATCCTCATCATCCATGGACTGTCTGCTCTCTAGTCAGAGGAGCACATTCGACAGAACAGGCTTAGGCTTTTGGGAATCCATCTCAGAGTTAAGTGTGGGAAAGATAATGGAAACTAGCACTAGTAATGTCTCAAGTTTTGGTAGAGGCATTGCTTTTTGTGAAATCCTCACAGTTGGAAGAACGAGTTCAACCTTATTCTACTGTCTCTAGTTATACTTAGAAAAGTAAAGGATCTCACGTTGGTCTGGGTTTCATCAAGGAAAAGAGTAACCCAATCTCTACTTATCAACCTCGAAGAATCGTAGAGTCAAATAAAATCAACTCTACGAATCAACTGGGAAGGTACAGTAGAGGTAAGGCACACTCATCACTATTTATGAAACCTAAGGACACGTGAAAGAAAGAGAATCAGTTTAATAGAAGGTTAACTAAGGAACCACAAAAGTCTAAATGGAAGATGAATCATCACACACACAGGCATGCATTATAATAGATGATTCATATGTAATAAAAATGGTTATATGGCTACAAAGTGTTATTATAATTCCATACATGTAAGACCCAAGATTAGACAAATTTGGAACTCCAAAGGCACTAACAAAGAAGGACCCATGCAAATATGGGTACCAAAATGAAGGTTCAAATATTTTGACATGAAAAGATCTCCACGACCTCAACATGGTATCTGGACAGTGGTTGCTCGAGGCATATGACAGGGAACAAAGCTCTACTATCCAACTATGTAGAAAAGGAAGGTCCTTCAGTCATATTTGGAGATAACGGCTCAAGCAAAACAAGAGGATATGGCTCTGCTGGCAATGGTGCAGTATTTTTCAACAAAGTAGCTTATGTGGAAGGGCTCCAACACAATCTTCTAAGCATTAGCCAACTCTGCGACAAGGGTCACCAAGTAACATTTCTCAACAATCAATGTCAAGTAAGAGATTTTAAGACATCTGCCATAAAGTTGACCGGAATAAGAGAAAGAAATGTCTACACTATAGATCTTAGTCAACTAAGCTCTGATGAAACAATATGTTTTCTGGCAAAAGTATCCAAGGAAATGAGCTGGCTATGGCATAGAAGGCTGTCTCACTTAAACTTCAAAAGCATGTCCAAACTAGCATCAAAAGACCTCGTAGCTGGTCTACCCAAGTTCAACTTTGTGAAGGAAAGACCATGCAATGCTTGCCAGCTTGGAAAGCAAACCAGAAGCTCATTCAAGAGCAAGACTGTAAATTCCATTGACAAGGCCCTGCAATTGCTCCACATGGATCTCTTTGGGCTAATCCCGATAACCAGTCTTGGAGGAAAAAGATACTCGCTAGTCGTAGTCGACGACTACACCAGATTCATATGGGTATTCTTCCTAACTTCAAAGGATGAAACGAGCTCCGAATTAATCAAAATGTTCAGACTTGTGATGAACGAGAAAGGAGAGAAAATCAAGGCAATAAGGAGTGATCATGGAAGAGAATTTGATTTCTCAGAAATAGATAAGTTCTGCTCAGACAATGGCATCAGTCATAACTTTTCAGCTCCACGAACTCCTCAACAAAATGGAGTTACTGAAAGAAAGAACAAAACTCTGATAGAGGCTGGAAGGACCCTACTAGCAGCAGCTCATCTTCCTGAATACTTCTGGGCAGAAGCTGTCAACACTGCATGTTACACTCAGAATAGATCATTAATTCACTCTACGATCAAGAGGACACCCTACGAACTATGGAAAGGAAGGAAGCCAAATGTCAGTTATTTCCATGTCTTTGGTTGTGCATGCTATATTCTCAACAATGGAAAGCAGTATCTGACAAAATTCCAGCCCAAGTCAGACGAAGGGATCTTTCTTGGATATGCCACAAATAGAAAAGCTTACAGAGTGTTCAACAAGAAGACACTGAGTGTCGAAGTCTCAATACACATCATCTTTGATGAAACTGACTTAGATAAAACAGTGCCCCAAGACACTATGACCGATAGTGCAGACACTACGAATGAAGTCGTCAACACTACGATAGTAGTACCAGATAGTGAAATCGTTGTAGTAGCCCCGAATCTGGGCCCCGAATCGCCGCGGATCCGGTATACTAATTCTTTAAATAATTGCGGAAGATATAAACATAAATTGTTTATACATTACATTACACACTATTTTCCCCAAAATCGAGTAACCTTGACTTAAACACAATTCATAAACTTTCTATCATATAACACATTTATTAAACTATACTATTACATACTAGCCGCACTTTAGATCCCAATCTGAACTTGGCATTATCTTTTCTATCAATGATTCATTTATTTAAGAATCATTTCTATTCTCAATTCAAAATAAATCTTATTTATCTATACAACACTTCAAACTGTACATAGCTGCCAATTACATTTGATAAAACTATTAATCATAGATTTATACCATTTCTAATTCAAAAAAAAATGTATTCATTTTGTGCATCGCTCAATCTTCATAATCCGTATAGCAAATAATATTGTATAACATCATTAACCTGCAAAAAGTTTGTGTTTGAAAGATTGAGCTCGACAGCCCAGCAAATTTAACAATCTATCATGTTTCACATAACACACAATTCTATATGCACTTCATTTCCTTTAATATGCATATCTGCATGCAACATATATTCATTACAAAACATTCATTCATGCATTATACATTTCTAAATTATCGAGTTACATCATACAACATGTAATCACTTATTGATTGAGTTCCATAACCCAATTAACTTAGTCATATTTTGACTTTTAACAATTCATAGAGCATAATATGTAATTTAACACATAACACATTCCATCCACAAACATAATAGAACTGAAAAACTTGCCTGCACCGTTGATTACCGCAACGCAATTTATAACGCTTTACCCAAAGACCTAATATTAATAATATAGATCTCCAATATTAGAATAATATCATCACAGTATATTACTGTTATATTTATATCCACAGAATAACCTAAACACATTACCACATAACCCTTTCAGTCTTTACAGCACATAAGACTAGGTATCAAGTCAAACTATTGCAGTCTGAGTCGAAACCGACACAATTCTATCATCCCGACGGTCTAGTCGGACGAATATCAAGTTTAAGTTCAATTAAACTCTGACTTAACAGTTAACAATTATCACAGATAATTTCTAACCAAACAAAACATTTTTCCTAGGCTCGTAATAACTTTCGGATAATTATTACCATTTATCAACATTTTTCAATCCTTAAAACCGTATTTAAATAAATTAAATACCACTTAATACCTTGATCATTAATATTTATTTAATATAAAATATTCATGAAAATCATAATATAATATTATAATATAATTATAATATCACAAAGTATTTTTAATACTTTAAAAATCATTTTTATATGATTTTTTTCAACATTTAAATCCATTACCCGATAATTAATATTAATATTAAAATATTAATATTTTCGTGCCAAAATATCAAAAGTTACATTTTATAACTTAAAATATTTTTAGATCACTTAAATCATTTTTATATGATTTATAAAGCATTATTTCTAATTTTCCATAATTTATTTAATATATCTATTAAATAAACTAATTATCATTAATATTGATTAATTAATGAAATTCATTCCAAAATATTAAAAGTCATCAAAAATAACTTAAAATATTTTCTTTTATCATAATATTATTTTTCATGATTTTTCATTAATTAAAATCATTTTTAAATAATTTATTTAATATTATAATTAAATAAATAAATACCATTTATATTCCAAAAATATTAAATATTTTCAAAATATACTCAAAATAGTTAAAAACTATTTTTCAGACTTTAAAATAATTTTTCATAATTTATTATGTATTTTTAATAATTAAAAACCATTTTTTTTCTAATTTTAAATTAATTTCCAGAAAAGTAATAATAATATGTCGCTAAAGGCCTATATCGACACTTTCTGTCGCTATAGGTGTTCTTGAGTGTTCTTGAGCCTTTATGACAGACACCGAGTGGGTAGGTTTGACCGGTTTTAATTCTATGCTCCTAATGTTTTCTGGGCTGGAATTTGTTTTAACATTATAGTACTAACGTAATACTACATTCAACAACTTGTTTCATGGCCATACAACATCCGATCAGAGAGATATTGGTCATCAAAAACTCTGACAATGTTGTTCTTCAATTTCTGGGTTTTCCAGAAATTGAAGAACAGTCGAGGTGCCTGTTTTAGATCCTTATAACTTTTATTTCATGTTCGTTTTATGAGATCTAATGGTTATATCATGTAGACAAGATGTCAGAATACAACTAAAAAGCATCATATCATTAAATTAACACCACAAACAAAATATCTAGCTCGGTCAAAGTAGTAGTCCGGACTGTTCTTGAACATTTCTGGGTTTTCCAGAAATGTTCTTGAACAGCTTGGTCAACGATAGTTTGACCATTAATTTCTACAATTAGGATACATATCTGAGTGATATAAAGGCATATATGCATAGTCTGCATGTCATTATACAAGATAAGACCAACAACATCACAAAACAACTTAACCATAGTAAGATCTGAGACGTTAAAAATGTTGTCAGACCACTGAAAATTTTCTGGGTTACCCAGAATTTAACTTTTCGTGAACGGTCAACGGTCTTTGACCGGTCATATCTCTTAGTCCATTCATGATCTGGTTGTTTTTCTTGATTCAGAGCACAGTAGGCATGACATAGAACACATGTATAACATAAAACACACTAATCATCTAACAGAAAAAGATCTAGAGGCTCTGACATTCATTGTCAGACCTCAGCTTTAAAATTTTTCCAGATTTCTTAAATTGTCAAATCCGAGCACTTTGATGTTATGGGTTTGTGTTTTGACAACCCAGATCATCATTTGACACCTTAAAAACATATATTTAACCAATCAATTACAACATCAAACATCAGATCATAAAATTTTAAGATTTAGGGTTTATACCACTTTTATGCTTTGATCCATGATTCTGATCCTTTGATCTATTTTTGGTACACGTGGGGCTTGAATTGTGATTGATCTAACTTAGATTTTCGGAGGTTGAGAGAGAAGTAAGAGTTGGTGAGAGCAAGTTTGGCAAATAAGCAAAAATGTGTACATTTTCTCTCTCCCAATCTTTATATATTGCATGATGCATGTATGGTTGATGTTTGCTGTCAAAAAGAAGCTGAGTTGCTGAGATTTAGTCACAAGCTAGAGCTAGTTAGGGTTAGGGTTGTTCAACAACCATGGATTTTGCAAGATTTGCAAGTTTCCTAAAATAACACTCATAAGGGCATTTTTGTCCTTTCCTTAATTTTCTAGAAAAATTGCCTTAGGGTTTAGGGTTTAGACATTTTAGGGTTTAGGGTTTAACCCTTAAATATTTAGCAACTTGGATTTCTAAGATTTTCTAATTAGAATTTAAAATAAAAAATCATGATTTAAAAAAAATATAATTAGGGATTCTAATTATATCATAATTTCCTAATTACATTAGGACTTTAACAAATTAGGATTAATATTTCCTAATTAACGTTGCTAATTTAGCAATTAAATCCATCACTGCACAATTAGAGTTCCAAAATGGTCATTAGGGTTTTCAACCCATAAATTAGGTTTTATTAATTAATTAATCTTTACCCTAATTAATACCTAACTAATACCACATAAACATTATAATTCTCTGTTATATTCCCAGATTAGGGCTTTCATTTTATCAGAATCTAAAATTAGGATTTTCAAATAAACAACTAGAATTTCCAGTACTTCGTTAGGGTTTTCCCTAATTAATTAAAATTATAGGCGTTTAACCTTGTATATACCTTGCATTCCCAATCTAGGGTTTTCAATATCCGATTTAGGATTTCAGATTTCCCGGAACTGAAACTAGGGTTTCATATTAGACGTTAAGGTTTTCTAACTGAACGTTGTTGTTCTTAATATACTATTAGGGTTTGACACATATATAATTAATCTGGTCAACCTTTGACCCTTAACCACATTCTGAACACATCATTAACCATAAACACAGAACATAATTTACATAAATCCTTAATCCTGAATAATTCACCTATATCGTTCACAGAATTTTGAAATCCTCAAAATTCCTTCCCAATAACATCAAACGCATACACTTATTTCCTATCTAGGTCTATTATTTGACCTTAAATCAATCATTTAAGATTTTCATAAATTGTCTAATTTCTCGGGTTGTCACAATCGTAGAGCATGATAATGAAGTCGTAGAGAGGTCCATCCAAGACAGCGAGCCTCCACTCCAAGAAAAAGAGATAGACCTTGAAGACTTAAGACAGGAAGGCATCAGGACAGATTTCCCAACCGGAAAAAGATGGGCAAGAGATCATACTCAGGATCTAATCATTGGAGATCCAAGTGCAAGAGTCAAAACAAGAACTGCTACTCAGAATGAATGCTTCTATCTAAGATTCTTGTCACAGATAGAGCCAAAGAAGATAGAGGATGCTATGGAAGACTCCGGTTGGATAGAAGCCATGCAGGAAGAACTCAACCAATTTGAATGAAGCAAAGTGTGGAGATTGGTACCAAGACCAAAGAGTCATCCTGTCATAGGAACCAAGTGGGTCTTTAGGAACAAAATGGATAAAGATGAGGTCATTACCAGAAACAAGGCAAGACTAGTGGCAAAGGACTATTCTCAAGAAGAAGGCATTGACTATGATGAGACATTTGCACCTGTTGCCAGATTAGAAGCCATCAAAATCTTTCTTGCCTTTGCTGTCCACATGAAGTTCAAAGTCTTTCAGATGGATGTCAAGAGTGCATTCCTAAATGGAGAGCTTCAAGAAGAAGTCTACGTAGAACAACCTCCAGGTTTCATCAATCCATCTCTTTCCAATTATGTCTATAGATTAGACAAAGCTTTATATGGTCTTAAACAAGCACCTAGAGCATGGTATGAAACACTAACTAACTTCTTAATAGAAAATGGGTTCACTAGAGGTAGAGTAGATACCACATTATTTCTTAGAAAGCATAAAGACAAAGTCTTACTAGTTCAAATATATGTTGATGATATCATTTTTGGCTCTACTGACGAAAATTTATGTAAGAGATTCTCTAAGATAATGCAGAGCAAGTTTGAAATGAGCATGATGGGTGAGCTGAATTTCTTCCTTGGAATGCAAGTGAAGTAGACTGATGAAGGAATATTCATTAACTAAGCCATATACATCAAAGACTTACTAAAGAAGTATGGCATGGAATCAGCCTCTCCCATAAAAACACCAAATGCTCCTGCAACCAAGCTTGACAAGGATGAGAATGGTAAATGTATTGATATAACTCAATACAGAGGTATGATCGGTTCTCTTTTATACCTAACTACCAGTAGAGTAGATATAATGTTTGCAACATGCATATGTGCTAGATTTCAGGCTAACCCTAAAGATTCACATTTGTCTGCTGTAAAGAGGATCTTCAGGTATCTAAAGGGTACACCCTACTTGGGGCTGTGGTATCCCAAGGAATCCTCTTTTGAACTAATAGGATACACAGATGCTGACTTTGCAGGATGCAAAATAGATAGAAAAGTACCAGTGGCACTTGTCAACTACTAGGGAACAGACTTGTGTCTTGGTTCAACAAAAAGCAAAACTCAGTGTCAACTTCAACTGCAGAAGCTGAATACATTGCTGCTGGTAGCTGCTGTGCTCAAATCCTTTGGATGAGAAATCAGCTAGCTGACTATGGGTTTGATTTCAAGTCTATACCTATACACTGTGATAATACAAGTGCCATAGCAATAACTCATAATCCTGTTATGCATTCTAGAACCAAGCATATAGAAATAAGGTATCACTTCATTAAGGATCATGTGCAAAATGGAACTATATCTTTACAATATATCCCTACCGAAAATCAACTTGCTGATGTTTTTACTAAACAACTAGATGAATCCAGATTTAATAAGTTAATAAGTGAGCTATGCATGCTAAATCTATCATCATGAATGTATGCTCTAGACTGTGTTAATAATGACATATATAAAGGCTGAACTCAAAAATCGTAGATGTGATAAAGGAAGGACCACGATCGTAAAGCTAAACAGAAATCTACATCAACGATCGTAGCAAAGACTCAACTCTCATGGCGGACAGACTCGACGATCGTAGGACAGACTCAACGAATGCTGATCAGACTCAACGACTGCCGAACAGACTTGACGATCGTAGGACAGACTCTATGAATGCTGATCAGACTCAACGAGTGCTGGACAGACTCGACGATCGTAGGACAGACTCGACGATCGTAGGACAGACTCTACGAATGCTGATCAGACTCACTGACTGTCGGACAGACTTGACGATCGCAGGACAGACTCAACGAACAGAAGACCAACTCTACGATCGTAATCATATTAAGGAGACCTTAGCTCTGAAGACTCAAAGGGCAAATCAGTACATTCCTAAACAATCAAAATCGTAGAGCCAAGCAAGAGGCGACACCTGTCCCACTAAGACAAAAAGAGAGAGGGAAGTTACAAGTACAAATTGAAACCATGTTTTTGAAATCTGAAGTTCAAAAGATTATCTCTCATTTTCTCTCTCTCTCTCTCAAAGCAAAATCCTAACTCAGACAAAAGCTCAGTAATATCCATCTTCTCAACTTCAGAATCGATGGCTGCTTCTAATGTGATTTCGGGCTACAGACTCTGTTTTGGCGAGTTTAAAACTGCTCCACCTAAGTTTCACAAGATCTTAGCCTTACTGAAGAAGGCATGTCTAGAAGAGGCGCTCAGCACCGATACGCTCATCTATCCTAAACTAGTGAAGGAGTTCTACAAAAATGGAGTATATGAAAACAACACCATCACTACATGAGTTAGAGGAGTTGAAATTAAACTAGGGGAAGAAGACGTCAATCTGGCCCTAGGTTTCAAGAATGTATGGCACCCATTTCTAGACAACATAAGATTTCAAGAGGGACTGAAGAAGATGCATCACAAGAAGAACCCCTCTATGAAAGGCTACAAAAAGAAGGAGTTCCCTCAGAGGTATGAATTTTTGACTGACATTATTGGGAAATGCATCTGCTGCAAGAGCTCAGGTCATGACTCGGTAAATGAGGCTCAGCTTAATCTCATGATGGCTATGGTGTATGGTACTCAACTCAACTATGGAGTTGTATTGCTCGAGTGGATCGGCAAGTGGATCGTAAGCTCGAAGAAATCAAAGAGCACCCCAAAGATGCTGTATGGGAGGTTCATTAGCATCATTCTGCAATCTGTATTGGGTGACAAAATCGGGGATGATGAAGGAGAAGCCATCAACCCAATCCGAAAAATGACACAGCAGTTGTTTAAAAACTGGGAAAGGAATCCTGCTAAGTATATGAGAATGATGATAGAGTCCAGTGGGAGAATTGGGGAACAAAAGGAAGCAGGCTTTCAAGGAGGAATGTCTGTTGTCAACGAAGTTGAAGAAGAAAGAGAAGCAGATAAGGGAGAACCCTCTGCTCTTGCCATAAAAAGCAAAGGCAAGATAAAGCTATGGGCAAGACAAGTCGAAGAACCACAAGGATCTACAACTAACATTCCTGTAGAGTCCTCTGACATAGAAACTCTAAGAAGGCTAAGGAAGATGCAACAGCAAGAGGAAGCTGAAGAGGATCAAGCCACCATTTCACAAATCTTAAAGAAGAACAAGACTGGTCATAAGTCCAAAAGACCAACAGTGTCTTCGATCGTAGAGACTCTGCTATTCTCTGAAACCAGGCCAAGTGTGGCAGAAATGGAGGAAGCTACTTCAAGGATAGTGGCTGATCAATGTGGAAAAACAAAGGCTCAAGAGAGTCTAGAAGTGGTGACTAAAACCAGCAAAGCAAAGAGAAAGCTGGTCAAGAAGTTTATTCTTAAGAATGAAAAAGTACTGAAGAAGGAAGCCAAGAGCATGGCTGCAAAAGTAGAACTGCCCCAAGCAACCGAAGAGGAAAATACTCCAGCTGAGGGGGAGAACCCTGAAATTCTCATGATTGAGTATACACCAGCTGAGGGGGAGAAGCCTACTGCTCAAGAAGATGTTTCAGCTGAAAGGGACTTTCTGAACTTAGAAGAAGATTTACCAGCTGAGGGGGTGTTTCTAAACCTCCAAGAAGATGATCATATTAAGGGGGAGCCTCATAATATCCCAATGGCTAAAGAGGAGGTCCTTGCTCAAGATGAAGATGAAATAATGTCAAACCTTCCAAAGGCCATTGAGATAATGGATTCTTCAGAAGAAAACAAAGAAGAGAAAGAGGATGATGATGATGAGCTCGAAATAACGGGTGTAGGAAAAGATAGATACAGAAGCTATTTATACAACCAAATATTTTCTTACCTACCCATGATGGCAAACCATCAAGCTCAAATTCTGAAATCATGGGATCACATGTTCTAGAGCTTCAAGGAATATCCAGCAATCACAGTTCTGGCTCATGGATTTCCAGGGGAAGTCATCTTCACCAAAAAGCTGATTACCAACCATTCCTCATCAAAAGCCAAACCTGAGGTATTGACTATCCCTACAAGCTTTAGAGTTAATCACCTGTCATCATCTTCATTTAGCCATTTCTATGAATTTCCTAAATGGCTGGAAGTGATTCTCAACCCATTAAATCAGTTTCTAGTTGCAGAATCCCAAAATTCCGTAACTGAGGAACCAGAAGAAATCAACCTTACCCAACTCCCTCAAATAACCAACTCTACATTTCCAAACTCAAGCCACATCGTAGAGTCAAACATTGAAATCGTAGAGTCACATATCTCAGATGTCCAAACCCATACCCCTCCAGCTGATATACCATCCTCATCATCATATGAATATTTCAGTCTTGATCTAACGTTGTATAATTTGCAAGATCAATCTCCACCAAGAACCCCTCAAATGGACAATCCCCAATCAAATAATGCTCTCCCAAGCCTGCCTACCAAGGATGACTTAAAAGAAACCTCTGAGTAGATGATTAAGTCTATCGAAACAAGTCTGGAATCCCACTCTGATCTCCTCAACATCCGCCTGAATCAAATGATAAAAGTTGCTAACAAATTCCCTAGTACAATGAATACTGAGCTCACTACGAAGCTAAGGGAAATTATCAAAGAGATTCTGAAAAGCATATAAACCAGAGATGAGATCCATTTCCAGGTTGCTGCCAAACAACGTGAGGCTATGCTTAAAATTCAGAAAAACCAAGATCGTCAACATCAAATTATACTGGACAATATTCTCAACTTGAAAGCTTCTGTTTATGACTTCCAGAAATCTTATGCCAATCAGGAAAAGCATAATGATATGATTCTGATAGTCCTCCAAAATAAAGAAGCTAGAGCTGAAAAATAGATCAAGGAGAATAGGGATGACATTGCTCAAACTCAAAGCCAACTGAATGAGCTTGTCCAAGGGGTTAACAGGCTGTCTGCAGATATTCGAACCCTTAATGCTGACATAAAGGGGGAGAAAATAAAGGGAAAAGAGATCAAGACGATCAAGGAAGCCAAGGAAGAGGCAGAGGAAGAGGAGGTCATGCAACTCAAGAAAGGGGTAGAAGTCAATTTCATGCTCAGACATCACGAAGCCCTCATGCAAGACATCATCAGACTCAACGATCTGGTCAGCAGGAAATTGTCACAGCTATTCCTCTGAGTCATAAGGGGCCAACTCCTAGCTCACAAGACGTATCTACGGTACGCATAAGAATGCCAATTGGAGATCCTGCATTCATACGCAGACTGAAGAGAATCCAGTTCTAAGTTTAAGCGAGCTGGAAGAGTTAGCAAGCAATGAAGAAGCTCAAAGGAAAATAAGGACTGAGGAATATGCCAATCCTCCTTCACAGAAGAGACCAAGAAAATAGAGATAAGTTGAGAGTTTAATATTTTATTGATGTAATTCTATATTGTAATATCTTCTGATCATCAATAAATTCATGCTTATTCTCTAGAAATTTTAGTTGCTCACTAAAATACTAAGTCATGTTTAAATTTCCTGCAAATGCATATAATCACTAATAATCATGACAACAAATCTCCTTGGATATGTCAACATCAAATAGGGGGAGAATTGTTGGAAGAATGCATATTATGATTTGATGTTTTAATGCATGTGTTCATGATTATTTGTAAGGTCCTTTAATGAATATGTGTACAAGGACTTAGTGATAGATCAAAACTGTTAGGTTGATCTAAGCTCTCAACGTGTATCATTATATTAAAGAATGTATAGATAGAAAGATCAAAACTGTTAGGTTGATCTTAAGATGTAATAGATTAGTCTTGAAGAAATCATAGTGCATCAACTTGATCAACATTGCAGAAGTCAAGGCAGAAAACGTAGAGCCTGAAGATCTTAGTGTGCCTACCTTGAATGAAACTCTTCGGACTTCGTAGAGTGGTCCCAACGAATGCTGAGTTAACTCCACGATCGTAGTATGATGATGGAAACATGAAGTTTACAAGTCAACGATCGTAGTGAGCTCTCGGGAACGTAAAGTCAACAACATGAGCAAGAGAAGATCATAGGGTGCGAAGGATAAAGGGAAATCATAGTGCTCTCGACTAATAGCATTGTAGTGTGCAAGTCAAAGACACTACGATCTAAATTGTAGAGCATCATGATCCAAATCGTAGAGCATCATCTGTCCAATGTCAGAAAACGTTGAGCCTCATAATCTGTGTTTTCAACAAGTGAGAAATGGATCTCAGATGCTGCAGTACTCATCAGTCCCAGATTGTATGAAATATCCTTAGTATACAACAAAGAAGCGTATTGAAGAAGCTAAGGATAGTACTATGGATAAGTGGGACAAAACACCTTTTCAGGTGGTAGGTGAGAAAGCAGCCTGCAGCGTCAGGGGACCAGAATGCAGAATTCAGAAGATGTGAAAAATGTCTCCATCACAGTACAGAAAGTTCAGATGCATTTAATGCCACAACGGATGGATCCAATGGATAGTTTTCAACATCACATATATACAGATCAGACAGATGAGAGAGAAAGTAAGCAAGCAATCAAACATTCAACGTGAAGAATTCTCTAAGGCTCAACTCTACGATCTGAGAAATATCAAAGCTTGCTTAGCTACTCAGTTCTTAACGAACCAGTGCTTACACAGCAACTGAGTAGCAATCTTCAAGAACGTAACAACAACCATCAATCAACTGAAGAAGAGTACCAAGTCTGTTGGACTTGAAGAGTTCGTAGTGAACTGTAAGAAAGCCAAGTCTGTTGGACTTGAAGAGTTCAAGAATGAACTAGAAGAAGTTCCTAGACTGCTGGTCTAGAAGGAATCTGTGTGATTTAGAAGATTGTAAAAGACATTCTTAATGGATATCTTACTCGTTAAGTAGAAGAGTGGACTAGGAGCTTTGAGTGCTCTGAACCACTTAAAAATAACTGTGTCGTTTACATTCATGCTATAACTGCTATATCTGCTATAACTGCCTTACTCGCTCATAACTCCATTGCTTGGTAAAGAAGATTAAAATAAAAACTAATTCCGCAAAGTTTAAATCATTATCTAAGAACTAGTTAAAACGAAAAGATTTTCATATATCAATTCAACTCCCCACCCCCCCCCCCCCCCCCGTTCTAGATAACTTGTGCCTACTAGGAACTAACATATTCATCTTTGCACTACAGGCCAAAGATATTCATTTGTATCACCAGTTCGTCATGTTCATCTCAACATATGTTCATCTTTGCACTACGGGCCAAAGATATTCATTAGGTAATCATTCATTTTTGCACTACAGGCCAAAGATATTCATCAGTTAATCATTCATCTTTGCACTACAGGCCAAAGATATTCATCAGTTAATCATTCATCTTTACACTACAAGCTAAAGATATTCAGTAATATCATCATTTAAGACTGAGGATGATGAAAAATATCTTAAAGAAAACGAATCCAGTGAGATAAAAGATCAAATATTAGGGATTCGTATTACAGTTTATCCAAGTTCAAAAATAATTCATAATAACCAATTGAATAGTGTCGTATTCGTGAATAGTGTCGTATACGTGAATAGTTCCGTATACGTGAATAGTGTCATTTACGTGAATAGTAACCCCGACTCAAAAAGATAGAAATTTCACAATAAGATCCATACCAATATGTCAGTATAATGATATTGAAAGAATAACATCATTATGAAGAATATAACATCCCTTAATATCCCTTACCTCAAAAAGATAATACTTCTGGCTAGAATACTGGATATAGTACTGAAGGAACTTGCACTGTATAGCAACACTCAAAGTTTCAAAATACTCACAAGAATACGCTCGATAATATAGAGATAGAAACAGAGAAAACTTATGAATTCTGGTGTGATTTTCAATTCTAACTTAGCACCCTATTTAAGGAAAATGCTTAGAATGCCATAGAAGACTAACCTGCTACCTGATGGCTTTACCTGTTACTATTGCCACCCACCACATTTGAAATTCAATTGAGCACATTTCTCACCAACCAATTCTAGAATTTTTCAAAATGTTTTATCATTTAAACAATAATCAGAAACTTTAATAATTCATAGAAAATAGCCCGTTTATCAGAAAAATATGAATTTTATGTCCATTCCACACGAAATTGAATTCTCTACAACTTTGTAGCGTTGAGTTTTTCCAAATTCCAAACAGAAAAATACCCAAAATCCACAAACGGATGATTTTTAAATACTTCCAATCCGACAAAATACTGGTAAAACATCTCAGCATTAATTCCTTTATTAATAACCACATAAATAAATCCATCATTTATATCCACATAAATATTTTCTTATCATATGAATCAATAATTAATTATTCATAAATAATATTACAGAATCATATTTATGACAACCAGGCTGTTCCCAGGAAAGAGGGGGCTTTCCGATAAGGATTTTTCCTTACTGGCGCGCAATTAGGTGACCAAACCTCTCCTTGACAGAACTTTCTAGACATTGCCAATAATGTTATTTAATAATATTATTCAAATAATATGAATTATTGATATGATAATGGAGATACTGTGCAGTGACAATTATTGAGCAACAATAATATAAAATATCAACGCAGCAATTATTGAATCAATAAAATAAAATATTGAACAGTAACTACTGTGACAATTATTGAGTATGCCTTCTTACGTAAGGATCAATAATTCAACAATGATGTGCAATACCGTGTGTTACTGTGCAACAACGTGTATTACTGTATTTTAAACACCGGGTATTCCAACAGTGTTAACGGTAACAACTACGCCGTTATTCAATTTTGTCATTTTCGTCATCTGACAGTTATCCGTTATAGGGCCCACAAATGGCTGCACCGTCGTACGAATATTCCCCGACAGAAAGAATATTCCACGACCAAACGAATATTCCCCGACAATTGAATATTTTATAACTACTTACTTATTTTGCAAAATTTTCATATTTCACCCATAACCAAAGTATTATATCAAATTAATACCTTATTATTCACAATAATAAATAGAGGAAATTCGATTTTATTCATTAAAAGTTGGGGTCTTACAACCTCCCTTCCTTATAAAATTTCGTCCTCGAAATTGACGTACGTACCTGGTGTTTCGAAAAGGTAAGAATACCTCGCTTTTATTTTTGATTCCAACTCCCAGGTCATTTCTTCAATAGCATGGTTTTTCCACAAAACCTTAACTTGTGGTATAACCTTCGTGCGTAGGACATGCTCTTTCTTATCCAAGATCTTGACAGGTACCTCCTCGTATGTTAAATCTTCAGCTATCTCGTCTGGTTCTAACGCAATAATGTGGTTTGGGTCGTCCACATATTTACGTAACATCGATATGTGAAAAATATTATGAACACGTGGCATACTTAGCGTTAAGACGAGTCTATAGGCCATAGTTCCTACTTGATCGAGGATTTCAAATAAATCGAAGGCTTGAGCTTTCTTCTCTTCATCGACTCTTATTTCTAGAATAACGTATTCTTGCACCTTCTTCTTTATATTCATCAACTCCAGTGTGTAGCTTGAGCAATTTTAACTTTATCGATTAAAGTCGATTCTACTCGTATATTCGTTATCTTCACATGAGTCCCTAGAGTCTTTAACTCTATCTTCATCATTTGTAAGTCATATAAAATGGATTTTTGTGTGTTAACAACTTCGCAATCGTAAACACATACGATCTTCTACTCAACGCATCAGCTACCACTTTCGTTTTCCCACGATGGTATTGAATGGTACGATCGTAATATTCAACAACTCGAGCCAACGTCTTTGGCGCATTATACGTTCGCTTTGGTTGAAGAAATATGTAAGGGTTTTAGAAATGGGTTTTGTACTGGGGTCAATACAAAATTCGATTTCACGCTCTAGGGGTAGGCTAAGAAGTCCTTCGAGAATACGTCATGAGATTTATTAACAATAGAAATATCATTTAAAAATTGTGACTCTCATCCAAGACTTGGATAGCACATAAAATGAAGGTTTCTACTAACGAAGTTTCAATCGATAAGTCAAAGTCTAACTTCTCTATAGTTAAATTTAAACATTGAGCGCAAGCAAGAGAGATAAAATAATGGGTAGAACCGATATCTAATAAGGTATAAACTTCACAAGAATTTATAATTAACTAACTCGTGCTAACTTCATTCGGGTTACTCGTTCTTTGAGAAGTCACCAAAAACGCTCTTCCTGAAACCACCGACTTTGTTTTGTCCGTATCCACCTTTGGTGCCACCGTCCCAACTGGACTTGATTTCGCTACAGTACAAAATCGAGCTATGTGACCGACTTTTCCACAACTAAAACATATATTGGAAAGCTGTGAATAGTTTGGACTTATATATCCTTCCTCTCCGCATCTGTAGCATCTAACTGACGGTCGTTCTCCTCCCCTAGAATTTGTTGCTGGTGCTGTTGCTGACGTCTTCCCGTCATCGTTAAATCTTCACTTCTTGAAATTTCTACTTGAATCATTTCTTTTATTATCTTGGCCATGATTACCACCGAAGTGGTTACCATTTATGGCATGATAATTTCTTCCACGATGGTTATCATTGTTCCGATGACCGTTGTCACCAATAAAATTATTATCGTGTTGTTGCTCGTTATCCTTCGGTTGGGCTGGCTCATTATCGCGCTCCACTAACTGAGCCCTATTCAAAACATCTGAATATAAACAAAGTTTATGAGAAATGAGGTATTGACGTATTTCGGGTTTCAAACCTCGCAAAAACATTCGTGTCATTCGTTCCTCATTATCAACCAAATGGGATGCAAATCGGGATAACTCCGCAAACTTAGCTTCGTACTGCGACACGTTCATATTTTTTTTCTCCAGCTTGATGAACTCAACCTCCTTCATGTGACGAATACTTTTAGGAAAGTACTTGTCATTGAACAATTCTTGGAACTTCTCCCAAGACATCTTCAGTGCGGCAGGTTGAGTACGCTTTACCGATTCCCACCAGTAATCAGCCTCTCCTCGCAATATAAAGATGGCAAAGGGAACCTTTTACTCCTTGGAATATCCCAAGATATCAAATATCTTGGTGATCTACTTTATCCATGTCTCTGTCGTAAGTGGTTCTGGCTTTCCCAAAAACTCCGGTGGTCCCAGCTCCTTGAACTGCTTAGCGATGACAACCGTGGGTTGCCATCGTTTCCACCTACATTATGAACAGGAGTCTCTCTCGTTTGGTGTTGCATGAATTATAAAAATCTCCTAAACGTATCGCCGTTCGTCATTTGGTCGGTACCATTGTTCACCTAAGGATTATTGCCATCCTGGTGCACATTATCCTGGGTATTGATCGTTGGTGACTCAACGGTCTCATATGCTTCATTGTTTATCATAACATTTTTAGATGCCATTTTCAAACACTTCAATAAAACAAGGGTTAATTGACATATCACATATTATCCCTATACTCTGACCGACCAAATAAATACCAAACAAACATAGGTAGGTCATATTAGCGGGGGAATTTCCCATTTCTCCCCTCCTAGTTCTAGTCTCACATCTTAGCCAGGGATCATATCCCTAAGCTTTGATACCAACTGTGACGACCCCAAAATAGGTCCATTCCATCCAACCCATTCTGAGTCGCCAAATACATGGTACAAAAAAAATACAACTTCAGTAATACAATTGTCGTGCAAAATACGACAACACATATACTGTGAGTTTAAATACAACTATTGTCTAATAGACAGTATAAAAACTCAAAAGGGGTCATCATTACAATTATTGATACGCTATTTCACAGAATAGTGAGGACTACTAATGCAACCATCTGGACTGTCAATCCATTCCATGACTAGTCCCAGCTATATTCTCATTTCCTGAAGAGAACAGTGAAAGAAAGGGTGAGCTCAACTAGCCCAGTAAAAAAATATTATGACTAAGATAATATACAAAAAATTATCATTAGTTTTCAACAGGGAAAAATTTGATAAAATATAGTAGACAACAAGTTTTAGATCAACAACTTCAACGGAATAAGCAATCCATTAGAAGAGTCAAGTAGAGAAAGAATTCTACTATCTTCTAGGATTTAAAAGTCCATCATCAATATTTTATCCCTGTAACATCAATCAATATACATCTTGTATCAAATATTCATCTTTCCACTACAGGCCAAAGATATTCATTTGTATCACCAGTTGGTCATGTTCATCTCAACACATGTTCATCTTTGCACTACAGGCCAAAGATATTCATTAGGTAATCATTCATTTTTGCACTACAGGCCAAAGATATTCATCAGTTAATCATTCATCTTTGCACTACATGCCAAAGATATTCATCAGTTAATCATTCATCTTTGCACTACAGGCCAAAGATATTCAGTAATATCATCATTTAGGACTGAGGATGATGAAAAATATCTTAAAGAAAACGAATCCAGTGAGATAAAAGATCAAATATTAGGGATTCGTATTACAGTTTATGCAAGTTGAAAAATACTTCATAATAACCAATTGTGAAACAGAATTCAAAATAAAGATCAAAATATGGATATAATCAAAGATAGTAACCATAATAGACAACTTGGACAAAAAGAAGAAAAATTCATTTTTTTTGGTGAATAGTGTCGTATTTGTGAATAGTATCGTATACGTGAATAGTATCGTATACATGAATAGTGTCGTATACGTGAATAGTAACTGACTCAAAAAGGTAGAAATTCCACAATAAGATCCATACCAATATGTCAATATAATGATATTGAAATAATAACATCATTATGAAGAATATAACATCCCTTAATATCCCTTACTATCCCTTACCTCAAAAAGATAATACTTCTGGCTGGAATACTGGATATAGTGCTGAAGGAACTTGCACCGTACAGCAACACTCAAAGTATCAAAATACTCACAAGAATACGCTCGATAATATAGAGAGAAAAAGAGAGAAAACTTATGAATTCTGGTGTAATTTTCAATTCTAACTAAGCACCCTATTTATAGGAAAATGCTTAGAACGCCATAGAAGACTAACCTGCTACCTGATGGCTTTACCTATTACTATTGCCACCCACCACATTTGAAATTCAATTGAACACATTTCTCACCAACCAATTCTAGAATTTTCCAAAATATTTTATCATTTAAAAAATAATCAGAAACTTTAATAATTCATAGAAAATAGCCCGTTTATCAGAAAAATACAAATTTTATGTCCATTCCACACGAAATTGAATTCTCTATAACTTTGTAGCTTTGAGTTTTTCCAAATTCTAAACAGAAAAATACCCGAAATCCATAAACGGATGATTTTTAAATACTTCCAATTCGACAAAATACTGATAAAACATCTCAGCATTAATTCCTTCATTAATAACCACATAAATAAATCCATCATTTATATCCACATAAATATTTCCTTATCATATGAATCAATAATTAATTATTCACAAATAATATTACAGAATCACATTTATGACAACCAGGCTGTTCCCAAGAAAGAGGAGGCTTTTCGATGAGATTTTCTCCTTACTCGAGCGCAATTAGGTGACCAAACCTCTCCTTGACAGAACTTTCTAGACATTGCCAATAATGCTATTTAATAATATTATTCAAATAATATGAATTATTGATATGATAATGGAGATACTGTTCAGTGACAATTATTGAACAACAATAATATAAAATATCAACGCAGCAATTATTAAATCAATAAAATAAAATATTAAACAGTAACTACTGTGACAATTATTGAGTAGTGTCTTCTTACGTAAGGATCAATAATTCAACAATACTGTGCAATACCGTGTGCTACTGTGCAGCAACGCGTATTACTGTATTTTAACCACCGGGTATTCCAATAGTGTTAATGGTAACAACTACGCCGTTATTCAATTTTTTCATTTTCTTCATCCGACAGTTATCCGTTATGGGGCCCACACAAATGGCTGCGCCGTCGTACGAATATTCCACGACAGAAAGAATATTCCACGACCAAACGAATATTCCCCGACAATCGAATATTTTATAACCACTTGCTTATTTTGCAAAAATTTCACATTTCACCCACAACCAAAATATTATATCAAATTAATACCTTATTATTTATAATAATAAATAGAGGAAATTCGATTTTATTCATTAAAAAGTTGGGGTCTTACATAGGGAGTATTATTTCATTCTTATCCATGAAGAGAACTTCTGTTATTCCATTCTTTATTATTCTATTGGAATAACTTGTATACGCGGGCTACCCTATACTTGGTGAACTTCTTCTGTTATTCCATTCTTTATCATTCTGTTGGAACATTCTGTTTGTGCTTTTACGCCGGATCTGGTTCTATTATTTATCATTCTGTTGGAACATCCTGTCTGTGCATTTATGCCAGACCTGGTTCCATTATTTATCATTCTATTGGAACATCATGTCTGTGCGTTTTACGCCGGACCTAGTTCCGTCTTTACTATTCTGTCAGAATATCCTGTCTGTGCGTTTACGCCGGACCTGGTTCTATTATTTATTATTCTGTTGAGAATAACCTGTCTGTGCAGTTTATAGCACGCATGGTGAATCCTCATGTTATTCCATTCTTTATTATTCTGTTGGAATAACATGTCTATGTGAATTACCACATGCATGGTGAACGATCTTGTGTATTCATTCCTTATTAAATTGTGGAAATGATCTGTATACATGATGTCCTCATATGTTTTGAGTATTAGTAAGTGTTATGATGAGTTATGTTGGTTATTATGTGAAAACATGAAAGTTTCTTAGAAATCACAAAGAGTTGAAAATTAGATTTTGGTGAAAATGGAACATAAAATTCAATTGACCATATCTTCTATTATATTTTGAATTTTTGAGTGAGGTCAAGTTCTAGAGTTAGATCAATGAGTTTTGTAACTTATCCAAGTGGAATCACTGTAAAAGATGTTGTAGATTTTCGTGTGGACTGACTTTAGCAAAAGAGTCAAAAGCTGCAAAAGAGAAAAATGCTACCGCCCAAAAATTTAAAAGGGTTGTTTCGGCCACTTAATTTGTGTGACAAATTCTGGCCTTTTGGGACATGAAATTATATGGTATAAAGTACCTCCTGTCCAAAACTGAGCTCATTCCGACATAAAATGAGCAAGTTATGACCATTTCAGTATTTAGGTTTTTCCTACGAAAAATGCTATAACCGGAGTTCTATAACTCCGATGTTCATGAAATTTAAACTGAAAGCTCACATTAACATGTGTAAGATCCTGCTATGATTTGAGAATTTTTGGAGTTAAACTTAAGGTAGCTAATTTTTTAAGGAATTAATTAGAAATTAATTTTTGAAAAATAGTAAATGAATTTTAAAAATTCTGAGAAAAATATATGTTCAATATGGGTCTATATTATGCTTAATCTCAGAAAAGAATAAATTTTGGGACTGATTTGGTATTCTTATAAAAATAATCTAGTTACGAGTAAATGAGACGTTATTAGTTCTTGGTTAAATTAATTCTTGAACTTGTTTTATTGAATTCTTATATCATTGTCATCATCTTCATATGTATATTTTGTTGAAAGTCATATGTGGCCTATAGTGCATAGATAGACTTGGTATGATTATGACCAGGGATTATTCGAATAATCATGACCGTAATATTACAAATGACGTGGTAAAAGTCCTCATTGGCCCGTAGTGCATTGATGGACAGTTTTTGGTATGATTATGGCTATGGATTCTCTTCGGCCAAGGGTGCAAAGATGAGTTATTTTATGGCATGATCAGAACCGTTGATGAAAATACGATTATCTTTGACCCGTAGTGCATGGATAATTTATGGTTGTGATACTAATGAAAAAGTCCTCATTGGCCCGTAGTGCATTGATGGACAGTTTTTGGTATGTTTATGGCTATGGATTCTCTTCGGCTAAGGGTACAAAGATGAATTATTTTATTGCATGATCAGGACCGTTGATGAAAACACGATTATCTTTGGCCCGTAGTGCATTGATAATTCGTGCTCGTGATACTAAAGAATATCCTTGGCCTGTAGTGCAGGGATGATTTAATGATGTGGAATAATTATTGAGCTGAGTCTCAGCAATGAAATATTAATTCATGGATGTGATAATAATGATTATCCTTGGTCGTAGTGCATGGATAATTCAGGGATGTGATATTAACGAATATCCTTGGCCATAGTGCAGGGGTGATTCGATGATGTGGATTATTTGTTAAGCTGTGTCTCAGCATTATTGGTTTTACAGTTGTATATCTTTGGCCTGTAGTGCAAAGATGAATTTATTAGTATGATTATGAGCAGGAATTGTGATTTGGTACAACCATGATTTATGATATTTCAGGTGAAGATAGGTGATGAGAATCATCTTCGTCCTGGGTGTGAAAAGGGAATTCAGAATCACAATTATGATTATGAGTTATTCATATAATTGTGGACAGGAATTGTTTATTGATGTTACAGGGATAAAACATTATTGGTGGACTTTGAACATGGAGAAGATAATAGACCTTATGGTCTATTTGACTCCTCTAATGGATTGCTCGTTCCGCTGCAACTATGGTTGAAAGGTTTTATCATCTACCATATGTTCTAAATCTCTGATTTATTATTGATGAAAGCTATTGATAATTTAATTATCTTTAGTCATGATATTTTTTACTGGGCTAGTTGTGCTCACCCTTTCTGCTTCACAATTCCTTTCAGGTAATAAGAGTGTTGCCGTAAAAGTGTTTCCGGGTTGAGCGGGGATAACAGGGGAATAGAACAGTGGTCTCTAGCTGTGGAGGTTCTCCCTAAACAGTATAGAAAAGTGTGTTGTATTCTATACATCATTTAGTAGTTATATTTGGTGAAACAAATAGGGTGAGGCAAACCCAACTTTGGAAGGGTGTTTTTCCACTATCACACAAGATGTCTAATGATATACAACCTCGTGTTATCATAAGACAGGGTTGTGCGCATCCACTTACTGAGTATATCTACGGGCACTACTTATATGATCTTGGAGTTTATTTGAAATATAATATTCACTTGGAGACAGTGGAGATAGTTATATGTCAAGAGAAGACTCACCATTGAAAAAAATATGATGGTAATCTTCTCGTTTTTCTTTGGGGTCTATTGGGTCAACCAAGGATAATTCTGTGGCCATATGATATCTATTATAACCTAGACGCATGGCCTCCCATCTATGAAGGTTTCCTTGAGCACTTCCCAAAGATTTTAATTTCTAAAACAGTCTTTGACTATACTTTTATGTAAAGTACCATTGTAAGGTTTTGGTCGAGGCACCATGAGAATTACATACATTTGTATTAAAACTCACAGTTAACTGTGGTCGTATTCTATACGACAGCTCAACAGTTGTATAATTAAGTTGTATCTGAATTTTGTACTATGTATCTGGTGACTCAGAATGGGTGATGTATACCTAATTTTGGGGGCGTCACATTTGGTATCAGAGCTTAGGGATATGGTCGCTGACGGAGATATGAGTCTAGAACTAGGAGGGGAGAGACGAGTAATATACTTCGCTAGTGTGTGACTTACCTAAGTCAAAAAATTTTACTTGATAAATTGACAATTTGTGATATGTCAATTGACCTTTGTTTTGAAGATATATTCTAGAATGATATCTGAAATATAGGAGATGAGCAATGGGAAAATCATGATACAGATCAAATAATCGGGAAAGTACAATCCAAAAAGAAAGCAAGGTATTCTCATCTCTTCGAATACCAGGTAAATACATAAATTTCGAGGGCGAAATTCCATAAGGAGTGGAGATTGTGAGACCCCAGATTTTATGAATAAATATTTAATTTTCTCAAAATAATTTTTTATTTTTATATATTATGGAGTGGATTTGATATAATGTTATAGTTGTGGGTAATATTTACAAATTTTGCAAAGTACGCAAGTTGTTATATAATATTCGATTGGACGGGGAATATTCATTTTTACAGGAAATATTCGTACAACGGCATAATCATTGGTGGACCCCCACAACGGAATTATTTTCGGATTGAGAAAACGACAAAAATACTTTATGAAAATAACGACGGAAGTTTTACCGTTAGCTGTTGAAACACCTGGTGTTAAAAGTACAGTAATACGCGTGGTTGCATAGTAGCACACGGTATTGATTATTGATGCTTACGTGAGAAGTCACTCAGTTATACTCAATTATTGCTACAGTAATTACTGCATCATATCTCTCATATTATTGATTCAATTATTGTCACAGTGTCATTTGCATAATATATTATATTATTAAATCAATAATTAAGACGACAAAGTTATTCATATTATTATTTGTAATATTGACAATGTCTAGAAGTTCTGTCAAGAAGAGGTTTGGTCACCTAATTGCGCGCCAATAAGGAGAAATCCTTATCGAAAAGCCCCGTCTTTCTTGGAAACGACCTGGTTGTTAAATATTGTGAGTTATAATATTAATGATGAATAAGTTGTGTTGATTAAAAATGAATTTTGATAGTTCCATTGTGTTGGGATTATTAGTGTTAGTGGAAATCGACATCTATTCTGATGATAATTGATGTCTAGGGGTTATATTGATAAATCAGGTAATTTATCGGATAAATGGGCAATTAATTGCTACTAAGTCACATGCTTATATAACTATTTGTTCACATGTGTGTACTATTGAATCACATTATGTACTATTAGGGGAGTTGGTGCAAGATTGATAATACTTGCATGACTAAGTTAAAAATGGAGGTACTATACTGTAATTTGTATTTTTTACATGATTATACTATTGATTCACATGATTGAACTATTGATTCACATTATTTACTATTAGGGGTGGTGGTGCAAGTTTGATAATACTTGCAGGACTAAATTAAAAATGAAAGAAAAGTTGGAGGTATTGTACTATAATTTTTTGAGCCCCAAAACGTACAATTATCGAAACTATATTTTTCTATAAATAGAAGCTCATTCTTCCTTCATTTTTCACCAATTCACAAAAGCTTTAGAGCGATTATTATAGAGAAAGTAGAAGAGAAGTCTTCTACCTCACTATTCCAGTATCTAGTTTTCCAAGGTAGGGAGTATTATTTCTTTCTTATCCATGAAGAGAACTTCTGTTATTCCATTCTTTATTATTCTATTGAAATAACCTGTATACGCGGGCTACCCTATACTTGGTGAAATTCTTCTGTTATTCCATTCTTTATCATTCTGTTGGAACATCCTGTTTGTACGTTTACGTCGGACCTGTATCCATTATTTATCATTCTGTTGGAACATCCTGTTTGTGCGTTTACGCCGGACCTGGTTACGTTTTTATCATTCTGTTGGAACATCATGTATGTGCGTTTTACGCCGGAACTGATTCCGTCTTTACTATTCTGTCGGAATATCCTGTCTGTGCATTTACGCCGGACCTGGTTCCATTATTTATTATTCTGTTGAGAATAACCTGTCTGTGCAGTCTATCGCACGCATGGTGAATCTTCCTGTTATTCCATTCTTTATTATTCTGTTGGAATAACTTTTCTATGTGGATTATCACATGCATGGTGAACGGTCCTGTGTATTCATTCCTTATTAAATTGTGGAAATGATCTGTATACATGATGTCCTCATATGTTTTGAGTATTAGTAAGTGTTATGATGAGTTATGTTGGTTATTATGTAAAAACATGAAAGTTTCTTAGAAATCACAAAGAGTTGAAAATTAGATTTTGGTGAAAACGGAACATAAAATTCAATTGATCATATCTCCTATTATATTTTGAATTTTTGAGTGAGGTCAAGTTCAAGAGTTAGATCTATGAGTTTTGTAACTTATCCAAGTGGAATCACTGTAGAAGGTGTTGTAGATTTTCTTGTGGACTGACTTTAGCAAAGGAGTCAAAAGTTGCAAAAGAGAAAAATGCTACTGCCCAGAAATTTAAAAGGGTTGTTTCGGCCACTTAATTTATGAGAAAAATTTTGGCCTTTTGGGACATGAAAGTATATGGTATTAAGTACCTACTTTCCAAAACTGAGCTCATTCCGACTTAAAATGAGCAAGTTATAACCATTTCAGTATTTAGGTTTTTTTGACGAAAAACGATATAACCAGAGTTCTATAACTCCGATAACCATGAAATTTAAACTGGAAGCTCACATTAACATGTGTAAGATCCTGCTAAGATTTGGGAATTTTTGGAGTTAAACTTATGGTAGCTAATTTCTTAAGGAATTAATTAGAAATTGATTTTTGAAAAATAGTAAATGAATTTTAAAAATTCTGAGAAAAATATATGTTCAATATGGGACTATATTATGCTTAATCCAAGAAAAGAATAATTTTTGAAACTGATTTGGTATTTTTCATGAAAATGGTTTAGTTACGAACATATGAATTAAATATGTTATGTGAAGTTGAAAAATTGGTAAATATGATTTTATGGCTTGAAAATCCTATATAAGGTATATGCAGATTTTTGATGAGTAATTTGATTATTGGTGATGAAATCTTATGAGTATGACATTTTTTAATGATTAAATGCACTTTTTTGGAAAAGTGTAAACAATTAAATTAAATTATTTATAAGTTTAAGGAATGATTAAAATATTATTATAATATTAACAATATTAGATTATGATTTTATTAAGTGATTGATAATGTTTGAATAAATTTAAAGTCTTTAATATTTATTCTTGATTTAGTTGACTAATGTCTATAATATTGTCATCATCCTAATGTTTATAATATGTTAAAAGTCATCTGTGACCTGTAGTGCATAGATGGACTTGGTATGATTATGACTAGGGATTATTCGATATAATCATTACCGTAATGTTACAAATGATGTGGAAAAAGTCCTCATTGGCCCGTAGTGCATTGATGGACAGTTTTTGATATGATTATAGCTATGGATTCTCTTCGGCCAAGGGTGCAAAGATGAATTGTTTTATGGCATGATCAGGACCGTTGATGAAAACACGATTATCTTTGGCCCGTAGTGCATGGATAATTCGTGGTCGTGATACTAAAGAATATCCTTGGCCTGTAGTGCAGGGATGATTCGATGATGTGGATTAATTATTGATCTGAGTCTCAGTAATGAAATATTAATTCATGGATGCGATAATAATGAATATCTTTGGTCGTAGTGCAAAGATGATTTAATGATTACGAGCAGGAATTGTGATTTGGTATAACAATGATTTTTGATGTTTCAGGTGAAGACATGTGATGAAAATTATCTTCGTCCTGAGTGCGAAGAAGAATTTAGAATCACAATTGTGATTATGAATTATTCACATGATCGTGGACGGGAATTGTTGATTGATGTTACAGGGATAAAATATTATTGGTGGACTTTTAACATAGAGAAGACAATAGACCTTATGGTCTATTTGACTCTTCTAATAGAATGTTCGTTCCGCTGCAACTATGGTTGAAAAGTTTTATTATCTACCATATGTTCTAAATCTCTAATTTATTATTGATGAAAGCTATTGATAATTTAATTATCTTTAGTCATGATATTCTTTACTGGGCTAGTTGTGCTCACCCTTTTGCTTCACAATTCCTTTCAGGTAATAAAAGTGTAGCTGGGTCGAGCGGAGTATTAAGAGGATTAGAACGGTGGTCTATAGATGTTGAGGTTCTCCCTAAATAGGTGAGGTGGACCCAACTTTGGAAGGGTGTTTTGTCATTATCATACAAGATGTCTAATGACATATAACCTCGTGTTATTATAAGACAGGGTTGTGAGCATCCATTTACTGAGTATATCTACGGGCACTATTTATATAACCTTGGAGTTTATTTGAAATATAATATTCACATGGAGACAGTGGAGATAGTTATATGTCAAGAGAAGCCTCACCATTTGAAAGATGATAGTAATCTTCTCATTTTTCTTTGGGGTCTATTGGGTCAACCAATGATAATTTTGTAGATATATGATATATATTATAACCTAGACGCATGGCCTCCCATGTACGAAGGTTTCCTTGAGATCTTCCCAAAGATTTTAATTTCTAAAATAGTTTTTGACTATACTTTTATGTAAAGTACCATTATAAGGTTGTGGTCGAGGCACCATGAGAGTTACATACATTTGTATTAAAACTCAAAGTTAATTGTGGTCGTATTCTATACGACAGTTTAACAGTTGTATAAATGAAGTTGTATTTGAATATTGTACCATGTATCTAGCGACTCAGAATGGGTGATGTATACCGAATTTTGGGGGCGTCACAGGTATTATTTCTTTCGTATTCATGAAGAGAACTTCTGTTATTCCATTCTTTATTATTCTGTTGGAATAACTTGTATACGCGGACTACCCTATACTTGGTAAAATTCTTCTTTTATTCCATTCTTTGCTATTATGTTGGAATAACATGTCTATGAGAAATACCGCATACATGGTGAAATTCTTCTATTATTTCATTCTTTATCATTCTATTGGAACATGTTGTCTGTGATTTATGCATGACCTTGTTCCATTATTTATCATTCTGTTGGAACATCCTGTCTTTGCTTTACGCATGACCTGGTTCCGTTATTTATTACTCTGTTGGAATATCCTGTCTGTGCGTTTACGCATGACTTGGTTCCATTTCTTTAATATTCTATTGGAATAACTTGTCTGTGCGGTCTATCGCATGCATGGTGATTTCTTCTGTTATTTCATTCTTTATTATTCTGTTGGAATAACCTGTCTATGTGGATTATCACATGCATAGTGAATGATCTTTTGTATTCATTCCTTATTAAATTGTGGAAATGATCTGTCTAAGTGGATTATCGCATGGCGACGAAAATCCCTTTGCAGTTTCATATACTCTATTATACTCAGTTGGTTAAAGTTTTGACTTCTATACTCCAAAATATTAGTAGAATATCATTATTATTTGCCCTTCATCCAGTATCTTTTCATGGAAATATTTTCTGAGTATTCTTGAATTTTACTCTACAAAGAAGTATCATGTTGACAATTTGGACGTTATTGGTTCCTGGATAAATTAATTCTTGAACTTGTTTTATTGAATTCTTATATCATTGTCATCATCCTCATGTTTATATTATATTGAAAGTCATCTGTGGCCTATAGTGTGTAGATGGACTTGGTATGCTTATGACCAGGGATTATTCGGTATAATTATGACCGTAATGTTACAAATGATGTGGTAAAAGTCCTCATTGACCCGTAGAGCATTGATGGACAATTTTTGGTATGATTATGGCTATGGATTCTCTTTGTCCAAGGGTGCAAAGATGAATTATTTTATGGCATAATCAGGTCCGTTGATGAAAACACGATTATCTTTGGCTCGTAGTGCATGAATAATTCGTGGTCATGATACTAAAGAATATCCTTGGCCTATAGTGCAAGGATGATTTGATGATGTGGATTATTTATTAAGCTGAGTCTCAGCAATAAAAGTGATGATAAACCTTTTAAATCATAGAAGATAGTAGATTTTATTCTCTACTTGACTCTTCTAATGGATTGCTTGTTCCGCTGCAGTTAAACTTGATGGTTGTTATATTGTATCAGTTTAACACTGTTGAAGGCTAACGATAATTTATTCTACATTATCTTAGTTATAATATTTCTTATTGGGCTAGTTGAGCTCACCCTTTTGCTTTCATTGTTCTCTTCAGGAAATGAGAACGTATCATGGACTAATCGGGGAACAGAGTGATGGTCCTAGATGGTGCAATAGTAGTCCTCGCTATTATGTGAAATAGTATGATAATAAATGTAATGAGGACCCCATTGAGTTTGTATATTGTCTAGAAAACAATATTTGTATTTAAACTCACAGCTCATGTTGTATATTTAAGATTGTATTTGTATTATGTACCATGTATTTGGCGACTCAAGATGGGTGATGTATACCTATTTTGGGGGTGTCACAATACACATGAGTATCATTAGTCAGTAGATGTGTGCCAGTGCCTCCTAGTCAATATCAGTATACAAGAAAGTTGTTCAATAATTTAGCATTGAGGTGTGGATAAAATATACATTTTGGTTCAGATGATGAGAATCTTTTGTCCATTTGTATTTTCTTTTGGTCATTGACATGGGCACACTCACTATATTTAATAAGGGTACTCTATAAAGTTTAATCTTTACTGCATAAATAGTAACTTAAGGATTTGCAATTATTTTGCTTTGTCGATTTTGTCTGTTTTGACTAATTGTTTTATTTCTAAAATTTCACGTGCATTTAGATGGTAAGACAAAATAATTACAACAATTGTGGTATTGTTAAGGAATTTGGCATTCAAGTGATGGCTGAGTTCACTTCTATTGATGCACGAGTTCTTCCTCCAAAGGTAAATAATCTTTACACCGACTTGTGTGTTTGAACGCAACATTTTACCTTCCAAATGATTTTGACTCCATTCTCGAATTTAGTTGACCCAACTTATAGGTCAATTTTCTACTACTATACAGTTATAGATTTGGATATTCTGAATTTAAAGGTTCTGATCCATTTTTCCAGTAACATAGTAGTTTAAGTTGGACAACTGACCATATTTGAATAAAGAGAGATTTATTTCTTCACTAAATATCATATTATAATTAACTTACGGATGCAGTCATTCCAGTTTTTGTTAGGTTTATTTTTTACAAGCATAAGAATGTTATGTGGTAGTGAATTATTTTTTTAGAATAGATCTATTTCCTTTATATTATATGTTTCTATGCATTCAGATAATTTTCCTATTTGTGGTTGCACTTCAAATATATGAGCAGCCTTGGAAATAAGAAAGTTGAACTTTTTGATATGGGGGAACATGTACTAATGACTACAACCGAAGACAATGTTCAAGTTTAAGTGGCATCAAGTAATCAGATGTCTTACATATAACTGAACTATTGTATTGTAATAATGATTGTAAAAGTTATTGGTTTAGCATGGTATAATAATGATCATCATATTTTAGGGATGAATTATCCTATTATTATATTGTAATGTTGTAAGACCTCAATTTTTATGAATAAAGACGAATTTTTTATAAATACCATTTTTGAATATTATGTAATGAATTTGATATAATGTTATAGTTGTGGGTAATATTTATAAATTTTGCAAAGTACGCAAGTTGTTATATAATATTCGATTCGTCGGGGAATATTCATTTTAACAGGGAATATTCGTACAACGGCACAATCATTGGTGGATCCCACAACAGAATTATTGTCGGATTGAGAAAATGACAAAAATACTTTATGAAAATAACGGCAAAAATTATACCGTTAACTGTCGAAACACCCGGTGTTAAAAGTACAGTAATACGCGTGGTTGCATAGTAGCACGCGGTATTGATTATTGATGCTTACGTGAGAAGTCACTCAGTTTTGTTCAATTATTGCTACAGTAATTGCCGTATAATATCTCACGTTATTTGATTCAATTATTGTCAATATTTTATATATTATTAAATCAATAATTGAGACGATATAGTATTAATATTATTATTTGCAATATTAATGATGTCTAGAAGTTCTGTCAAGGAGAGGTTTGGACACCTAATTGCGCGTCAATAGGGAGAAACACTTATTGAAAAGCCCTCTCTTTCCTAAGAACGATCTGGTCGATTAATAATGTGAATTATAATAATGGTGATGAAGTTTGTTTTATTATTATTATAAATGTAATAAAACAAAAAACTTTTTATATAAAACATAATACTTTTTATAAAGTTTTGTTTTATTTGATTATAAATAGAATATATTATATTTTATTATACATAGTGTTTGCATAGTGTCTGCATAGTGTTTACATAGTAAAATCTTTTTATATAAAACAGAATACTTTTATAAATTTATTTGTTTTATTAGATTTTAATATATTTTATTATACATAGTGTTTGCATAGTAAAAACTTTTTATATAAAATAGAATATTTTTTATAAAGTTTTATTTTATTTGATTATAAATAGAATATATTATATTTTATTACATAGTGCAGCATAGTATCCTTTCTATTCTCCAATAAATAGGATGCTTAGTTAGAATTGAAAATCACACCAGAAATTCAGAGAATTCTTCTTCTATAATCTTGAACGTATTTTTTAGAGTTTTAAGATGCTTTGAGCGTAGAAAACAGTATAAGTTTTCTTCAAAAATATCATCGTCCTACCAGTCGGAATACTCTTCTTTTTAAGGCAAGGGGTATTATTATTTCGTATTCATGAAGAGAGTTATTTTCTTTCAATATTCGTAAGGGTTATTATTCCATTATTTATTACTCTGTTGGAATAACATGTCTGTGCAGTTTATCGCATGCTTAATGAATTCTGTTGTTATCCCATTCTTTATTATTTTGTTGGAACATCCTGTCTGTGTGAATTACGCATGACCTGGTTACATTCTTTATTATTCTGTTGGAACATCCTATTTGTGCGACATACGCATGACCTAGTTCCATTCTTTATTATTCTGTTGGAATATCCTGTCTGTGCGGATTACGCATGACCTGGTTCCATTCTTTATTATTCTGTTAGAATATCATGTCTATGTGGGTTACGCATGACCTGGTTCCATTCTGTATTATTCTGTTGGAATAACATGTCTGTGCGGATTACGCACGCCTTGTGAATTCTTCTGTTATTTCATTCTTTATTATTCTGTTAGAATAATCTGTCTACGTGGATTACCGCATGGCGGCAAAAATTTATTTGCAGTTTCATATATTCTATTATACTCAGTTGGTTAAAGTTTTGGCTTCTTTACTCCATGAAATTAGTGGAATATCATTAATATTTGCGTTTCATCCACTATCTTTTTATGAAAATATTCTTCTGAGCATTCTTGAATTTTACTCCACAAAGCAGTATCATGTTTACAATTTGGACGTTATTGAGTTCAGGATAAATTAACTTATAAATCTTTAAAATTTATTCTTGAACTTGTTTTATTGAATTCTTATATCATTGTCATCATCATCATGTTTATAATATGTTGAAAGTCATCTGTGGCCTGTAGTGCATAGATGGACTTGGTATGATTATAACCAGGGATTATTTGGTATAATCATGACCGTAATGTTACAAATAATTTGGTAAAATTCCTCGTTGGCCGTAGTGCATTGATGGACAGTTGTTGACATGATCATGTCCATTGATGAATACACGAATATCCTTTGCACGTAGTGCATTGATAATTTGTGGTCGTGATACTAATGAATATCATTGGCCGTAGTGCAGGAATGATGTGGTTTATTTATTAAGCTGATTCTCAACGATAAAAGTGATGAAAAACCTTTTAAATCATAGAAGATAGTAGATTTTATTCTCTACTCGACTCTTCTAATGGATTGCTTGTTCCGCTGCAGTTAAACTTGATGTTTGTTATATTTTATCAGTTTAACACTGTTGAAGGCTAACGATAAATTATTCTGCATTATCTTAGTCATAATATTTCTTACTGGGCTAGTTAAGCTCACCCTTTCTTTCACTGTTCTCTTCAGGAAATGAGAATATAGCTGGGACGAGTCAGGGAACGGATTGACGGTCCAAATGGTTGTTTTAGTAGTCCTCAATATTCTATAAAATAGTGTGACAATAAATGTAATGAGGACTCCATTGAGTGTGAATATTGTCTAGATGACAATATTCTTATTAAAACTCTTACATTATGTTTTGTCGTATTTTACACGAATGTTATATAATTAAGTTGTATTTGAATTTTGTACCATGGCATTTGGCGATTCAAGATGGGTGATGTATACCTATTTTGGGGGCGTCACAGTTGGTAGCAAAGCTTAGGGATATGATCCCTGGCTGAGATGTGAGACAAGAACTAGGAGGGGAGAGACGGAGAATTCTTTCGCTAGTATGACCTACCTAAGTTTATTTGGTATTTAATTGGTCGGTCTGAGTATAGGGATAATATGTGACATGTAAATTAACCCTTATTTTGTGGCAGTATTTGAAAATGACATTCGAGAATGTTGAGAATAGCAATGGAGCACAGGAGACAGTTGAGTTATCACAGATCAATACCCAAGATAATCTGCATCAGGAAGGCAATAATCCTCAGGTGAACAACAACACCGACCAAATGGCGAACGACGAAATGCAGGTGGAAACACTGGCAACTCTCGGACGGTCACCGCTAAACAGTTCAAGGAGCTGGTACCACCGGAGTTTATTGGAGAGCCAAAACCACTTAAGGCAGAGACGTGGATAAAGCAGATCACCAAGATATTTGATATATTGGGATGCTTCGAGGAGCAAAATGTTCCCTTTGTCACCTTTATGTTGCGAGGAGAGGCAGATTACTGGTGGAAATCGGTAAATCGTACTCAACTTGCCGCACTGAAGATGTCTTGGGAGAAGTTCCAAGATCTATTCAACGACAAGTACTTTCCCGAAAGTATTCGTCACATGAAAGAGGTAGAGTTCATCAAGTTGGAGCAGAACAATATGACAGTGTCGCAGTACGAAACTAAGTTTGCCGAGTTGTCCCGATTTGCGTCTCACTTAGTTGATAATGTGGAAAGAATGACGCGGATGTTTCTAAGAGGTTTGAAACCCGAGATACGTTAATATCTAATTTTTCATAAACTGTGTTTGTATTCAGATGTTGTAAATATGGCTCACTTATTGGAGCGCGATAACGAGTCAACTCAACCAAGAGAAAGCAGCCTGCAAAATGATAATACCAGTGGTAGCAATCATCGAAACGGTGACAACAAACGTGGAGGGAATCAACATGCCAGAAATGGTAACCACTTCGGTGGTAATCATGGCCAAGACAATAAGAATGGACATTTCAAGAAGAGGAGATTCAACAATGATGGAAAGACGTCAGCATCAGCACCCGTGGTTAAAGAAGGAGAACGACCACCTATCATATGCTTCAAATGCGAAGGGGATGGACATATCAGTCCAAACTGCGCGATGTCAACCAAAGCGTGTTAAAATTTTGGAAGAGAAGGTCACCTAGCTCGATTTTGTCATGCACCGAAGATAAGTCCAGTTGGAACGGTGACACAAAATACCGTCCCAGACAAGTCAAAACAAGTAGTTCAAGGGAGAGCGTTTGTTGTGACCTCCCAAAAAGCAAAGAACCCGAACGAGGTCATCACGGGTATGCTTATCATAAACTCTAGCAAAGTCTATACCTTATTTGATACCGGTTCTACCCATTCTTTTATTTCTCCTACTTGCGCTCAACGATTAAATTTGACTCCTGAGAAATTAGACTTTGACTTATCTGTGGAAACTCTGTTGGGAGAAACCTTCATTACATCCACTATTTATAAGTCTTGTTTGGTTCAAATCAGTACCCTCACATTACCTGTCTATCTTATTTCATTGAAAATACTTGCATTTGATATGATTCTAGGGATTGATTGGTTAACTACTCATCATGTAAAAATTGATTGTTTTCGTAAGGTTGTTAGCTTTCATATTCTTAACCAACCTATTATGCGAATTCAAGCAACCAAACCATTAAAATCAATCACTGTCTCAAGCCATAAAGCTATTCGTTTATTAAAAAATGGATGTCAAGCTTTCTTAGCTCATGTCACAGATTTAAACAAAAATACGTCAGATTTGAATGATATTTCTATTGTTAATAAATTTCCTGACGTATTCCCTGAAGAACTTCCTAGCCTACCCCAAGAGTGTGAAATTGAATTTTGTATCGACCTTGAACCCGTTACAAAACCCATTTCCAAAGCCCCATATCGAATGGCTCCTATTGAACTTCAGGAGTTAAAGACCCAATTGCAGGAATTGTTAGACATTGGTTTCATTCGTCCTAGTACGTCTCCTTGGAGTGCTACTGTTCTGTTCGTGAAGAAGAAAGATGGGAGTATGCGAATTTGTATTGACTACTGGTAATTGAACCATGTCACCATCAAGAATAGGTATCTGTTACCTCGCATTGATGACCTGTTTGACTAGTTGCAAGGAGCACAATTTTTTTCAAAGATCGATCTTCGTTCTGGATATCATCAGCTGAAGGTTAATACTGAGGATATTCCAAAGACTGCCTTCAGAACTCGGTACGGGCATTATGAATTCTTAGTCATCTCTTTTGGATTGACTAATGCTCCTGTTGCCTTCATGGATATGATGAACTGAGTATTGAAGCAATATTTGGATCACTTTGTGGTCTTGTTTATTGATGACATCCTCATATATTCCAAAAGCCGTGAAGATCATGAGCAACACTTAGGGCTGATACTCCAAAAGCTTCGTGAAAACAAGCTTTATGCCAAGTTGAAGAATTGTGAGTTCTGGCTTGAGGAAGTAGCATTCCTTGGGCATGTAGTATCAAGTCATGGAATATCTGTTGACCCGGCAAAGATTGAATCTATTCAAAGCTGGGAGCAACCTAAATTAGTGACCGAAGTACGTAGCTTTCTCAAAATAGCTGGTTATTATTGGAGATTCATAGAAGGGTTTTCTCAAATCGCTTCCCATTTACTCAGCTAACTCGGAAAGATACAAAATTCGGTTCGAGCATGGAATGTGAGAAGAGTTTTCAAGAACTCAAGAGGAGACTCATTTCAGCACATGTTCTGACAATACCATCTGGTACGGAGGGATATGTCATCTACAGTGATGCTTCAGGTAAAGGGTTAGGATGTGTTCTCATACAACATGGGAAAGTCATAGCCTATGCCTCTCGGCAACTCAAAGAATATGAGAGGAATTATCTTACACATGATCTAGAGTTAGAAGTTGTTGTCTTCGCACTTAAAATTTGGAGGCATTACTTGCATGGGGAGAAAGTGGAGATCTTTACGGATCATAAAAGCCTCAAATATTTCTTCACCCAAAAGAAGCTCAACATGCGACAACGACGTTGGCTTGAACTGTTAAAAGATTATGATCATACCATTCAATACCATCCTAGTAAAGCAAGCTTAGTAGCTAACGCATTGAGTAGAAGATCATATGCGGGTACGAGTGCGATATTGTCAACGCAAAGGCCCATTTTATATGACTTGCAAAGGATGAAGATAGAGTTAAAGACTCTAGGGACCAACGTGATGATGGTGAATATACGAGTAGAACCGACTTTAATCGATAAAGTTAAAAGCTTCTCAAGCTATAGACCTTGAACTGATGCGTATGAGGAAGAAAGTGCAAGAAGGTGCTATGCCGAAAGCAAGAATTGATGAGGAAGGAATATTTTGAGTCAACTCCAGACATTGTGTTCCTAACGACCATGATTTAAAGTATAAAATCATGATGGAGGCGCACAACACACCATTTGCAATCCATCTTGGGAGTACCAAAATGTATCATGATCTTCAACATACATTTTGGCGGAGCAATATAAAGAGAGAGATCGCAGAGTTTATCTCAAGGTGTCTAACTTGTCAACGAGTCAAGGCGGAGCATCAAGTACCAAAAGGTCCATTGCAACCACTTGAAATTCTAAAATGGAAGTGGGAGCACATTACCATTGATTTCGTTACAGGTCTTCCCAAGGTTTCTCAAGGCATAGATGCGATTTGGGTCATTATTGATAGATTGACCAAGTCGGCTCATTTCTTACTTATACGAGAAACTTATACACTTGATCGTCTTGCTCGTATATACATAAATCAGATTGTAAGACTGCATGGTATGCCAGTATCCATAGTTTCTAATCGAGACCCAAGACTCACTTCACGATTTTGGGTTAGTTTGCAGAAAGCTATGGGCACGGATTTACGATTTTGCTCAGCATATCATCCTCAGACGGACGGGCAGTCGGAGAGGACTATTAAAACTCTTGAAGATCTATTAAGACTCTGTGTCCTTGACTTCAAGGGAAGTTGGGATAAGTTCTTACCATTGTTGGAGTTTTCCTACAACAACAGTTATCAAGCGAGTATTGACATAGCTCCATTCGAGGCGTTGTATGGAAGAAAGTGTCGTTCTCCTGTATGCTGGGATGAGGTGGGTGAAACAACGTTGTTGGGAGTTGAGTTGGTACGTATGACTACGGAAAAGATTCAAACGATCCGACAAAGTATAAAAACCTCACAAGATCGACAAAAGAGTTATGTTGATCTTCATCGAAAGGACGTAGAATTCGATATTGGAGATCATGTGATGTTACGTGTCGCTCCATGGAAAGGAGTTACGAGATTTGGAAAGACAGGAAAGCTCAATCCTCGATTCATTGACCCATTTTTAATCCTCAATCGAGTAGGAACTGTGGCCTATAGACTCGCTTTACCGCCAAGTATGCCTCGTGTTCATAATGTTTTTCACATATCCATGTTACGTAAATATGTGGAAGACCCGAACCATATTATTGAGTTAGAACTGGACGAAATAGCGGAAAATTTAACGTATGAAGAGGTTCCTGTTAAAATCTTGGATAAAAAGGAACATGTTCTACGCTCCAAGGTTATACCTCAAGTCAAAGTTTTGTGGAGGAACCACGATGTTGAGGAAATGACCTGGGAGTTAAAATCTGAAATAAAATCAAGGTATCCTTACCGCTTCGATATACCAGGTACGTACCCTAATTTTGAGGGAAAAATTTCATAAGAAGTGGAGGTTGTAAGACCCCAACTTTTATGAATAAAGATGAATTTTCTATAAATATCATTTTTGAATATTATGGAATGAATTTGATATAATGTTATAGTTGTGGGTAATATTTATAAATTTTGCAAAGTACGCAAGTTGTTATATAATATTCGATTGGTCGTGGAATATTTATGTTAACAAGGAATATTCATACAACAGCACAATCATTGGTGGACCCCACAACGGAATTATTATCGGATTGAGAAAACGAAAAAAATACTTTATGAAAATAACGGCGAAAGTTTTACCTTTAACTGTTGAAACACCCGGTGTTAAAAGTACAGTAATACGCATGGTTGCATAGTAGCACACGGTATTGATTATTGATGCTTACGTGAGAAGTCACTCAGTTTTGTTCAATTATTGCTACAGTAATTGTTGCATATTATCTCATGTTATTTGATTCAATTATTGTCAATATTTTATATATTATTAAATCAATAATTGAGACGATAAAGTTATTAATATTATTGTTTTCAATATTAACGATGTCTAGATGTTCTGTCAATGAGAGGTTTGGTCACCTAATTGCGCGCCAATAGGGAGAAACCCTTATTGAAAATCCCCCTCTTTCCTGGGAATGACCTGGTCGATTAATATTGTGAATTATAATAATGGTGATAAAGTTTGTTTTATTATTATTATAAATGTAATAAAACAGAAAACTTTTTATATAAAACAGAATACTTTTTATAAAGTTTTGTTTTATTTGATTATAAATAGAATATATTATATATTATTATGCATAGTGCCTGCATACTGTTTGCATAGTAAAATCTTTTTATATAAAACAGAATACTTTTATAAAGTTATTTGTTTAATTAGATTTTAATATATTTTATTATGCATAGTGTTTGTATAGTGCCTGCATAGTGTTTGCATAGTAAATTTTTTTATATAAAACAGAATACTTTTTATAAATTTTGTTTTATTTAATTATAAATAGAATATATTATATTTTATTGCATAGTGCAGCATAGTATCCTTTCCATTCTCCTATTAATAGGATGCTTAGTTAGAATTGAAAATCACACCAGAAATTCAGAGAATTCTTCTTCTATAATCTTGAACGTATTTCTTTAGAGTTTTAAGCAGATTTGAGCGTAGAAAACAGTATAAGTTTTCTTCAAGAATATCATCGCCCTACCAGTCGGAATACTCTTCTTTTTAAGATAAGGGGTATTATTCTTTCGTAGTCATGAAGAGAGTTATTTACTTTCAATACTCGTAAGGGTTGTTATTCCATTCTAACTCTTGAGGTATAACCTTTGAATGTCGAATATAATCATTCTTATCCAAGATTTTAGCATGTATCTCCGCATACGTTAAATCTTCTGTTATCTCGTCTAATTCCAATTCAATAATGTGGTTCGGGTAGTCCACATATTTACGTAACATTGATACGTGAAAACAAAACGTTATGAACACGCGACATACTTGGCGGTAAAACGAGTCTATAGGCCACAATTCCTACTCAATCAAGTATTTCAAATGGGCCAATTAAATCGAGGGTTAAGATTTCCTCTCTTCGTCGATTCTTGTTTCTAAAATAGCGCCCTCTTGAACCATCTTCTTCACATTCATCAGATTCGGTTTTGTAGCTTGAGCGGCTTTAACTTTATCGATTAAAGTCAATTCTACTCGTATATTCTTTATCTTTACGTGGGTCTCTATAGTCTTTAACTCTATCTTTATCATTTGTAAGTTATACAAAATGGATTTTTGTGTTAATAACATCGCACTCGTAAACGCATACAATCTCCTACTCGATGCGTCAACTACCACGTTCTTTCTTCCACAATGATATTGAATGGTATAGTCGTAGTCTTCAACAGCTCGAGCCAACATCTTTGGCGCATGTTACGTTCATTTTAGTTGAAGAAATATTTAAGGGTTTTAGAAATGGGTTTTGTACTGAGGTCAATACAAAATTCGATTTCACGTTCTAGGGGTAGGCTAGGAAGTCTTCAAGAATACATCAGAAAATTTATTAACGATAGAAATATCATTCAAAACTGTGACTCTCATCCAAGACTTGGATAGCACATGTAATGAAAGTTTCTCCTAACGGAGTTTCAACCAATAAGTCAAAGTCTAACTTCTCTAGAGTTAAATTTAAACGTTGAGCGAAAGAAAGAGAGATAAAAGAATGGGTAGAACCGGTATCTAGTAAGGTATAGACTTCACAAGAATTTATAATTAACTAACACGTGCTAACTTCGTTCGGGTTACTCACTTTTTGAGAAGTCGCGAAAATCGCTCTCCCTGAAACAAACGACTTTGTTTTGTCCATATCCGCCTTTGGTGCCACCGTCCCACCTGGACTTGACTTCACTATACGACAAAATTGAGCTAAATGACCTTCTTTTCTTGAAATTTTCACTTCTATTATCTTGGCCATGATTACCACCGAAGTGGTTACCATTCTTGGCATGATAATTTCCCCCACGATGGTTATCATTGTTCCGATAGCCATTGCCACCGGTATGATTATTATCGTGTTGTTGGTCGTTATCTTTTGCTTGAGCTGAATCAACGCTCTCATGTGCTTCATTGCTTATCTCAGCATTTTTAGATGCCATTCTCAAACACTGTCACAAAACAAGGGTTAATTGATATATCACATATTATCCCTATACTCTGACCGACCAATTAAATACCAAATAAACTTAGGTAGGTCATACTAGCGAAGGAATTCCCCGTCTCTCCCCTCCTAGTTCTTGTCTCATATCTTAGCCAGGGATCATATCCCTAAGCTTTGATACCAACTGTGACGCCCCCAAAACAGGTATACATCACCCATCTTGAGTCGCCAGATACATGGTAAAAAATACAAATAAAAACTTAATTATATAACTGTCGTGTAAAATATGACAAAACATATACTGTGAGTTTTAATACAAATATTGTCATCTAGACAATATCTACACTCAATGGAGTCCTCATTACATTTATTATCATATTATTTTATAGAATAGTGAGGACTACTATGACACCATCTCGGACCATCACTCCATTCCCCGACTCGTCCCGGCTACGTTCTCATTTCCTGAAGAGAATAGTGAAAGAAAGGGTGAGCTCAACTAGCCCAGTAAGAAATATTATGACTAAGATAATGCAGAATAAATTATCATTAGCCTTCAACAGTGTTAAACTAATAAAATACAATAACTATCAAGTTTAACTGCAGCGGAACAAGCAATCCATTAGAAGAGTCAAGTAGTGAATTAAATCTACTATCTTTTATGATTTAAAAAGTTTATCATCAATTTTATCGCTGAGACTCAGCTTTATAAATAATCCACATCATCAAATCATCCCTGCACTATAGGCCAAGGATATTCTTTAGTATCACGACCACGAATTATCCATACACTACAGCCAAAGATAATCGTATTTTCATCAACGGCCCTGATCATGCCATAAAATAATTCATCTTTGCACCCTTGGCCGAAGAGAATCCATAGCCACAATCATACCAAAAACTGTCCATCAATGCACTACGGGCCAATGAGGACTTTTTCCACATCATTTGTAACATTACGGTCATGATTATACCGAATAATCCCTAGTCATAATCATACCAAGTCTATCTATGCACTACAGGCCACAGATGACTTTCAACATAATATAAATATGAGGATGATGACAATGATATAAGAATTTAATAAAACAAGTTCAAGAATTAATTTATCCAGGAACCAATAAAGTCCAAATTGTCAACATGATACTTCTTTGTGGAGTAAAATTCAAGAATGCTCAGAAGAATATTTTCATGAAAAGATACTGGATGAAGCGCAAATATCAAGGATATTCCACTAATTTCATGGAGTATAGAAGTCAAAGCTTTAACCAACTGAGTATAAGAGAATATATGAAACTGCAAATGGATTTTCGTCCGCTATGCGGTAATCTACTTAGACAGATCATTTCCATAATTTAATAAGGAATGAATACAAAGGATCATGTGGTAATCCACATAGACAGGTTATTCAAGCAGAATAATAAAGAATGGAATAACAGAAGAAATCACCATGCATGCGATAGACTACACAGATAGGTTACTCCCAACAGAATAATAAATAATAGAACCAGGTCCGGCATAAACGCACAGACAGGATATTCCAATAATTAATAAATAATGGAACCAGGTCCAGCGTAAACACACAGATAGGATATTTCGACAGAATAATAAAGAACGAAATATTAGAAGAATTTCACCATGTATGCGGTACTTCGCATAAACAGGTTATTCCAACAGAATAATAAGAAAGGAATAATATAAGAATTTCACCATGTATGCGGTACTTCGCATATACAGGTTATTCCAACATAATAAAAAAGAATGAAATAACAGAAGCTCTCTTCATGAATACGAAAAAAATAATACCCATTACGAGTATTGAAATAAAAATAGTTCTCTTCATGAATATGAAAGAATAATATCCCTTACCGTAGAAAAAAACTTGATACTGGAATAATGAGGTAGCAGACTTCTCTTCTTCTTCCTCTCTATAATTTTTCTCTATAATAAATGCTTTATAGCTTTAGTGAATTGGTGAGAAATGAAGGAAGAATGAGCTTCTATTTATAGAAAAATATAGTTTCGATAATTGTACGTTTTGGGGCTCGAAAAATTACATAATAATACCTCCCACTTTTTCTTCATTTTTAATTTAGTCCTGCAAGTATTATCAAACTTGCACCACCTCCCCTAATAGTAAATCATGTGACTCAATAGTTCTAGACATGTAAAAATATGAATTACAGTATAGTACCTCCATCTATACCTCCATCTTTAACTTAGTCATGCAAGTATTATCAATCTTGCACCAACTCCCCTAATAGTATAAGAATGTGATTCAATAGTACACACATGTGAACAAATAGTTATATAAGCATGTGAATTAGTTGCAATTAATTGCTCATTTATCCGATAAATTACCCAATTTATCAATATAACCCCCAGACATCAATTATCATCGAAATAGATGTCGATTTCCACTAACACTAATAATCACAACACAATGGAACTATCAAACTCATCTTTAATTAACACGAATTTATTCATCATTAATATTATAACTCACAATATTTAACAACCAGGTCGTTCCCAGGAAAGAGAGGGCTTTCCGATAAGGATGTCTCCTTATTGGCGCGCAATTAGGTGACCAAACCTCTCCTTGACAAAACTTCTAGAAAATGTCAATATTGTAAATAATAATATGAATAACTTTGTCGTCTCAATTATTGATTTAATACTATATCATATTATGCAGATGATACCGTGACAATAATTGAATCAATAATATGAGAGATATGATGCAGCAATTACTGTAGCAATAATTGAGTATAACTGAGTGAATTTTCACGTAAGCATCAATAATCAATACAGTGTGTTACTATGCAACCACACGTATTACAGTACTTTTACTTCCGGTTAGTTCAACAGTTTTAACGGTAACACTTTCACCGTTATTTTTATAAAAAGATAATTCTGTCATTTTCTTACTACGACAATACTTCAGTTGTGGGGTCCACCAATGATTGTGTTGTCGTACGAATATTCCCTGTTAAAACAAATATTCTCCGACCAATCGAATATTATATAACCACTTACTTACTTTGCAAAATTTGTAAATATTACCCACAACTATAATATTATATCAAATCCACACCATAATATTCAAAAAAAATATTTCGAGAAAATTAAATCTTTATTCGTAAAATTTGGGATTTTACATTAGTGGAATATCCTTGATATTTGTGCTTCATCCAGTATCTTTTTAAGAAAATATTCTTCTGAGCATTCTTGAATTTTACTCCACAAAGCAGTATCATGTTGACAATTTGGACGTTATTGAGTTCAGGATAAATTAACTTATAAATCTTTAAAATTTATTCTTGAACTTGTTTTATTGAATTCTTATATCATTGTCATCATCCTCATATTTATAATATGTTGAAAGTCATATGTGACCTGTAGTGCATAGATAGGCTTGGTATGATTATGACCAGGGATTATTCAGTATAATCATGACCGTAATGTTACAAATGATGTGGTAAAAGTCTTCATTGACCGTAGTGCATTGATGAACAGTTGTTAGCATGATCATGACCATTGATGAATACACGAATATCCTTTGCCCGTAGTGCATGGATATTTTATGGTCGTGATACTAATGAATATCATTGGCCGTAGTGCAGGGATGATGTGGTTTATTTATTAAGTTGAGTCTCAATGATAAAAGTGATGAAAAACCTTTTAAATCATAGAAGATAGTAGATTTTATTCTCTACTTGACTCTTCTAATGGATTGCTTGTTCCGCTGTAGTTAAACTTGATGTTTGTTATATTTTATCAGTTTAACACTGTTGAAGGCTAACGATAAATTATTCTATATTATCTTAGTCATAATATTTCTTACTGGGCTAATTGAGCTCACCCTTTCTTTCACTGTTCTCTTCAGAAAATGAGAATATAGCTGGGACGAGTCGGGGAACGGATTGACGGTCCAGATGGTTGTTTTAGTAGTCCTCGCTATTCTATAAAATAGTGTGACAATAAATGTAATGAGGACTCCATTGAGTGTGAATATTGTCTAGATGAAAATATTCTTATTAAAACTTTTAGATTATGTTTTGTCGTATTTTACACGACTTTTGTATAATTAAGTTGTATTTGAATTTTGAACCATGTATTTGGCGACTCAAGATGAGTGATGTATACTTATTTTGGAGGCGTCACAAATGTTGTAATGTGAATGATTTGTAATGATGTATATAATATTGTTTATGGTTTTATTTTATATTGTTTCTATAAACAAAAGAAAAGACAATATTTATATCATTACAAATCATAACAATTTTTGTTTCACAAAAAAAATAAACGGTAATGTATAGTGTTGTCGTTAATTAACAAAAACTTTTGTCGCTCTTAAAAACAATCAGCTTAGAATAGTATCGTTGCTAATTGATCATAATTATCCATAACAAAATCAACAATAACGAAAAATTTGTTTGCAAATTAATATATGGCCGGTTTATTTTGTATATTTAGCAACAAATATCATTACCAAAAAGTATACAATTAGCAATAAAAACCAATAAAGGTAACAATTTTCATACTTTTCAGCAACGACAAAAATCGTTGACAAATGTGTAACAAATACAACGAATTTCATCTTCATTGGCAAAAAAAGATTCTTTTCATTGCCGATTAGGCAGATTTTGCAACGAAAGTTGTTTATCAATAACAATTTCATTGCGAAATATCTTACTTTTTGTAACGGAAAAAAAAAATTCGTTGCTAGACAATTAGCAACGTTCATTGCGCAACGAAATGTCAAACGACAAAAAAATCATTGTAAATGACATTTGGTAAAAAAAATCGTACCTTTAGCAACGAAAACGATTTGTTACAAAATCACCATTTTTGTAGTGCGTAATCATAGCATCAGATTGGATTATGCCTTTTGAGCTAATGTGTGATGCTAGTGTTTTTGTGGTTAGGGCTGTTTTGGGACAACGACGAGACAAAATTTTTCATGATATCTACTATGCAAGTAAAACCCTAACAGATGCTCAATTGAATTACACCACTACCGAGAAGGAAATACTTGTGGTCATGTATGCATTTGACAAATTTTGCTCATATCTATAGGAACAAAGGTTATTGTATACACTGACCATTCGGCGATTCAGTATCTAATTACCAAGAAAGATGCAAAGCCTAGGCTTATTCGTTGGATTCTACTCCTTTAAGAGTTCGATTTAGAAATCAAAGATAGGAAGGAGACTGAAAATCAGGTAGCTGATTACCTTTCAAGGTTGGAAAATCTGGACAAAGACAAGGCAGACAAGGTATTGATCAACGAGTCATTTCTAGATGAACAGTTTTGGGATGAATTCAGACTTTCCATAGTATGCGGATTTTTCAAACTACTTAGTGAGCAAGATCCTTCCTCCAGACTTGTCACGTCAACAAAAGAAGAAATTCCTACATGATGTAAAGTGGTTGGGAGCTGCCGTTGATACTCCTAAATTAACCTCACTTTTACTTCACAATTTATAATAATTAGCACAGTAGAAAGTAAGGATCGATCCCATAAATAGTAAAGTTATTTTAGAATTATTCTACTATTTCAACAGAAAATAAAGATGGGGGTTTTTGAAAATTATTTTTAAACTAAGAGAACAAGAATTAATGATGAAATTAACCAAATATGTAAAAACATCAGTTCTGCAGTTCAGTTTCACCAAGTACAATAATCAATTAATCAAGTTATTAATATTTTTCCTTCAATGAAATTATTAGCCCTAGATAACAATAAGCTCTGCTATCCGAAATTCTCCGTAGATTATCACTGTATGAAACAAGCTCTCCACCAGATTCTAACTAGCATACAACCTAGAACAAGCTCTCTAGATTTAATATGATAGAAGCATTAAGAAATAGAGAATTAGGCTAATCCAAGAAACAAACACATAAGCTCGATTTGTTTAACTTGTTTTCTGATAATCTTAGCAATAAACAAAAGCTTGTCCACAATTATTATTACCAAGTTGCTACTTCTGATGAAGACAGATATCAATTACACGTAATACCAATCTTAATCTAGCATATGATAACGATCAAACTAATTCAATTGGCCATATCAAATTAATTAGATCAATTAGCATGCAATCAATGAAAATAGATTATCAGAAGAAATTTCACACAAGAAGGAATAAATAATAATACTCAATTAATTAATTACTTGTAACAAGGATTCACCTCCCTTTAGAACTGAATAAAAAGAACTAGCCTGACATGCTCTTGAGTCTGCACTCCAATAGATGATAGTTGATAATTGAATGAATAAAACCCCGACTCTCATCCTCTATTTATAGTGCTAGACAAAGTCCTAAATCATATAGGAAGTAGAAATCCAAATCCTAAAAGGAATTATCAATCATAACTAGTTTCCATAAAAAAATAGAATCAAATTTGGAAATAAATCTTAGTCTAAAGGAAATCCTAAAGCTAATAGAAATATCAATCCAATTCCTTGTAGAAATCTGCAAAAATCTGCATTTAGAAACTTTCCAAAAATCCAAGATTTTTCAATTTTTCCGCTCAAATTCGCTGGGGCGAATTTCCATTTCCTACTATGACGTCCTTTGGTAAAACGAGCATAAATTTTGATCTGGGAGGAGTTACAGGGCCTGCAACCTATCAAAATGAAGATATCGACGATATCTACAACTTTAATTCTTTGAGAATTGACAGATTCTGGATGCATAAAGGTCAAAATCAGGCTCCAAGTGACTGATGTGTAAATTACAACTTCCAAACTTTGAGGTTCAACATCTGTCTGGTAAAAAGATCATAACTTCTTCATACGAACTACGATTGAGATGATTCAAGATGTTTCGGAAAGCTAAGGAAGAGCTCTATAATAAAATCCAAGTCCCAAGCCAAGACCATGCATCCAACGAAATGCTAAAAAAAACCTGCAATTTCTCCCTTTTTCCTCATTTCAGCTCCAATTCTTCCTGAAATCATTAAACACCTTAATAAGCTCATATACACATGAAACATGCAATAAAACTAAATATAATGGAATCAAAATAAATGAATAATATTCACTCATCAGTGGTATATGTGGGATGAGCCTTATTTGTTCAGACAGTGTGCGGACAAAATGATTTGTCGATGCGTGTCCCATAGTGAAGTGAACAACATCTTGCATGCATGCCACACATCCTTATATGAAGGACGCTATGGAAGTGAGCGAACAGCAGTAAAATTTCTTCAGGTAGGATTCTACTGGCCCACGTTGTTCAAAGATGCACACCATTTTGTGAAAAGTTGGGATCGATGCCAAAGGGTGGGCAATATATCTAAAAGGAATGAGATACCGCTCAACATAATCATAGAAATGGAATTTTTTG